>JAOANR010000003.1:12795477-13240572 GCA_030278955.1 Hygrophila difformis
CACAGTTCAACGGAGGAGGGGGAATGACGAGGACTCGATGGCTCGCTCTGTGGGGGCAGGGGGACTCAAACATGGTGCGGGTGGCTCGCAGGGGCCGGGGGTCACTCGCGGATGGGGTATTGAGGACTCCATGTGGCTCGATGGTCGGTGAGAGGACGCGGGCCGCAACGAGCGGGGAGCGAGCAGGGGCAGAGGCGGAGCAGGGCGAGGACGAGCGTGGAGCGAGCAGAGGGAGCGGCGGCGGGTTTGCGAGCGCTCGGCCTCTCATACTGCTCGCGATTCCGTCTTCTCGAAATCCCAAATTTCTTCTCCATCAACCGCGAGATGGGAAAGGCAGCTGCTGCGGCAACGGAAATGCGACTAATCTGTGTGCTTTCTAGGGCAAGGTCAGGGCGGGGGGATGCGTGTCGTCGGATGGCGGGCGACGAGTGTCGGCGGACGGCGGATGGCGGGCGACGAGCGGGGAGTCGGAGGAAACGAAAGGAGGCTGGATTTAGGTCGCTGGGAATGGGAGAAAGAACGCAGAGTGACGCAAGCACCAAACGACGTCGTTTAAAGATACTGTTCCTAAGGAACAACTGTTGTTCCTGGATTCCACAACTGTAGCAGATTCCCGTCCCGCGTATATATATATTAGACTAGAAATTTGCGTTGTGCGATGCACAACATATTTTGGATATACAACTGCCCGTGGAAGAAAAAG
The DNA here is from genome assembly GCA_030278955.1 of Hygrophila difformis. Taxonomy (NCBI): domain Eukaryota; kingdom Viridiplantae; phylum Streptophyta; class Magnoliopsida; order Lamiales; family Acanthaceae; genus Hygrophila; species Hygrophila difformis. The sequence goes on from JAOANR010000003.1 coordinate 12,796,181, forward strand.
AAATATTGGGTTGAACTTAAAATGCAAACACAAGATGCAAAATTTTGTGTTAAATATGTGGGCAAAATATAAATTTTTATGGGTGAATTTAAAAAAAAATGATATCTCTATTCAATTTTATGTTAAATATATGGGCGAAACATTTTTTATGGTTAAAATATAAATTTTTATGGGCAAAATATAAATTTTTATGGTTAAACTTAAAAAAAAAACAATATCTTTATTCAATCTTGTGTTAAATATATGACTGATTTGGGTCACGTAAGAAGGGAACTACGGTCTAAGTTTGGGATTGTGCTATTAAGTTTAATAATTTGGGTTCTAGTTAAATTGGAAAAATATGAGGGAATTAATATGTTCGCATGTGAAGACTTGATTTTTTTTCCTTTTGTTTTGTTGGATTTGGGAAGGGTGATGATAGGTGAGGAGTAAACTTTCGACATGTTGGTTGGAAGTAATGGTACTGTAATTTTAAACACAAGATGCGAAATTTTATGATAAATATATGGGTAAAATATAAAATTTTATGGTTCAGCTTAAAAAAAGAAAATGATATTTCTATATTATTTTATGTTTCCATGTGCAAAAACCAAAAATATTTATAAGTGGTATTCAAGGCAAGGGCTTCTTTAACCATGTTATCAATCACTACTTATAATGTATTTCATAAAGTGGTGGGAAATGCTTTGGGAAAATAAGCAGCATGGACGTTTATTGAGTAGAGGAATAAGGGAAGAAAAAATGCTTAATAAAGGTAGAGGCAAGTATGAATGTTGTATTTGTAAATAAGTAGTGCCATGGAATGTGCAAATGTTGCGGGTTTTGTTTGTGGTACATGGTCTGATTTCAAATGGGTATGCTATTTAAACGCATCTGCAACTAACTTTTATAACGATAACTGACTTTTTTTTAAAGAAAGATTTTATCGGGTCCAAAGGGGAAGATGCTTGATGGGAGTTTTGTGGCCTGTATTGGTAGCCATAATCCAGAGATTTTGAAAAAGGCTATTGGAATAGGGCTTTGTTTTCCAAGATATTTCGTTTTTGCCTTATTTAATTTTGGCTGTATTGTTTTAGCCTGATGGAAGTTTCTAGATATAGTGGCGCAGAAGCAGAAGATAGAGAAAGCTTTTAACTTTGACATAAGATTGCAAACAAGGTAATGTATTTAATGGGGAGAGAACGAACTTCGCAGTTTCTTTTTCTTCTTCCTCGCCCTCGTTAATCAACATCGTATAAATATAAATATGTCCTATAATCAACGTTGTGAATTTTTTATATAGGATTTAATTTTAGCGTATAAATATCAACATTCTTTCAATGCATAGGTGTACCTATTCAAATCATTTCTCAATTCTATTTATTAGTTTATTTAATTTATTTACTTGTTAATTTATTTTAGTGCGTGATTAACAAATATTTTTGGTGGCTTTTTTTAGCTGTTTTTTCAAAAACTAAAAAATGTTATAAAATAGTTGGTAGTTGATTTATTGATATCATATTTTTTTTATATTATCCCTATTTTTTTATAAATAGTACTAAAAAAATATTCTGCAATATCTCATCAATTGAGCACGATTTTTTTCTAGAATAGGGGTAAAAATGAGAAATTAATTAATAATAATGACATTACTTGATTTGTGGGTTTTTTGTTAAAACATTATTTAACAAGGAATAGAATTGTGTGACTATTTGAACGAAAACAAATGTAGTCTTTCCAGAGCTTGGAGGCCCCAAAAGCACAGTTAACCTGAATAATAACTTCACAGGCATTAAATTAATATGGATAATCTGCGGCACATATTCGTTTTCGTTTGTGGAAAACATGGCATTGCATACATCATTAATAGCTAAAATTATAAAATAAATCTAATTATTGCTAAAATAAATAATGCATATTATATCTTTGAGTCACACCCAAACGTAAAGGCTAAATGAATCTGTACAGTATTAGGGCTATCAACGGTGGGGAAAAGAGGAAGAAGAGCAGAGTTAGAAGCTGCAATGGACGAGTGGTAAAACGGTTTGATTTTGTTGTATTTTAGATAGAATGTCTCCTTTGATTTTAAAACATGTGTAGCTGTGAAGTTAGATTGGTATATATGGTCTGAGTTTGGACGGGTTTTAAAAAATGGTGATAGCTAATGGACATTCTAATTTGATGACAAGTGTTGCGCCTGTCAATATTCTTATTAGGAGTGGATTGTCTTTCCCATGGAGAGAACAGGCAAAGTTTGTGGGCTGGCAAACAATGGGAAAAGGTGAACATTGACCCTTTAAATTGTGCATCCTTTAAATTGAACAACCCACAAGATAAGGCCAGTCGACTGACGAAAAGGAAAATGAAAAAGCATACATTATTAAGCAATTGATAGTGCAGTTCAAACAGCAAGGGTAGGAGGTGAGTATCACGGGTGGACAGTGTGGCCAGATGTTTTAACAAAGTAAGCAGGATGGATGGATACTGAATAGATGAATAAGGAAAGGGGAAAAAGATTAATAAAGGGAAATCTAAAGCACTGTTTCCATGTGAGGCCTGCTGCACTGCTGCAGCCTTTAACATGTCTGTGAAATCACTGTTTCCATTGTCCTGTTTCGATTATTATTGTTGTTGTAAACCATTGATAAACATTACCACCTGCTGGGAGACGGTGCATGTGATTTTGCTGCTTTTATATAAGTGTGTGGACAGGGATTTATATGTAGAAGTGGGGCGTTAATAATTGGGCTGTTCGGAGGTGGTCAGAAGCGATGGAGTTTTTCTCGCGCCTAGGAAAAGATTTTGAGCAATATCTGGTATGTTTTTGAAAATTTATTCACATAATCGTAGATACGATAGTAGTTGGTAGGTGCTAACGTTTTCTCTGGCAATACAATAGCGATTAGCAAGGGTGATACTGAATGTTGTAGAAGCAGATAATATACCCCCGACGATTGGAGTGCAAGGGCAGCGATTGGAGTGTGCTTTACCTGTTTTGTTTGATGGGGAAGATCTATACATTGCAAGGAGTGATGTTTGGGATATTTTTTGCGATGTTCATGAACTTAAGGTGGGAGATGTATTATTTTTTAAATCAAGCGGTCAAATGGAGTTCAGCGTAAAAATATTCGATGAAGACGGGGACCCTAAGGATTTTTCGCAGATGATAGTTCAATATAGTAGTGGCAGTCGTAAGCATAAATTTGCAAAGTTTTTTTTTTTCCTTCTCTTCTGATTGATAGAAGACAGTTTGTTTAGATGGTAGCATTTTTACTGACATTTGTGGATGTGCAGAAGCTACTGGCTCTTTTGTTTCACAATTAACAGTGGCATCATATAGCAAACCATTGGTAATGTGCAAGCTGGGGATGGAATTGTTTAGGTGTTTATATTATGTTGTAAAAATGACCAGATAACTGTACATTTCCATTTTGTTTTATTGTAGGAAATACCGAAAGATATTTGGCAAGGCTTTAATTTGCACTGCTGCGAAAGAATTTGGCTACGGCTGAAAGGAAACGGGCGGCTCTACCTTGTTTCCTTATTGCATTGTGCTATCAGCGGGCGGAAAAGGCATGAGACGGTACTAATGAATCTTGGGCTACGGCGTTTTTGGGAACAGAATGATTTAGCAGTTGGAGATATATGTAGGTTTATTGTTAAATCGGCAACGTTTGGACGCGGACATAATGAGTTTATAATGGAAGTCGATGTTGTAGGCCGTTTCTAATATTGACATTTTGTAGTTTGTACAAGCTCCTTGTAGCCACAAATGGTGTATTTGTACATAGGGAGTGTTTTGGAATGTGCATATTTTGTGGGGTTTGTTTGTATTAAATGTAGTATGGGAATGGGGAAAATTTAATAATGAGTCTACAATTACATGTTTATGGAATCTTTCTACAATGTTTTCCTTGTACATGGGACAGAATGTAAAAAATCAAGTGTTGTTTTGCATATTTATGTACAAGTTTTGTATCAATCTATTATGATAGAACAAGTGTTGCCTTACATGGGACAAATGCTGTTTCTACAGTATTATAAAAGATAAATGAATAATAGACTGCATGATTTTCCACTATATTACAAAATTTATTGCTAAAGTGATAACATAATTTTAAAAATAAAACAATAGAATAACACATACGGAAGAAGTAATTGTGGACTTGAAGGGGAAAAAACTAAAAGTTATATAATAAGAAATTAATAAGTTTTGATGCGAAGAAGGGGTAAAAGGTATTGGGGAATATGTTACAAAGTGTACAGGAAGGAAGTAAATGGAATTGGCATGGGAAAGGATCTCTAATGTCAAAAGGGAAAAAAAAGAAAACAAACATGATCAACTTGGCCAGAAGATCATGAACAACACGAAGGCAAATACATAGTGTGGAACTTAGATGTCGCAGGCTTTGAAATGAATGAATCTATAGAAAAGTTCAGTCTTCGGGGAAGTGTGTGTTGACCATATCTGCTTGGAATAAAAAGTCAGTACGATGAGGGCCATGGACGGTGGAAATGATCGTCAATTTCCACCATTCGTTCAGCACCATCTTGCAGTGGGTATAGAAAGCTGGCCAGCCCGTCCACAGCTTTATGGAGTCGCTACATCCACGGCGATATTCATGAGTATATTTCAAGTCCACGATGAACAACCTAGGAGCATTGCCAAACCGGATGTACACATGATGCTTTGAATCCAGACGGTGGTGTTGCCAAAAGGCAAGAGGAATTGTCTGTGGACAATAAAACATTTTACTGTTATATATATATATATATATAAAGGGAAAATGTTCTATGAGTGTGTGGTTTGGTAGAGAGCAGGCTTACCAAGGACTTTTTGTGAGCAGCTTTGATCTCGAATTGAAAGGAACCAAAATTGTCGTCGGGTGCGTCATCGGAGCTTATTGAGATGATATCTGTGTCGTCGTCAGATTCAGAGTTGACATCAGTATCTGGCCCTGGGGAAAATTAAAAGCAAATGAAATTGATTTTTAGTGGCGAAGATTAAACAAGTGGATATGCATGAGATTCCATGACCTGAAGAGTTGTAACTGGTGTTTTCTGAGTCAGTAGAGTGAATAGAAACGATGCTAATTGAGTCGTCTGTCGAGTCCATAATGACGTGAGGTTCACTACCTGCAAAAAGACAAATGAAAATGTTTTTAGTGCTTTATATAGATGTTGCAAATTTTTTCATAAATTAAGCTTTGCACTCTGATCAAGTTAGACTAATAAAGGTAATCAGGTTATCTTCATCGTTCGAAAGTACTGTTGATGGCAGGTAATTAAAGGGAAAACAACACAGGAAGAAAAGGACAGTAGAAACTATTTTGTGATTGATCATAGATGAAGAACAATTCACATATTGGACAAGCGCTACAGTTAATATCACCTTGATTGATCTGTTTGTGTGATGAACAAGCTTATCAACCATGAAGTTTGGATTGGTGGTAGAATATGTAAATTATTTGCAATAAGAGCAGGAAACAGATACACGGTGACAACGAATGGAATAAATTGATAATAAGCGATCGAAGAATGAAACAAGTGAAATAATCGAAAAACCAGGGGGGCAAGGCAGCAACCAAAATCACGAGACTTTGTACAATTGCGATGAAAACTATGCATATCAATAATCAATATTTATAATTAAATGAAGTCTGAGACAGAAATTCTAAAGTAAAATCACAATGCAAGGCGCCCAAAAAAGATCAATTGCAAAAGATTAAAAGTACAAGTCAATCAGCAGGAAAAAGAAGCTATAATATTGAGTAAGGAATCGAGATTTAATAAGTGTAACACCCGGCACAAAGTATAATTATGTCTCAGTTGAATGGTTACGTAATTAAAACATGATATATAGCATTACGTAAGAGCTCAAGGATACTACAACGATACCAGAATTAAGGGTTAGATCAGGTTCCATACAGAAGAATGATTCATTCACGAATGAGGCAACGGCATTTCCTAATAATTGGGGAAATGTTTATTTGAACAGCTAAGTTGAAGGGAAAACCACAAAACAAGTTAAGTAGCTGGTAGTAGGATCTAAGTAAATGTAGTTAGGTTAAATTCGCAGGAAACTATATAACAGAAGGATGCAGTACAAATTCATTTCACTAAGGAATGAATTGATCTGCTATTTTGGCCAGTCTTAATATAGTCAAATACTATACATTTTTTGCCCTCTGTGGTCCGTTACTTATGCACGCACAGAAATGTTATGTTTTTTGTTATTTTCTAGTGATGGTCGGGACAAAGTAAAACTTAACACGGACAAAAAAGAGAAAATGACCTGGGTGTTTTCTAGTGACGAATAAACATAGGAAGTGGCATTTTGGTAAGCACATGGAAGGCATGGACGGATAGGCTAGAGAGTAGATTGTATGTCATCTAAAATGATAGATTGTCCAAAGACGAGGGAATGAATTGTTGACTGCACGAAAACAAGCAAGCCCAAACTTGTAAATTCTTTTAATACAAAGAATGCAAAAAATAATTAGCACATAATTGCCGAGAATAACAAACACCAGTATTGATTTAACACAAACAAAGAATGCGATCAAGCTCACAAACTAATTTGGTTTGCAGGAAGCAAGAGGCATACCTTACAAGGAAAACCAGGTGGAGACGGAGGCCCGCAAATCGTAGGGGTGTGGAGGATGGGAAGCCTTGGCACAGGGGCTTAAGCGGAGGATCACGGGTCCAGTAATGGAGTTCACGGGTGCTACAGTGGAGGAGAGACCCGGCGTGCAGGCGCTGCCTGATTCCTGGTTCCTTGGCAGGGGAAAAAGGGGTCACGGGTGGGCGTCTGGACAAGCGACTGAAGAGAAAGTAGACAGCAGGGGTGGGGCAGTGATGGGTGTGGATAAAAGCTGTTTTTACAAGACCGATGCGTAGGAAAATGAAAGGGTGTGTCCTTGAGCATACATTGACGTTGGGAAAACTGTTGTGTCCATTGGAAAGTTGTTCACATAGTTTTTATTTTGTAAATAAGGGTGTATTGTGTCCATTAAAACTGTCGTTAAACCTTGTACGACAAAAAAAAAAAGTAAGCCATTATTAAAACACATAGGTAGACTGAGTTCATATAAAATCTCAGGTTTATTATACGCGATTATATATATCCCCAATCTCTATAATTTAAAAAAAATCTATCTATTGTAATGAAATTTCGAAAATAGGAAATTAGTTACAAATATATAGGTGTATAAAATATTTGATTCTATACATAATATTTTTTAAAAATATTAATATTATATTTTTATTCCATATAATTAATTAGCTAAGAAATTTAAGAAGAAATTAATTACAAGTATATAGGTATATAAATTATTTGATTGTATACATATTATTTTTTAAAAACATTAATATTATATTTTTATTCACTATAATTAATCAGCTAAAAAATTTATGTTTGAAATATAAATAATCATATATTAAATAAATGCTAAAAATATGAATTAATATACAATGATTTATAAATACAAAAAATTTATACCATACTAAACATATGTTACATAATACTTTTATCTTTTTAAAAAGGGAAACATATCAGAATGGGGAATAAAAAAGAGGAAAACATGACATAGTAATCTTCATATATTATAAAACTTGAAGGAAATATTATTGACAAAAATAATACTCCTTCCGTCCCACCCCAAGTGTCCTGTTACTGTTGGGCACGAGAATTAAGGTAGAGTTGGTTTGTGAGTATATGGTGGGGTCCACATAGTTGTTGGAGGGGAAAATTATTTCTATTTATAGAAAGAAGACATTTGTAATGGGACATCCAAAAATAGTAAGTAGGACATTTGGAATGGGACGGAGGGAGTATTTAAAAAATTATCAGATTATTAAAACGTAATTATAATCTAGATTGATTTTGTAAAATTAAAGAATAGTCTATAAAAAAAAACCAACGACAAAAATCTAAAATATAGTGTGTAGTAAAATATAACTTTTAAGTGGCTAAAAGGAAATAGAAAATATAAATAATAGGTGATTTGAAAGTTTGAAAATAACAGTGAAAATTTACAATATATTAGGTAGGAGTAGAGTTTTTTCAAAACCCTAATAATGTAAAGTAAGTTTTGTCTGATTTATCAGTAGTAGGCCATAAATTTTGGATACAGTATTTTAGATATAATGGATTATTATGATAAAACAAAGAGGATAATTGATAAAAGATCTTTCCTTATACTATTGATTGTTTAAAATATTTTGGAAGAGTAATCATGTTGAGGTTTTTTTGATTTAAAGGAGGGAAGAAAAGTCGTTAGTAGTTGAGTTGTTGTAGGTGGCTTCATCAGTAATAGGTGGGCAAAATAGGTATAATACACATTTGCACATGCATGTGAGTACCACTATTCTGTCTAGATTATTGCTTTCGTGGCTAATCCTATACATGTGAGTTCCGAAACTCAATATAAATATGTGCATCATTTTTGATAGCGATTGTCTTTGGAAGAGGAACTGTGGTCTTTGGAAGACATTTGAAAGCATGGAGTTTGTTGTACAGCTCATGGAAGATTTTGAAAAATATTTGGTATGATACAACCAATCAATATATATGAAGCAAATATTTGTACAATTAGTGAGAGGCATGGTTTTGAATCGTATTTTTTTTTTTTTTTTTGCAGCGTTTGCCGCGGGTGATACTTAATTGTATCGAAGAAGATGATATACCGTCAGTGATTAGAGTGGAAGGCCAACGAATGCAGTGTAATTTGGGAATGTTTTTTGATGGGGAAGATATTTATATTTCTGGTGGGGATCTTTGGGACATGTTCTGTGATGCTCATGCACTTAAAATAGAAGAAGTCTTGTTCTTCAAGCTGGCAGGACGCATGGAGTTCACAATAAAAATATTTAATAAAGATGGTGAACCCAAAGATTATTCTGAGATGCTACTACAATATAGTACTTTCAATGGTAAATATAAACAGTAGGTATTTATTTTCACTCATGATATATAATGATCTGCTTGTTTGGTTGTTATTATTTATTTTTTCACGCTTGTTTATATGCAGAGTCATATGCTTCTTTTGTGACAAAGCTAACAGATACAAATTATTATAGGCCATTGGTAATGTACAAACAACCCCAGGCAGTTTAACTCTTCAAATATGTTTCTTATTGGGAAGACATGGATATATATGCACAATTTGTTTGTCTGTAGGAAATTCCCAAGAACATTTGGCAAGGCTTTAATTTGCATCTACGGGAAAGAATTTGGTTACGGTTTAGAGAACATGGACGGCTTCAGCTTGTATATTTATTAGTCACACCAGCCACGCGACATAGAAGCGAAGAGATGGTATCAATGAATATTGGGCTTCAGCAATTCTTTGCACAAAATAATATAGTTGTTGGAAATATATGTAAGTTTGTTATTAAAGCAGTAACATACGGGCGACGCAATAATGAGGTTATCGTTGAAGTTGATGTTATAAGCCACATGTAATCCCGTGTCTCTGTAAACTATGTGAAGATGTTTAATTTGATGCTGCGGGAAAAATGGAGTGGGCTAAAGAATTGCTATCAAACTTCTTATGTTTTCAAGCCAATTTAATTTATTGCTAATATCTAATTTAGCAGTTCATTGGTTATATTAGTAATTTTTATTTCAATTAAGCTTCCCATTAAGTGATCCTTTTTCTATTAGGAACTTTGATTAATTTATGGAAACTGATTATTATGCCACACAGTTATCTTTTTTCCCCTTTTTTGGAGAAGTAAGGGGATTAAGTATTAAAAAAAAAAAAAAACAGAGTGTTGTGATAGCCCAAACTTTTGTTTGAAAGTGTGGGCAATCCCTTTTTTTCCCAGCAAGGTAGAAAAGCAGGCTAACAAGATTCCATGGTATGAGAATATAAAAGGTTTATTACTGTTGGGGAAAGGATAAACCCAAAAGATTTAGTTGACAACTGAAAACTGAGAGTGATTGATAGAAAAGAGCTGCAGTGTTATGATTACTCACTACTATCAAGATTTAATTCATTTCACTTGTATTAAGCTGCAGTTATATAATTACTCACTACAATCAAGATTTAATTTCTTTTTTCTGTACTTGTTCTGACACAAGAGTGTCACTATTTATTGTATAACTTTAACTTAATATTATTCAAAGTACATAAAGAAAAAATAGTCAAGTTGAAACTCGTTAGAATCGTATAATCATATAATTTTATAAAAAATATTTTAAATAATTTTTTGTTATATATATTTCGAGATATTAACCATTGAAAGAATACGTTGGATTGTTGGCAGAAACGGAATAAAACATCTTAAATGGGACAGAGGTAGTACCTATTAATCTTTTATTCTGGAAGAGTTTAGCCCTTTATATGTATTTATTTTAATCTAAACTATTTACATTTCACACAAAAAAATACCTATTTTTAACAGTCAATACCACAAGTGATTCAAAGAATAAAATTTAGAAATTTGATATTGTAAAATTACATAATGGAAAAAATGGAACAGAATATTAGTTCGTAATGTTTTATTTTGTACTTTAATGCACATTTTAAATCCCTAATAATTCCATGTTCAGTACAAATAACAAAATTATAATCCCCATATTTAAAAACTACACGGCAAGACGAATATAACAAAATCACACTTAACTATAGTTTAACTTATATAGCTATAAGATAAAATAACATTAAAGATGTTCAATGAATAGTGACATAAAATAGAAGATTTTTAAATTGAAACATAATGAACCTCATCATAATAATCATATGGTGCAGATACTGAAAAACTTTGTTCATATCATAATAATCCTATGCTACAAAAATTGAAAACTAATAAATAAAAAAATACAAAAAACTAAATAAATTTAAAAATAGAAATGGAAACACGACATTAAACTTATAATGAGTTGTTCACTAATGCTTTAAAAAATATATAGATATGCCATATAAGACTTTTAAAAAAATATATAAATTTATAAATGTTTTATTTAATTTTGAAATGTAAACATCACTTTAATTTGGGGTTGTTTTTTTTACAAGCTGCGAAATAAGTATTATTTATTTATAAAATTAAGTCATTAAATATAATAAGATGTACTATTTATAAAACTAAAGATTTTTTCCCATATGTAAACTATCTCATCCTTACAAAAGCAAGTTTTATTATTTATAAATTTCAAAAGCTTAATCAGTAAATATGATTTGTATAGATCAATAACCAGCGACCAAACACTACACAATACTACAATACAAATGATAACATCAATATATATACATATATACATATATGTATTCAAGAGTAAAATTAACCACTAACATAAATATAAATACATAAGAAGATATTTATATATCATGTAGAATAATATCAATTTACAATTCTAAGTATTTTAAATATAAAAGAAACCTCTATATAGGTAGCTTGCTAAAAATAAGAAAACTACGCGTACTTTGTTAGCGACATAATATCTAAATACCAGTGAACTGCAGAGGGAAAAAACGAGGCGTAATAAAATGCTAAACAAATAATGAGTTGTAAATAAAAGAAAAGGAAAAAGAAACAATCATTTGAAAGGCGACGGGAACAAATTTGTATCATAGATTCAATATGATTAGTCTGCATCTCTAGTAAGGGTGAAATTATATTCTGAACTGAAAAGAAACACAGGCAAGTTTGTATAATATGTTTGAATTTCCATGAGACGGAACAATAAAATCCAAAAGGCAACGATCGGCATATCTGCATTCATACGCTACGCATGCAATTTCTCCAAGTATAAAGAATATTAACAAGGCATGGCCAGCCAAATACATAGTAACAAAGAGATTAGCTCGATAAGATATATATTCAAATTATATTACAAGGAGCGTAAGTCCTCCATCAGTAACGGATGTAGCAAACATATAGAGCACAGCAACATAATAAATACTGTGAACGGCAATACGGCCACCGAACGAGTTTGGCGGGGAGAAGCATCAGCATCCAAACTCTAACAGGCATATTTTGGACAAAATATGCTTGAATTCACGACAATTATAGCATATATTATTCCATACCCTCGACAGGCAATGGCAAAGGGCACGGAAGCAAATGTTACCGGCAGGGATCTAGATGCATTACCAAATAAAAAAAAAGCATTAAAGCACACAATAATACACCAGCAGACTCATGACATAACAGCTATGCCTACCTGCAGTTGTTGAATTTGCATCTGCAATGCACTGGCACCCCCTAAAGCATATTCATTTATTTTAGCCTGTAAAAATTAAACCAGTTAAAGAATAATGAAAATAGTTAAAACCTTCATCGACCAGGAAATCAACAGTACCATACACTATTATAGATAAGCTTAGCCGGGTGTGGAAACTTTAATAGCACTAATGCATACATTGCTTTGCATCAGCAATATATATATATAAAAGAAAAAATACCTCCACGTGCAAACCGATGCATTGAAACCTGGAAACAGAATTTCCTGCTGATCAGAAAAGAGGCCAACCCCCACGAACTATGAAAGCTGAACAAAAAACAATTCTTCGTACACAACAACTCATTAATAAAATCACATTAAGAGGATTTCTAGTGGGGTGTTCAATTTGCAGTGTATTCATACTGCAATGGGGGTTACAGTGCAAGGTAACACTCCAAAATAAACTAATCGCCTTGTAGAACTGTTTGCAAAGTTAAAACAAAAGTCTGCAATAGAAACAGGTGAAATGATTAGAAAGACTCTAATGGATTGAACGTATACTATTGCAAGAAAGTAACAAAGAAAAAGTGGCAAAAATAGTATTAAGAACATCAAATGTAAGAGCCATTTGTTGAAACAGAGTGACATTAAATAGCATCAAGAATATCAAATATCCCCTGCCAAACGCAACCCACCCACAAACTGGGGCATAAATAACGTTTGGTGAGGTAGAGTTTGAACTTTATTAACAATTACATTCTTTAATTTCCCCGAACATAACACCATGCTTTTAAATAAAACGAAAAAGATAATTTAATTACCCTTAGCACTCAAGTGGAGAATCCTTTCGCTTGAAGACTCAACAACTGTTTGAGATTTCAGCTTATTCATAGGTGACACTGTATTTGAAACTCCTAACACTTCAGTATTTACACCAATAATTCCCAGGATACCTTTTCTATTATTAACTCCAGTACAGTCAGATGATTTAGTTTATGAGTTCATCCCAAGGAACAATAGCTTTTATGGACACCAACAACGCACCACTTGTAGAAAAAATAGAAAAGTCAAAAGGGCCAATAGCTTTCCAAACTCAACTATAGAAGACAAATTGATGAGGCAACAAAAAGAAAATAGAATTTAAGTCTGTTTTCAAGTAAGACATATGAGTTAAATTGAGCTGCGATAAATAAAGCACACATTCCTAAATAAACACGTATACAAAACTGGCCAAAACTGTCATGCAGGAAGCCAAAATAGAAAATCATTGAAAATTAGAAAATATTATTACAAACAACAAATTGAGGTCAACAATACATCACATGGCTTTACCAAGCATAAAGCCTGCACAAAGCTTCTGCAATATTCGTATTGCTAGAACAGCTTTTTATAAGCCATACAAACAAGACGATGAAATTTTTTAATAAATCAATTCGGGTGCCAGCATGAGCCCAGGAGCCTGAGAAAATTTATCCGCTAATTCTTATAGAGTGGCTGCAAAAAAATAAACCAATTAGCTCATAGCAGCAAAGAACATAGTAATTAATGTTAGAACAGACCATAGCAATACCTGAACAACACGAAACAACCAGATTAACACATGCAAACTTTATGTGAGAACCAAAGGTAGCCTGTCAGACCTGACAAGCCTAACACCAATAGACAAACACGAAAGAACGCCAACGACCCTGTCAAAGCCACCACATCCTCTCCTTAAAGATTCACCCAGGCAGTTCCAGGGATACACTTCCTCAGTTTTTTTCTAGTCTGCAGCAATTGATTTACTTTGCATTATTCATAGTTTACCAAGAACCACGCATGGAATTCTCAAGGACAAGCCTGACCCAATTGTTCAAGAGCCGGAGTAAAGACATGAGACGGACAAAAAAGTTGTAGAAGGAATTTTTTTCCCCCGAATCAGTAGGCATAATTACATAACTACAGAGGGAAAGTTAGCCGGCTATTGCACAGTAATAGCAGTCCAGCACACTCACCGAAAATTCCCTGAGTTGGATTCTTACGCACACACCTTTGAAGGAAGAAGATTACATTAATTTCGGTTCCCAAAACACCCAATGCGAGATGCCAAAGAACAACATATTTCTACAAGACTGCCCTCTATAATAGGAAATACAGGTTTGATATACGGGTTTTCCCGAGTAAACAAAATAGAAATGCATACCTCAGCAAAAACCTAACTATAAGACAACGCAGCACCGGGTTCACAAATTGTTTTCCAGTATAGCATATTACGCCCCACAAGCAGGGAACTGCATTTGGGAAAACTTTCAACCATTAGGTTGAAACATAAGCAACAAAATCATTATGTCAAAGAATGGCAATCACTAAACATGGGTATACAAGTAGGCTGTAAAGAGCCTACGTTGCTTCACAGTTCTTGCCTTCATGCAGAAGAAGCCAGTTGCCTGTAACATATATCTGCAGCAAGAGACTATTGTGATACCATCGAGGTTGTAGACCTGTCAACTGCTTGCTGAGCGCGAAAACAATACGCCACTAACTGACTGCAAAACCATGAATTGGAAAATCAACAATACTCTAGATAAAGCAGCAAATGGCAAAACATAAATGCCACTTCATCAATACAAGGTAAAAGTAAGAGTACACATTTACAATCACTAAAAACGGAAAAGTAACTGGGTAGATAGGATATTCATATAAGAGAAAAAACATTAAACCAACCTGGCGGCTAGGTAAAGGATTTCAAGCCTGAAGTATTTGTTTATACACTATATTCTTTGTCCTGTTCCAATCCATAGTCTGTGCACAGATTGGTCGGATAAGAATTTTTAAGTTAGAAGATGACCTTACCCGAGACAAAGCAACATATAATTGTCCGTGGGAAAACACAGGTTCCTTCAAGTAAATCCCAACACAATCAAGAGTCTGACCCTGGGACTTGTTAATTGTCATTGCAAAACACAAACGAACCGGAAATTGGACACGCTTAAAAGGAACTGGAAAATGGATGTCTGAAGGTGCTTTCAAAGGTATTCTGTGCAAAAATACGTCTTTACCACTATATTCTCCAAAACAAATGGCTGCATGAATAACATTAGAGCAAAGGTTTTTTACCATCAACCGTGTCCCATTACAAAGGCCTTCAGTTGGATCTAAATTCCTTAACAAGATAATGGGTGCACCAACTTTCAAAACCAACCGATGTGGAGGGAGACTACCAGGGCACAAAGAATTTAACATGTCTTCATAAACAGCTTGATCAGCAGGATTGATTGTTTCGTCCCTGCTAAAATATTCTGTAAATTCTCCGGGGAAACGATCAATTAACATACTATTCAACTCATCAACGTAACTATTTTTTGTACTTAACAACATTCTATTTTCACGTGCACAGCTTGTCCCCTTCAAACAGACAAATGAAGGATACACAAAGTCAGTCAATTTTTGGATAGAAACCTCGTCAGACTCATATGGGAGACAAAACTCTTGCGGAATTGCAATATTACTATATCTATCTGTTGGTTCAATTCCATTACCAACTCGTAATAAGTAGGAAGTAAAAGCAGGATCAAACCGAGCACGCATGTTTTCACTTAAACGCAAAATTTGAAATGAAGGCCAAAGCGGGGAATGAACTATACAAGCAGAAATAATTTCGGCCTCATTCCCATTCTTAACAATAGGCAACGTCTGTCTAAAATCACCACCCAGCACAACGACCTTCCCCCCAAACAAAGATTCTGAATTCATAAGATCTTGAAGCAGATCATTCAATGCTTCAATTGCAGATTTCTTGGACATTGTAACTTCATCCCATAAAATGAGTTTGCTTTCCTGGATCAATTTCCCCAACGAACTCTGCTTACTAATCCGGCAATGAGTCCCTCCAGAAGTGTCAACTGGAATTTTAAACCTAGAATGGGCAGTCCGGCCTCCAGGGAGCAATGAAGCTGCTATCCCGGAACTTGCATTAGCAAGAGCAATAAAACCTCTCGAGCGAACATCAGCAAGCAAGGCCTTGTAAAGGAATGATTTGCCCGTGCCACCTGGGCCATCAACAAAAAAAGCACTACCTTCTCCAGAATAAACAGCAGTAGTGATTTTTTCAAACGCTTCCCGTTGCCCTTCATTCAAAAGGTGAATAGCTGCCAAATCATTTGGTTGCACAATAATATTCCTTTCACTATCCACTTCCTTCGTATACTGCTCAGGTGGATTGTTTGGGATTTGCTGGTCAATTAAATTATATGACTCAAGCTTCCTCCCCATTGACAATAAGAAGGAGCCAATCTGCGCCAGGACCTTTTGTCGGACAATGTATGCTGGAAGGTGGAGTTTAAGAAAGTCCTCTGAAAGATCATGCTCAAACATCTCCCACAATGCCCGAGGATGCTGAGGCTCACAGTACGCAAGTAAGGTTGCAAACAAACGACGGAGTTCATAAGGCATGCTAAATACGGCAGCCTCAGACAGACATAATTCCTGACTATTATCATGCTGAAACAAACCCCGGAGAGCACAGGCTTCTTTGAATGTCTGGGCAGCAGTACCCCGGTATTTTAGTAAATCCTGGAAAGAAGTTGGACAACGGACCTTTGTCAAAAGCAACCGCAAATAATAACGTTCTCCTTCAGTTGGGTGCGCAAGATTCACGCGCCCTATAGCACCCTGGTGCTGCTTCCGCAATTGCCAAAACTTTTTTGACGTGCTCCACACAAAGTGGGCAGGGAACTCAGAATACGTCAACTTCAAACGTTGAGCGTCACGATTTGTCCTGTTCATGAAAAAAAATTCAGTAAGCATTGTCTTCCTATTGAATGGATTACGCAAGACATTAGCTAATTTCTCCCGGGCATTGAAGT
Organism: Hygrophila difformis; assembly: GCA_030278955.1. NCBI lineage: Eukaryota > Viridiplantae > Streptophyta > Magnoliopsida > Lamiales > Acanthaceae > Hygrophila > Hygrophila difformis. The sequence goes on from JAOANR010000003.1 coordinate 12,813,173, forward strand.
GCACACACTGGAAATTTTCTAAATGGAGCTGTAGATGAATAACTGCAGGTTTCATCTCAGAAAGAGTAAACCTAAAAATTCGCCAGGCTGCCTCCGGAGGGGAAACCCACCTCGCAGTTTGGTATTGTTTGATCTCATCCAAACTCTCGAGAGATTTATCAGTACCAACATGGAAGTTAATTTTATCATGTCCTTTGCAAATGTATTTATAAATGTACTTAACTGACTGAACAGTCGCACAAATTTCAACATTAATGTGACAATTATACTTAGCAAGCAAAAAAGGGTTATATGGAACAACCCATCTATTATCTAAATCTTTCCCTCTAACACGAACTGTTACCCCTGTGTCGCGCCGCCTATAAACAGGGTACGCATCATCACCTTTCGTCGTAGTATGACAAAATTTTTTTGGGAAGCTGTAAGAACAACCACGGCCAGGCTCCATACAAACATTTGATGGATTCAAATCCCCACATGGACCATGCATCATATGAGTTTTGACCAAGGTGTGCAAATATGGGTGTTTAATTTTGTCAGGAATTTCAGCACACACAATAGAGTCATACTCATCAGTAGAAAAGAATTTGGATTTAGGAGCAAGTATCAACAAAAAGTGAGCATGTGGCAACCCGCGCTTTTGGAATTCAACCACATACGTGTATGCAATGACTGCACCAAAAAGTTCCCTCTGGATTAAGTCATGTTTAAATTCAACAAGCTTTGAGTGAAAAACACGGGCAGTTAAGTCAGGCCGGTTTTGGACAAGTGCATTGGGCATTAACAATTCCTTTATTTCAGGCCAATTTGGATTACACGTAATTGTCAGGAAAAGATCAGGCTTACCAAAGTGCTGAACAAGAGCCATTGCATCCATATACCGACGCTTCATATCACGCGGGCCACCAATGAAAGTAGGTGGCAGGTATGTCTTCTGCCCACAATTCGCACCATCTTTTTCACCATTTGCAAAACAATCTTGGATACCCTGCAAAAATTCATTCCGAATATCAGCCTGCTTCAATCGATGAAAATCAAGGCGTTGGGATTCTATTTTAATATATTGATCAACAAAAAACTGCTGGGTCAAGCGGCCAAAATGCAGGACAAATGGTGAATCATTAGGTCTGATTTGAAACATATAAGCGTAATATTCCCTTATTGAAACAACCGGGCACTCAGTTGATGCCGATGCAGCTACTGCAAGGCAGAAGGACAAACATTAAAAGGAGAAACTATTAAATAGATAAAAAACAATATATATTCCCATAATAGCAATAACTAACATTCTGCTTCATGGAGGAAAACATCGTCCGCAGAGGAGCCAACGTCAAAATCTGGAAATAAACAATGACTACCCAGGGAACGTTTTCTACCAGTAATCTTATGTTCTTTTTTTTTTATTCCCTCATGCCAGCCACTTTCTCCAAACGGGAACAACAAGGGGTATTGCAAAGGATCGTAGCACCCATAATAGTACGATACAGGATAGCTCTGTCCACTGTGGCTGTGGACTTTAATATGACGAGTTGTTACTACCTCATGGTCTTCGCCTTCTATCCAGAGCGCAGCCACCTGGGAGACGGAGGGTTTATTAAAAGTTTTCTGGTCTCCTGCGGAATTACTATGGAATAGAATATTATACTCAACCAAATCAGGAATAGCGTTCAAAGAGCGGAAAAACTGCGAATAAGGATTTTCCAGAAGGAGTTCAACAATCATTTTTATGATACGCGGATCAACACGTGGAAAAGATTCAGACCGCTGCGCACACTGAGTTTCAGAATCGAAAAAATATAGCTGTAAATGTCTCGATTTGACAACAGGATCAATGAAATGGAACAATTGGCCCTGCACTTTGAAAGTATAAATGCCTTTATTATTCGTCGCCAAATCTTTATCATACCTAACACCGAGAGAAGTGAATGCAAATTCATTATTTATTGCACGGATGTATTCTCTAAAAGAGAACGCTTCTTCGGAAGATGAAAGAAGAACTTCTTTCAGCGATCCAGGCACCCGATTAAAAGAAATGGAAACATCCCCATCCATGCAACAAAAATTTTTGGTCTCACCAGGGAATTTGAATGCACGACAGTGTGGACAGTTTGCAATCTTCTCCAAGACAAATGGCTCAGAAGGCAAGCGGCAAAGAAAAGCCCGCGCCACACCTAAATGAACGACAACAATAGTATTTAAGCATGAAAAAAATAAGGACAACGATAGACAAAACACAACCAATGGACCAACAACTTACCAGAATCAGTGGACTGCTGTGGAGGCACAGTCAGGCTATCAACAAAACCAGCTGCAGGTGGTGGTTGAACTGGAAATAAGTGGAGAAATAACCATATATAAGGACTATAAAATGACCAACGAAAAAAGATATAACCAAGAACAGAGAAAAATAAAATCCAGTATAATATCAAGCGGGCAGCAGGAGAAGAAGAGAATATACAAAGTTAGTATAAACAACCCCTCACCAGGAACACTTGAACAAGCCCCAGAAGAATGCAGGAGGAACACAGACGGGCAAACTTCAACGGAGCAATCAACAAGACCATCTCCAGAACTTGATGCTGAATGAGGACGAATGCAAAAAATAGTCATGAAAGAAACAAAGGAACACGAGCACAGTACGGAATCTATGAATGTGATTTTGATGTAGCCGGTCAATTTGCAAGCATTGGCCCAGCCTCTGAGCTTATGAATATCCTTACAGAGCTACTCTATGAACTTAATATAAATTCATAAACAGTTTATACACCACCCGGACAACCCCAGCCCGAGTTCAACAAACCTGGGTCACCGACAGAGACACCGTGAAATAAAGGATCAGAACCAGGCGGGCCTGGAGAAGAGGGGAAAAATCAAGGATCACCCAAATTAAATTTTGAACAAAACAAAACGGAGACAAAAGATTAGGCAACAAAAGGAACAACTCTGGTGCAGCGGGCCAATACGGCGGAGGCCAACTGCAGCAGGGCAACATTCAACTACGCAATCAACCAGGCCATCTTCGAACAGAGGACACAAAGAACCGGACATTTGGAAGCATACAACAACAAACGGAAACCTGCAAATCACAAACCAGGAATTAATAGCATGCTTATACACACGAACAAAGACAAACGTGCATTACAAAATACATACAATCAAAGATAAGACCACATCATAAATCCGTAAAAAACAAACGAACACATCCATAAAACACGCCCCCGAAAAAGCAAACACAGACCACTGCCACAATTGAAAACACGTGGAACGGATCACACAAACAACCAATCCGCAGGATTAAACTACAACAAATGTTAAATAGTCGAATAAAAAGGGATGTAATTAATACTCTTAAAACCCGCAAACAGTGCACCAGCGACAACACAAACAAAACAGAATTCTTCGAGGTTATGGACACATTTGAACAGACCTCCAACTTCGACCTGAAAGGAAAAATGGCCAGAAACAAAAACAGGCAAATATCAAAACACAAACCCTTGAGTGAGCGGGGAACGAATATCACTCTTATAATTCCCTCTCACTCCGGGCTGCACTCTCAAAACGAGGTGCCTGGGCAGCGGGGAACTGGGCACAACAGCCAAATTACAACACAGATTTCTCCAAGATTATGGACGGAATCAAACATAGCTCCGGGTGCGATTTGAAAGGGAAAATAACGAGGGAAAAAAAGGCGAATATTAAAACACAAACCCGCGAACGCCAGTGACCCCGGCTGCACACGGGGAACACGAGCCCTTACTTTTTCTTCTCCGGGCACGGGGGCCGCGCGCAGATGGAACAGGAATCACTCCCACTACAAATCAGCAAACGAGATGCCTGAAAAAGGACGTCGACGTCGGGCGGAGGTCAACGCCAACGCCGAAGACAAAACAGGAAGAAACGACACCAACTGCGGAAAATCCACAGAACCAGAGAACGCGAAGACGGGAAAAATCGAGCCACACAACTTTGGGAGATTCGGGAGAACAAGAACCCTCAGCACAAGCAATTCCGAATCCAACGACCGAGCTTCAATTGAGAAGAGATGGACGGCTGCGCAGACTCAGAGCAATCCAACGGACTGAAACAAAATTCGATTGGAATGGACGGTGCAGATTTAAATCCAGGAGTGAAATATTTTGAGGCTGCCTCTTATATATAGTAAGATAAGATATATCTTTCCATTCCTATATCAACACACAATTCCAGTTCAGCCCTAATAGCATCCTAATAGCCAGCTTCTCTTGCCTAGAGAAATATTAACACTTTTTCCAATGGAATATCCAGTAATAAAGCAAGTAAAACAACACCGAAAAATAAAAATAAAAATACCCTTTCATAATCTGGTATAAACCTCTTAGTTTGACTGACACAAATAACGAATTAAAAAATAAAGTGACCGGAATTCATACTCCGTAAAGAATAATATTTTCAAATGGATATCTTGGGTTTCAATTTCAAACGGATGGCACACCTTTGTACCCCAATAAAATGGAATATGAATTTTCAAGTCTCTAGCCCACATTCTCATGCAACTTTTGATCATTTGTAAAAGGGTAAATTAGAGTAAATGAGCTATTAGAATTAGTTTGTATTTTAAAAAAGATTCATTGTAAAAAACTTACAAAAAAGGATACATTTAAGTTTTGATTTTAAAATATCACCCCACACAACTTCCCAATAATTTTATCTTTAAGTATGAGATACACTCTACAACTTGACTTTCTAATTACCAAAAACTCCCTTTACTTTGTAAACCCACTAAAATAATTAACTTATAAAAAATGAATCAAGAAGAAATAAATTCATTAATATACGAATATGGAATATATTTACAAACTATGGAAGAAAGAGTTGAAAATTGGAATGACATTGTTTATACTATACTCATATTTTTAACTGAATATAATCAAAAAGTATATCCCTATTCAGAAGAAAAAAGTTTTTGGGACAGAATAATTTTACTCAGAATAGGATCAAATAGTGAAAATTATGATGAAGAACCACCAGACAATTTAAGTAATTATGGTGAATATTATTTTTCTGATTAAATACAACCAGTAACACAACAAAATTAATTCAAATATTTTTATATTCAACCACTTTTACAATTTGGTATCAGAGCCCAGAACGATTAATTTGGACATGAGTAACTATATTAATAATGATCATATATTAAACTATCATATGACAAGATTAAGATTAAATACTTCAGAACAACTATATCCAGAATATATCCCAACCGCAAGATATTCTTTAAATGAAAATCAAGAAATAGATTATCCACTAAGTACAATTCATACACCCGATACTGAAAATTATATAATAAATAGAAATGATGAATATGTACAAAATAACACTAATAGCGAAATGATACAAGAAAGAATTGAAAGAGCATTTCTAAATAGAGTAAGAAGATTAGAACCACAAATAAGACCACGAACAGAAATAATGACCAACGATAGTCGAAGATTTTTAACCCCCACATTTAATCATAATCATGAAATAAGCCAAAGAGAAATAGAAAATATGAATCAACAAATAGAAGAAAGAAAAACATACACAGATAGAAGAAGAAGACTAACTAGGTTGCAAAACGATCAAGAATTTGGAATAAGACTAGGAAATAGTGGAAAAATATTACTTTGGATAGGAAACTATATAATCGAAACGGAAGAATATAATGGTAATTTAATACAAATTATATCAAAAAGAGATGAAGAACAAGAGTTATTATCACAAGTCAATTTAACTATAATCAACAATGAAATTACAACTTACAGAATGTTTCCAGGATATATAATACATAACACCATGTTTACTAGAGCAAGTTCACCCGAATTTTCAGATCAAGAATCAAATTATAGTGAAGACTAATAAAATGCCAGGACTAAAGTTAGAAAATGAAACATTAGAAAGACTGACTAATAAAATTCATGAAATAGAAAGTCAACCATAAGATATAAGTACCATAATAATGAAACAAAAATTATTAAGAATAAAATTCAAGATTTCTCAAATGATAGATGAAAGAGAAGCATATGTAATTATACAAAAACATATAGATCCAGAAAAAGAAGAATTGGAGTTAATAAAAGAATGATATTTAAATGAATTAGAAATAATAGAAATAGAAGAATTAGAAAGAGAAACTGAAATAGATGAAGTAAACGACTTCATCAGAAACATAAAAAATATTAGAAGATGAGTTATCTAGAAGATTTAGAAACAATAAAAGATGGAATTGAACTAATAAAAGAACTAATGGTAAGTCTAGATACAAGACTCTACAATATCGAAAGATACATGACAAAACAATAATTAAAACTCTACAAAAGCAAGTAGAATTAGAAAAGTCACTCCCACTACCGAAATGGGATAAGACACCAGAACCAGGAAGTCTTGACCATATAGTAATGATAAAAGAAATAGAAAAATTAAACAAACAAAACAAAATTAGAATCCTGATAGACAAAGTAGAAAAATTAAAAAAGATAAACGAAGAAATAAAGGAAAATAAATTAGAAAGTAGAGAAGATAAAGAAGAAACAGAATGAATACAAGTATAGAAGACTTAATAAATGAATTAAGTAGTGATTTAGAACGACTAAATTTAGAACCAATATATACAGGAACATTTTCAGAAACAGAATTAGAAACTAATGAAAGTGATTTGGAAGAACAACATAAAGTCTTTATGAATAATCATAGATTATATTTACCATCATCAGAAGTAGTTGGAGAAAGTAGCACTACCTTACCAAGAGAAGGTGTAACATGAACTATATCAATGGAAGTGGATCAAACTACAAATAGACAAAATGTAGACAATTATCAAAGTAGATTACAAAATTTACCTAAAAAAATTCCAATAAGAAAAACAACCTCTAAAAAGGAAATTTGGAAATACAATGAAGTTTTGAGTTAAAAGAAACAAGAATAGGAAATGTAAGACCAGGAGACGCAATATTCTTGAACCTGGATTGTCTTAAACAACCAAGTCTAGAACTAGAAAAATGGAAACAAATAATAAGAATACATTTAATGTCAGAAGAAAGTAAGCCAAGAGCAAAAACATTAAAAATATGGAATCTAGTCCAAGGAAATGTGGCACAATTCCTTGCAGGAATTTCTTCAAATACAAAACAAACTTATATGAATACAATTACTCAAGGATTCGGACAAGATTTAAACACAGGAATAGAGGAATTTATCAATATCATACAAGAAGAGTTCCTAGGAGTACAAAGCTTAGATAATAATGCTATAATAGAAGAACGAGATCAAGCGTTACTAAGATTAAATAAAATAAGACTAAGAGATTTATGCTTTTTTGATCAATTCTCTTAACAATTTAAAAGTTACTATTATACAGCTTATACAAGCTCACAAAATAATGAACACACCATGAGCTCTATATTTTCAAAATTACCATCACCATGGATGAATATACGTGGAAAACATGGATTCAAAATAAAAATGACTATCCGAATAATTTAGGAAGCAGAATAAGATTAATAAGACAAGTAATAACTGAGTTATGTTATCAAAGAAAAATATTAGACCACACTAAAATATATAATAGAACTGTTGATTTATGTTGTCAAGAAAACGCAGAAAATTTTGTATGGGGAAAAAAATAAGAAATATAGAAAAAAAGATTTAAAAAATTCAGCCGAATAAAAAAAGAAAATTTAGGAAAAGAAAGAGATTTAAAATTTTTAAGAAAAAATTCTTTAAGCTAAAATTGGAAAAAATATTATAAAAGAAAAAATGATAAAAGACAAAATAAAAAGAATCCAACCACATGTAAATGTTATAACTGTGGAGAAATATGACACTTTGCAAGTGATTGTACAAAACTAAAGAAAAAACAAGTAAAATTTAGGAATATGATATTATAGATAAACAAATATACAAAGAAATAGAATCAGATCTAGAAAGTATAAGTGAACCAGAATCAGGTGATGAGATATACGAAGTAAAATTCTCTGAAATATAAAATGAATAAAAATAAAGAAATAATCACAGAAGAACAAGAGGAAACAAAAGAAATAGAATATGTAGAACAATATGAAGGACAAAGAGGATATGCAATAAAAGCTATCTTAAGTCCAGAACAAATTAATAAAATACAAGGATTAGATCTAAAACATGGATTCAAACATACATAAGTTTAATATACTAACAAGAACATTCTCAAGAAATAATATAGTAATTCATGAATATAATGAATTAGAAAAAACAGTAGATGTATGTAACACTAATACTACCTTAAAACTGCACCTTTTATCCAAAGATATAATAAATAAAGGGCTAGAAAAATTAAGTAGAAAGAAAACAGAAAAAATACAATACGTACATTTAGCAGGAGTAAAAATTTTAATAAAATCTTTATTTAGAAGTGGAATAGACTTACCAGTAACAATAAGCCTAAATGATTCAAGATTATTAAATCCACAATACTCACACTTAGGAACTATTAATGGAAACCTCATTTACCAAAAACTACTATTTACATGTTACCCAAACTATTGTGTATCTTTACAAGATCAAAATATTGACGAAACATTAACCTTATACATAAAAGTACATAGGAATGATGTAATGAGAAATGAAAGTAAAATATTTACAGTACAATATAGTGCTTTTTATAGTTACCTAAATAGCAATAGATTAAAACCTTATGACGATAAAAAGACAATAGAAATACACGAAGCATGTAGAGACACAATAGCAGATCTAATATTACCAGAATTGAATAATCCAACGTTACAAGATGATTGGATAATTGATCTTGCAGACAAGAAAAACACAATAGAAATTGGAAAACCATTAGAAAATATGAGACCACAATTATCCTATGTAGGAAGAACAATGAGTAGCAGAAAAAGTATAGAATATAGCCCAAGAACAAATCTAATACTTGATAAACCAAGACATAATATTGATATACCATACGAAAAAAGTAAACAAAAAGCCCAAACATGGAGAATTAATATAGAATATTATAATGGCAAAAACTGGATAAAAGGACCAAATATATTATTAGACACTGGAGCTGGTAAGAATCATATAGGAAAAACTTGTATAAATGGATTAACAAAACATATAGGAACAGAATATAGATATACTACTTTTGAAGGAGAAGTAAAAAGAGTAAATGAAATAGTAATAGTACCGATAAAACTAGGCACAGACTTAATAGAAGAAGTAAAATGTTATGTAGCAGAAGAAGAAGGAACATCTAGTAGTACATATCATGTCTTGTTAGGCAACGAGTTTTTAGACTCATTAAACAAATATACGATAACAGGAGAAATTTTTAGTGGAAAAATAAAAAAATGGAAAAGCTTTCATAATAGGAAAGGCATATATATGAAAGAAATTAGATTTCCAACAACAGTATATCTAGAGTTAACTATACTACAAACAAATATAACAACATGTACTATACTAGATACAGGAGCAGAAATTACATTAATACAAGAACACTTAATAAAAGAATGAGAAGTAAATAAAAGACCAATAGAAGTACATGGGGCTACTGGACATAGTCTAATTATTAATAAAATAGCTAAGGATGTTCAGATAATTTTAGGAAATAAAATATTTACAATACAAGAGGTATATATTAGCCCAGTAAAACCAATTGATGTATTATTAGGAACAGATTTTACAAGCTTATTTCAAAGCTTTAGAGTAGATAGATATAATATCCAACTTAGATCAGCATGTAACCACTACATCACTATTCCGAGAATAAAGAAACCATGCAGAGTGCAGCAGAAACGTGGTGAAAAAGGAGAAATTATAAAACAACCAATTAATTATTATATAAAATTTAAAATTCACAAGATTAAAAAACAAGTACTAATTCAAAAACCAGAAGATTTTGATAAATATGAACTTCACGAAACAATAAATACATAACTGAAAACTATGGGGAAAATTCAATTGAAAAATGGAATCTTAATAAAATATATGCAGAATTAAAAATGAAAAATAACGATATAATAATAAGAACTCAACCTATGATGCATAATCAAGAAGATATTGAAGAACTTGGCAAACAAATAAATGAACTATTAGAATTAGATCTTATTCGAGAATCTATAGCAGAACATAATAGTTAGGCTTTTTTGGTTAGAAATCGTAGTGAACAAATAAGAAAGAAACCAATATTAGTAATAAATTACAAAGAACTAAACAAAAACATGATATTTGATGGATACTTTCTACCTAACAAAGAAAATCTAATAGGATTAGTTAGAGGCAGAACTATCTATTCAAAATTTGATTGCAAAAATGAATTTTGGCAAATTAAAATGCATCCAGATGGTATAAAATATACAACCTTTAGTACACCACAAGGACACTATGAATGGAAAGTTATGCCATTTGGAATAAAAAATGGACCACAAATATTTCAAAGAAAAATGGATAAAACATTCAAAAATTTAGTAATTTTATATTTGTATACGTAGACGATATACTAATAGCATCAAATACTATAGTAAAAAACATTTAGATATATTTGCAAAACTTTGTAAAGATCATGGACTAATTTTATCAGAAAGAAAAGCAGAAATATTTAAAGATGAAATAGAATTTTTGGGACTAATATTAAATAAACTTGGAATTAAAATGCAACCACACATAAGCACAAAACTTGTTAAAATGCCTAATGAACTTAGAAATAAGTTAAATATTCAAAAAGGTTCCTTGGGATCCTGAATTATGCAGAAGGATTCACAGCAAATTTAGCAAAAAAGACAAATGATTTGAGAAATTAATTAGGAAAAATAATAATATATGATGGAGTGATCAACATACTGAAATTGTCAAACAATTAAAAGAAGAATGCTCTAAATTACCGCCATTAAGATTACCAGACGAAAAAGATAATTTAATAGTACAAACGGATAGCTCAGACTACCATTGGGCAGGATTGTTAAAAACAGATACTGGTGAAATTTGTAGATATGCATCAGGAACATTACAAGGAGCAGCCATAAATTATAGTACGAATGAGAAAGAATTACTTGCAGTGATTAAATCAATAGATAAATTTTCATTTTGGTTACTAAGTAGAAAGTTTAAGGTATTAATAGACAAGACAAAAGTTAAACCTTTAATTTATAATAAAGTACCAAATAAACCCTAATATAGAAGAATAATAAGATATCGGACTTTTTATTATTATCAATGTAGGATTTTACTGTTGAATATATTAAAGGGACTGATAATTATCTAGCTGATTTCTTAAGCAGGAACCCTGAATATGGAGAACAATGAACAATGGGATGATGTTGGTCTGACTGACCACATCTATCAAGAAATAGATCGACTACAAAAATTACTACAGTCTACTATTGACAGACAACTAAAACTACAACAATTGATTGTTGGGAGTTTTATGGACGAACATAAGACTATCAATGACGATCTATACGAATGTAACAATTGTTTACAGGGACTACTAACCACTATGGAAGAAAACTTCTATACTACTGAAGAAAACAATACTGGTATCTCAGACCAAGAAGGGAAAGCTGATCCTGTCCCAAAAGAGGACAAACAAGCAAAACAATCTCGGGATACAAGACCTTCGACCTCGTCGAAAAACATTGCAGAAACAAAAAACTATTTCTGTGACAATATTCCTCAACTAGTACCCATCAGCCCTGAGACTAGAAACTTTTTAGCAGAATACCATACCCTGAGCAGCTACATATACTCATTACCCAGACAAGAAACATCATTCTACACAGAATTCATCAAATCCCTACATCCACAAGTAACTATTTTATCAGGTTGTGACCCAAACTTTGTTTCAAACTGTTTCAAAATCGGATTTATCAGAACTATATTCCTGTCCCTCTTACGAACCGAAATATCCAAATTACCCGTAATAATCGAAGGCCTAAACATAAGACCCAAAACCCAGAAACTAAAGGCATTCTCTATTAGTCCAGAAGTGAAGATACCCACCAGAATACTCTTTCTTTTGCATTTCTTTGTAATCTTTAGTTCTCTCTTTGATGTAAAACTATGAGTGATTTTAATGCTTTCAATAAAAAAAAATGATCGGCTAAGTACAATAGCCTGATCATTCCAGTAAATATCTTCGAGTATTTTTCTAAAGTCTACCAAAATTCTGAATATATGTGAGTGAGTGAAACATATGTTGAGAGTCATGTCATCGATACAGTGATTTTCGAGAGGTCGTGCATATCGGAGTAAGGCAGGAGGCCTGAAAGAAGGATAGCAGACGAGGAAAGAATGTTACTCGTTGAAGGACTCGATCAGAAGTTTCAACCACAAAGCTTATACTACGGAAGCGAGGTAGACCCTGAAATTTTACTTTGAATGATAAATACTGTGAATGATCATGGCATATATTTCGATTATGTACGTTCACTGCATAAGATCATAAATAAAATCCATAACATAATGTTTGGATATTGTAAGAACAAACACAATAGAATATTTACTACAATACTAGTCTGTCACTTTTCATATACTAGATTGTTCGATAAAAATACACAATACACAGAACCACTAGATAAGAAGGATAAAAATATCATTAAAAAATAATAATAATAATAATAATAATAATAATAATAATAATAATAATAATTAAATAATAAATTAATTAATAATAATCAGTTAATTAAATAAAAATAAATAAACAAATAAATAAAATACCAAATTAAGGATATTTTAATATTTCTCATCAATCATTTTAGAACAGGTTAGTCTTTAAATGTTAATTAAGTTTCAAAGTTTTGGGTCTCTATCTCTAAATTTATGAAAATGGGGTCTTTGACCCTAATACTATGTTTCAAGAGGTCCCTCTCTTTAAAAGCCCCATTGTAAAAAGAAAGGCCAAGCGGCCCATTTCAATGTTTTTACTTTTTTACTTAGAAGTAACGCTCATGTTCCCTGTCAGTAATTCATATTGCTGCCGCTTGCTAATCCGTCGCAACTACGAGTCAGAGATGTTCAATTCAACATTTTAACGCTCATTATTCTAAGCTACAACCTTTTCTCTTCCCAGGGAACATGATTTTAGATTCAAGACAACTAAATGAACATGTGCAGTTCAGAAGGGCGCCGTAATGGAAGACAACCAAGAAACATGCTTGCAATCGCCAAACAAAATTCATGTAACTTTTCTCAAATTCAAGATATTTTCATGACAAGAAATGCAAACCAATTGAGAGAAATAATAGGATTTTTCATGGCTCATGCACGCGGTTGCTGGGGCTTCGATTCAAAGCAGCAAGTTTGCTGCGGTCTATGGAGGCTGGTGTCGGGGATGGTAGGGAGGCGAGGCCTCCTCGCCATGTTCGCTGGAATAATGGTGTTGCCAGTGGTAGTGTTCTCCATTCGGATGGCTGCGTCGTCTCTAATCCTTCTGGTGCTAGTTTTGGTGCAGTCATCAGGTCACATGAAGGTGCTTGGCTTGGCGGATGTAGTGGTAAGGTGGCTAGCCGTTCAATCTTGGAGGTTGAGTTACTGGGATTGATGCATGGCCTCATATTGGCTCGTCAGATTGGGGTATCTATTGGATATTGCTTCGTCGACTCCCTGCAGGTGGTTAACTTGGTGACTGGGGGGGCGGTACATTGGCATCGATATTGGCCTTTGATTAAGGAGATTCAGATTGAGCTTCAGCGTATGGCCAACTGCTTGGTTCGGCATGTCTTCCGAGAAGGAAATCAAGTGGCCGATGCTCTTGCTAGGAAGGCTGTTCGGGAGGAGGCTTTCTTCACCACATGGGCGTTTCCACCTGATGATATTGTTCGGTTCATTGTTTCTGATGCTGCTAGAGAGGAATACCCTCGTTTGTGAGCGGGTGTTCTTTTTTGGTTCTTAGTTCCTTTGTTCTTTCATTTTTTCTTTTCATTTCTTTGCAAGCCTCTTTAGGCTGATTCACCCAAAAAAATTCAGTCCTTTGCTATTTTTTTTTTGTCCCAGGTAGTCTTCTCCATTTCTTAATTATATTCAAATCAATCTTTTTTCAATTATCAAACTTAATTACATCAGTTTGACATTTTTAATCCAATATCTCGCAGACGTGGCACTCTTTAATTTTTTATTTTTATTTTTATTTTTATCTTTTTAACCTTCACCCTCACACTTTCAACTATCCCCTCTCTCTCTCCGCTTTTTTTTTTTTTAACTTTTATTTTCATAAATCCCAATTTGTGATTTTTTCGAGATCCTGATCGATCGCGCGCATTGTTTTTGTGAGTATGAATTCTTTGAAGTCGGCGAAGTTGTTGTTGGTTGCGAACGGCGCGACTCCGTAAAGCTTTTTAACGTTTCGGGGAGCCCCAAAACCCTTGCATTGTTACTCAAGTGGAATGACAATAGTTGGTCTTAATTTGTAAATTTATACAGTGCTACTGCTCCATCTGTTAATAGTTTCTTTTTGAAGTATTTCGGTATATATTTTGAATTATGATCTTTACTTTTCTTCTTCTTCTTCTTATCTCTCTCTTTTTCTTTTTTAATATTTCTTTGAATTTTAGATTTGGTGCTGGCAAGTCGGGTGACGACGGTGAAATATCACTGTGGTGGAAAAATTAAGGGGAAATTATTTATTAGTACCATTTTGGAGGTTTTAGTTTGTTAAGTAGTACCAAGTAAAAAAAAAATTTAGTATTCAGTACCATTAGGTAAAAAATTCTATTTTTAGTATATTTATGTGAAATTTACCATTTTTTTACCAGATTAATTATATTTATATCTCATTCACTAAAAAAAAAATTATATTTATATCTTAACTTTTTAAAATTTTAAGTTTTTTGTAATATTTTAATTTTTTTCCTCTAATCTTTTTGTTTTATTATTATTTTTTTTGTTTCTTTAGAAACTTCTGTATCAATTATATTTTTCATCCAAAGAGATTTCTTTTAGTAAGATTAATAAATTTTTTTATTTAAAATAGACTTTATTTTGTATCAATTAAAAATTATATTTTTTATTTTCATCCCAAGAGATTTTTTAAGTAAAATAAATAAAAGAATAAAACAAAATATATTTTTTACATTTATAAAAGATAAATAAAAGAATAAATAATGTGTTATTTAGCGAATAATATTTTGTTTTTAAATCCTATTATTTAAAAAAATGTAATAATATTTAAATAAGTACATATTTGCGTGATATGAGAATTTTTCAAAAAAAAAGGAATTTTTTTTTTTTAAAAAAATTAAGGAAAGTATTGTTATGCACTTATTTAAAGTACTAATATGTGATTATGTAGAGTACCGTTACGAAAGTATTTAAAGTACTGTTATGCACTTATTAAGAGTACCATTATATGCTTAGTAGAATATTGTTATTTAATTATTTAAAGTACTGTTATGTACATATTAAAAGTACTATTATGTGATTCTGTAGGGTACTGTTATTAAAGTGTTTAAAGTACTGTTACGCACTTATTAAAAGTACTATTATGTGATAATGTAGAGTACTGTTATAAAAGTATTTAAAGTAATGTTCTGTGCGTATTAAGAGTACCATTATGTGCTTAGTAGAGTACTGTTATTTAAAGTACTATCATGACAGCGAGATAATTGTCAAAAACCATCCATGTACCTTGGTTGAGAACACAATAGTTTTTGACACAGATCGACACGGGCTCTGAACCAATGTTCGTGGATGGTTTTCAACAGTAGTTTAAAATATACTTTCATAACAGTACTCTACATAATCACATAATAGTACGCTTAATAAGTACATAATCGTACTTTAAATAACTAAAAAACAGTACTCTACTAAGCATATAATGATACTCTTAATACTCCCTCCGTTTTTTTTAAGTTCACCATTAGCATAGTAGATACTATTCATTGAGTAACTTTAATTCAATTTTTTCATATAGTTATATAAGATAAAACATAGTCAAGTGAGATCTTGTTAGATTCGTCTAATCACGTAGTTTTGGAATATCAAATTTTTATAACTTTTACTTATATATAATATGAGATATTGATGATTGAAAATGTGCATTAGATTGCGTGCAGTGCAGGATGGGTGAAGTTAAAAAAAAACGGAGGGAGTAAATGATAACAGTGCTTTGAATACTTTAATAACAGTACTTTACATTATAACATAATAGTACTCTTAATAAGTACATAACAGTACTTTAAATAACTAAACAATAATACTCTACTAAGCATATAATAGTACTCTTAATAAGTGCATAACAATACTTTAAATAATTTTATAACAGTACTCTACATAATCACGTAATAGTACTCTTAATAAGTACATAACAGTACTTTAAATAATTTGATAAGAGTACTCTACATGCAGAGTGGGCGGGATTATGTCTGGGCTGGAGCTAGCGGTGGAGAAGGGTGTTCAGGAGCTGTTCTGTTTTAGTGATGCCTTACGCCTCATAAAGGGTAGCAGATCTCCGGTGCATTGGCTGGACGCCTATTTGGCCAGAAATGAGGAATTGAGGAGATCATTCAATGTGTGTCATTTTCGACATATCCTGCAGGAGGGAAATGCGGTAGCTGACTTCCTAGCTAAAACGGGTGTGGATGATGAGCTCTTTTTCACGAGGCCTTCCCCCCGGATGGCTTGCGCCCTACTCTGATGGCAGATACGGCGGGCACTTGGTTTCTGAGGGCTAGCTAATTTGTTGTCAATTTCACTTTGTCTCTTTTCCGTTTTTCTTTTTGCTTTTGTCTTATCTAGCCTGTATTGGCTGTAACACAAAAACAATATGTTTTTATTTAAATATTATATATATATTTTTTAAAATAACAGTATTTAAAATTAATTTTATTCGCTAAATAACACATTGTTAATTCTTTTATTTATCTTTTTTAGCATGTAAAAAATCTATTTTGTTTTATTCTTTTATTTATCTGGCTTAGAAAATATTATGCAATGAAGCAAAAATATAGTTTTTAATTGATACAAAATAAATGTTTTAGATAAAAAATTATTTATCTTGCTAAATAAAATCTCTGAGAATGAAAAATATATTTTTTTTTCATTGAGCATACCGCGGGTATTCTCAGGCCACATTGGGTTATGATTAATCTTTCGAGTATTTGGTGGGCATTGAAGGGTTGTTTCTTCCAAAGCATAATTCTACATACACAAATACTCCAACCCGATGATGGAAATATAATTGATAAAAGTGTTTCAAAAGAAAAAAAAAGGAAAAACGAACAGAAAGATTAAACAAAAAAAATAGAAAATATTACAAAAACTTGAAATTTTAAAAAGTTAGGATATAAATATTAATTTATTTTATTGAATAAGATATAAGTATAATTGATCTAATGGTAAAAAATGGTAAAATTCATATAGATTTACTAAATATAGAATTTTTTACCTAATGGTACTAAATACTAAATTTTTTTAACTTGGTACTACTTTTTTTTTTTTTTTTTTTGAGGGTAAAAGGTCTTTATTTCATAGCCAAACTTGGCATAACCATAGTAGCAAAAGTACATCCTTACAACAGAGACTACATCACTACAGACTGCAAAATTAAGGGTCACTTGGTGCACGACCGATAAGGTTAAGATGATGCGTCGGCAGTTGATCGTCCATTACAATACCGTTCAAAAAACGAGACTACCTTTCTCCTTGAAAGTAATAGCAGCCCAATTATCATCAAAGAGACATGGAAACTTGTCCATCTCTTTTAACTTTCTCAAGCAGCAGCAAAAAGGAAGGACCAAATATATCCTTGTTCAATCACTTCACGTCCCCGATCGATCTACACGAAGCTTTCAAGTGGCGGATCAAAGAGTGACATCCCCAAGACACTTGCTTTATAATCACTTCTCCACTGCTGTATTATTCAACTCCAAATGCATCAAACTCAACAGGAAACTAGGAAGGAGGATTATTGGATAAACGTTATGTAGTGAGGAAAAAACGGAGGCAAGGCAAAGACAGACTGGATTGGGAAGTATTTCTAGAGCGAATGGCGCGGGCGCCACAGGGTGAACTTTTCCGAAGCCCAAGAGATGACCACTGGAGACCTTACATAACCACTGAATACACTCTATGAAGGCATTTTTCTTATTGTGACAAACCCCAACAATTACATGACCCGATTCTCCATTTTTTTTTTTTTTTTTTTTCTTTTTCTTTTTTTTTTCTTTTCTTTTTTTTTTTTTTTTTTTTCTCTTCTTTCTTTCTTTTCTTTTTTTTCTATTCTTCTTTTTCTTCTTTTCTTTTCTTTTTCCACAATTGATTTCCTTGTGTTTTTTCCTCTTTCTCTTCTTTTTTATTTTTTTCTTTTTTTTTTTTCGGTATTGCCCAACCACAAAAAGAGAACAACATCAGGGAAGAACGACACAGCATCTACCTTCCTATTTCTCAGGATTTACTAGCCACATGAGCATACGTCCGATCACCTACTGTTGGAAAAAAAAACACACCCTTACACTTTTTCAGAGGTTTTCAGGTCCTTCAACATCAAAATGTATGATATCTAGGAAAGTTATCAACTGAGGCTCCTAATCACTCCATGTTTTCTCAAAAGGTGTCAAAGGGAGGCTGAAATGGTGGGGACGGGGAAGAGGATATTTTTTAAGGAGAGATATGGCTGGATTCAATAATAGTTGTTAAAATGTGAGCAATGTGACAACCATAGGAAGCCTAATTCCCTGATTGTTTTCGATGCACTTGGAGAGAAATAACAAGGTGGACATCGACTATAAAGCCATTTCAGGAATGACATCATGACACCCCACATTTGAAAGCATCAGAATTTAAAAGCTTAGATCTCACCGGTATGGACTGCCGTCGAACAGCACTTTCTGTAGACATCAACCTCAGGATTAGAACTTTATCAACGCCAACCTTGTATAGCCGCAGCCTTCTTATTAGGTCATCAACAACTTTTTGAACATCAGCAACCTCAAAACCAAACTCAGCAGTTACAAAGATTTATGTTATCTTAGCATCTTCCTCAATATCTCTTCTCCTTTGTGTGGAAATTACTTGATTCGAATGAGTAGAACAGACATTAGTGTGCTATGTTACATAACTCGGGAAGCATCAGCAGCCTCTAGGCCTGTAGCATACATCCATCAGCAGCTTTGGACCCCTAGCATCTCCAGTATCATCACCATAGCTCGGAGAGACAATGCACCATCTCATGTCGATTGTCCGAAAGCTCGCAATTTCGAAACATGAAAACATATTCAGCAGCAGTCATGAAGCTTCCATTTTTTCCTCATGCAACGGCATCTTTGGCATCAAATCATATTTCAACTTATTCCAGCTTATGGCCCTTTAGCATCACTGCCAGCAGCAACTCGAAACGATCCTCTTTCTTGTCTTGTCTTTTGAACAGCTTCTCCTCAATACGCAAACAGGAACAGCAAAAACCGCAAGCAACTTTAAGAATTATATCTTGAACACAATCCCATACAGACACAAAGAACCAAACAATCATCCCCAGGAAATTCAGTTCAACGCCGGTATCAGGTAAGGCATCCCCTCCTCAGCGATGGTAATTTTGGAACATCTATGTGCATCTTGCTCGAAGCCATCAGCATCTTCATTAACCGATTTAGTTTTTCATCTGGTTTGATGGGTACCATGCACGAGACTTCATCCTCCCAGGAATTCAGCCCGTGCCAAGCAGCCTTCACCACTTAAGCACCAGTCCTTCTAATTCCAGGTTATAATCCGCCCTCTAATACACCACCCATAGCAATCGACATTCATCAGATATGAGACTCCAGGGATCCCCAGCAACAGCAACAGCAGCCACCAAACAGTTCAGCGTTGTCCTTAGCAACAGCATCAGGAACAGCTCTCTTCACTCGGTAACTTCAACCACAACGGGTATCTACAGCAACTGCGGCCTCACCAAAGAACTTCAGGCCTCCAGAATTCCACTCATAGCAATTTGAGAATTTCACCTGCAGAACTGGAACTATAAGTATATGGAAACAAACAATATCAATATTTTACCTTCACCTTTACTCCCCAGCAATTCAGCCTCTTCAGCCACACCCTTGCATGCCTCTTCAACCTACTAGGATCAACTCCTCAGATGTCTGTGCCATAAACTTTCAGGCAGGATTTTTCTTGAGCAGCTAAAACCATTCCTCAATTTGATCACCCCCGGCCGCACCATTTTTTGCCCATTGATCTGCAAGTGAGTTTCGCTCCCTCAAGATGTGCTGGACTCTCACCTCCCCCGCGCATTGCAAGATCGAAATAATTGGCCCCAGATGTATTTGAAACCTCCATGGGACCTCCCTCGGCTCGGCCAACCATTTCACCACGTTAATAGAATCACACTCAAATAATAACTTTGGGAGTGGGAAGCCATGCTCCCGAATAAGTGCTCGGCAAACCTGGCTAATAGCCGTGATCTCGGCCTCCGATGAATCAGTGCACCCAATAGATTTAGATAACAAAAATATTACCTTCCCATCTACATCTCGTATAACCCCTCCGATCCCTGCCGGACCTGGATTGCCAATCGATGACCCGTCTGTATTGATCTTCCACCATCCCGGGTTAGGGCGAATCCAAGACAGCCCCAGCCGTGGATGTTTATTCCTTGTTCCACCGAGTTGAGTCAGCCCCTCCAGGAAGTTCTCATCAGCTCCGACTGACCCAATCTCAACATTATTCCAGTAGGCTTTCCACCACAGTCGAATCCTCCACTTAATTTCTTCCACAGCAGCTACCTTGCCCGTAATTATCCCCTTGAAAATCGCCTTATTCCGATGCCTCCAAATTGTCCATAGAATTGCCATTCCGGTCACTCCCCATATCTCCTTTCGCCCCTGTTTAAACTCACACCCCAACCACCATGCCAAAAGTTGATTGATGTTGCCTGGACCTGCCCACTTAATACCAAACCAGCTAACCCCAATATCCCATAGAGTCCCTCCAAACTCGCATCTACAAAAGAGATGATCTAAGGTTTCAATTTCCCGTGAACACAAAGTGCAAAGTGTTGTCATGTTTTGAATACACCTTCTTTTAAATAATTCCTCTTTAACTGGGAGTCCATTATGAAGTATCTTCCACGCGAGCAGCTTAACTTTCATAGGAATCTTGATTCGCCAGATACGCCACCACATACATTTCCTTTCCTGATCTGCTGCCCCTGCATTTAATCCCCAACATGATTTAGTTGTAAACATGCCATTGCCTTCCTGTATCCATATCACCCTGTCCTCCAGAAATCTGTTGAGTGTCGTCTGATTAAGCACTTCCAAAAACTCCGTCCAAATATATCTC
The DNA here is from genome assembly GCA_030278955.1 of Hygrophila difformis. Taxonomy (NCBI): domain Eukaryota; kingdom Viridiplantae; phylum Streptophyta; class Magnoliopsida; order Lamiales; family Acanthaceae; genus Hygrophila; species Hygrophila difformis. The sequence continues at coordinate 12,834,437 of JAOANR010000003.1, forward strand.
TCCCAATCGAATACCTGTCGCCGTAATTGAATATTCCATGACCAATCCAGACCCTCCCAATGACCAAACTCAGCGACCATTCCTTCCTTATTAGTTGCCAAGGAAAATATTCTTGGGAATATCTCCTTTAGCGGTCTTCCCTCTGACACCCAATTGTCCTGCCAAAATCGAGTTGACGCTCCATTCCCCACCTGAATCCTGAAGCTATCCCACTGATATCCATTATGCATCCCCTCCCAGCTTCTACTTATATTTCCCCACAGTGAACGACTATTCCTTGTCTCCGGTAACAATGGTGTTGCACCCCCATAGTATTTCTCATTGATTACTCTCTTCCACATCTCATTTTCCTTCCCAAACCTCCATCTCCATTTGAATAGAAGGGCCTTATTAAACTTCTTTGTGTCCCAGATACTTAGCCCCCCAGCATCCTTATGCTGACAAATAGTTTCCCAAGCAATTGTATGCAATTTTCTCGAACCATCACACTCATTCCAAAAAAATCGCCTTTTTAGTTGTTCAATCCTCTCAGCCACCGTCCTCGGCACTTTGAATATGGACAAAAAATATACCGGAAGTGAGCTTAAGACAGATTTTATTAAACACAATCTCCCTGCCTGTGACAATAACCTTCCTTTCCAACCCGCTAACTTCTTCTCCATCCTCTCCAATATTGGTTGCCAAATCGCAATGCCATTGGATCTTCCTCCAATCGGAATGCCCAAATAATTCAGGGGCCATTTTCCCACTTCACAACCGAGAATGACAGCAGCATCTTGTAAAATTTCCTCCGAGCAGTTTATGCCGCATATATTACTCTTCCGAAAGTTAATTCGAAGTCCAGTTGCAAGTGTCAGACAACATAGGATGCGTTTAATCACTAACACTTGTTGAATATTACCTTCACAAAAAATTATAGCATCATCCGCGTACTGCAGATGTGAAATCACCGGTCCGTCTTTACTAGACTCTAACCCTTTCAACAGCCCCATCTCTCCAGCTTTGGTCATCAACCTGTTAAACACTTCAGCGAATAGCACAAACAAATACGGGGAGATTGGATCCCCTTGACGCAACCCTTTTTGCAAATTGAAAAAATTGGTTGGGGATCCGTTGATAAGCACTGCAGCCGAAGCCGAAGTCACACATTCTTTTATCCACATTATCCATCTTTCACCAAATCCCATCACCTTTAACAAATCCAATAGGGCATCCCACGACACATTGTCGTAAGCTTTTGCAAAATCTAATTTAATCACGAACCCACTTTTCCCAGCCACTTGAGTGCTTTGAACCACCTCCGCTGCTATGAGTACTCCGTCTAGAATCTGACGCCCCCGGATGAATGCCATTTGAGTATTGCCTACCAAATTGTTCATCACCCCTTGTAACCTTCTGGCTAAAACCTTTGTAATCATTTTGTATAGACTTCCCACAAGAGAGATCGGCCTAAACTCGCTGAAGTTTGATGGATTCGCGACCTTGGGTATTAGTGTAATGAAGGAGCCCCCGGCCTCTCTTGGTAACTTGCCCTCCCGACAAAACCTATCAAACACTTCCATAATATCCCCCTTAAGCGAATCCCAGTATTTTCTGAAAAAATTCATATTGAACCCATCAGGACCCGGGGCTCGATTACCATCCCCATTCCATACCGCCATACGAACTTCTTCCTCTGTAAATGCTTGTTCCAGCCATTCACTGTCCACTTGACCAATTCTCGGCATCCCCATGTTACCAAACTGAAAAAGCTCCCCATCCTGTTTGATGAATAACGCCCTAAAATATGAAACCGCGGCCTCTTTAACAACTTTCGGATCCTCCAACACCACCCCATCCTGCTCAACAGCCCCAATATATCCTTTTCGTCTGTGCAAATTTGTAATAGCGTGAAAAAAACTAGTATTTTGGTCTCCATCTTTGATCCACTTTAACCTCGACTTTTGGAACCATCTTCTCTCCTCCGCCAAGTACAATCCCTTCAATTCCCCTTTCTTCGCCTGCCAAGAATTCCTAACCGCGTCCTCCACATCTTGATCCTTAAAATTCTCCTCGAGCTCACTGATTTCAGCCTCTAATTTTTTTATGCGATTCTCAAGGTTGGCTGCTCCATATCCCTCCCATTGGCGAATCTTGCTCTTTAAATCCTTAAGTTTAGCTATTAGGTTATGGCTCCTGCTCCCCCTCTGTCCACGCACACCTCCTCCCAAAGACTCCCGAATCAACTCTTGAAATCCCTTGTCCTCCATCCAATAGTTATAAAAGCGAAAAGGTTTAGGTCCCCACGTTTTGTCCACTGCTGTCAAATAAACCGGATAATGGTCCGATAGGACCGATACTCCTTTCCTTTGTACGATTGCTCCTTCCATGTGCAGCCAGTTTGGTGTTATCAAAAACCGATCCAGTCGACTACAGGCCTTCCCTCCCCGACCAAACCATGTGAAGTGACCGTTCTCCATAGGCAGATCGATTAACCCCAACCCATCTATAAAATCTCTGAATTCCCTAGACGACCCCGAGTCCTCACTCACTCCAACTCGTTCCCCCTCCGATACAACTGCATTGAAGTCACCGCCCATACACCATAACTCCCCATTCCCTGTGTTGCACTTCTGAGTAAGAAAATCCCAGAAATCGGCTCTATCCCTCCTATTGTTTGGTGCGTGTACTGAGACTAGATTAATCGGCCCCTCGACGCCTTTAATATTTCCCTTCACCCATATGAAGAAATGCCCTGCCTCCACCACATCGAAGACGCTAAGATCGGTGTCCCAAACAATCAGAAGACCCCCTGCATTTCCTACTGCAGGCTGTAGGCAAAAGTTACAGCCCTTCGACCCCCAAATTCTCCAAATTAATCTTTCTTGAACTGTTTCCATTTTTGTTTCTTGGATACACACTACTGTTGGCCTTATCTTTTTACAGAATCTCGTTACAGCCCTTCTTCTAACCCCCCCATTCAAACCCCTAACATTATAAGTTACTATCTTCATCTGAATTATAATCCACAAAGCAAACCACTTACCACTACTGTCTCTCCAGCTCCGCCCTTACTCTGTTGATTGCCTCTTTCCTACTTTTGTTGCACACCAGCCCCAACATATCCGCAAGATCTAGCACAGCTTCAGCCTCTAAGAAATCCACGACTTTCAATCCATCTCCCGACCTAAAAGTGGCAAATTGTAGCTTTGCAAATTCATCATCCCCTCCTACCACCGCCTGAGTCCCTATCCCTCTTCCAACTTTCCCCTTGAATCTAGCTTTCGAATTCTTCTCCTTTTTCTTACGCCCCCTACTCTGAATTCCCTCCTTTCCACCCCTAATTTTGGCCATAGCCTCTGCAATTCTTTTCAACTCTGGGAAATCCATGAATCTGCTCGCCTCCGATGCATCCAATTCGCAATGTTTGGCCCTGGATACCCCCAATACCTCTTCACGAGAATCCCCAAATTCCCCCCTTAACCCCTGCGCAACCACCCTCTCCGACCCGGCTCTCCCGCTCTCGCAACTCGCATCTTCGGTCCTACTTAATTCCGATGAGGAATTGTTCTTACCCGAAATGACCTCCTTCTCCGACCAGATATCATTATCGACTGACTGACCCCTCATAACTAAGCAACACGAATTTCCATTATCCCTCTTCCCACTTACATCTGAATTGATGATCTGTATCATGGGCTCATTAAATTGCTCAGAAGCCTGGGCTCTTCCCTTGTCGCCACCAGCAAACTCCAAGCAAGGCCCACCTTCAGAACTATATGGGCCTACAAAGTCCATCCCTTCTACAGGCCCTGGAATTAATGATCCATTTCCAGATGGCCCAATAGGTTCAAACTCCTCTTCCCCTACCAGGCCTCCCGTTATAGTTTCTGTACGACTTCTATTATCTCGAGACAATCTTTTGCATTTACCATCATTATCATCATTTGGCGCCGACCTCATAATGGAGTTTTCATGTCCCCCAAGCACTGATGTATTAACTCCTTCCACTTCCCCATGTAAGGGAGACCTGGACCCCCCCGACCTCTTCGCTTCCGGTTGTTCACTACCTGCTCCGGTACCGATCTGCTGTTCCGACGAGCATTCAACCTGGTTTTCCAACACTTTGCCCCCAACCACGGCCGCTTCGCTGAAGTTTGCAAATATTCGAACACTCGATATGTAACGTCCGACCTGAATTCGAACCCCTTCCGGAATGTATGCATCATCATTTAGAGCCACCAAAAGTTTGGCACGATCAAACCTTTTCTTTTCTCTTGTTTCGCTATCAACAGTAATCACTTTACCCCACCCTTTTACCAGTTGATGGAAATTATCATCACACCACGTTGTAATTGGTAAACCAATGACATAAATCCATACCAGGTATTTACAAACCAATGCACCACTATCCCATCTCCTTTTCCAATTGATGAACCTATGGTCGCTCCAGTCTGCCAAAAACGCGTCCCTTCTAGCTGAATTATGAAAGATTGCCACTACAGTATGCCCCCCTCCATACAACAATTCACCACAGTCAACATATTTGCTAAATAACCATTCTTGGAACCCTTCAAGTGCCTGTAACTGTTTTAGTTCTACTACCGCAGCTCGACACAGTCTTTCAACATCCTCTTCAACCTCCCTAAGTTTCACCACCTCGGTCTTCCCTTCCGCAATAGCTCTCTTATTTTGTGACCCAACCCCTCGGATGACCTCTGCGTAGGTACGTTCGTCCCTCCATGCACTCATATCTTTGAGATCCCTCACCTTCGGTGTTAATGTTCCACCAGCGACCCTAGCTTGTTGCCAAACCCTGGGCTTACTTAAGACTCTACGTCCGAGCACCTTTCTCTTATTGCTCGGAACCGCCCAGTTGACTGTGAGTTTCCTACCCTTCCAAACCTGCCCATTCAATTCTCTGATGGCCCTAACAGCATCCAGCCTTCTATTGAATCTAAAGAATCCGAATTTGTGGCCTTTCTCCGGCCAGTTTCTGTTGGGAAAGTACCATTCCCGAACCCTAGCGATCTTATCCATCACCAAAAACATATCTCGGTTAGCCACTCCCGCCGGGATATTCCCAACGAATACTCCGAACAGCACCTTCCGATCGTTTGTATCTGGCCTGACCCCTCCCTTACCCTGTATACCGTATCTCCCACGCCTGCCGACCACCTTCCGGTCACCGCTGAACCTCCCGCCGCCTTGCATGATGATCGCCCCAATGTTTTTATTGTGCTTAACTTGGTACTACTTAACAAACTAAAACCTCCAAAATGATACTAATAAATAATTTTCCCAAAAATTAAATGGGCAAAATTTGTGCACGGTACCTGCCAAAAATGCTAGGGGCGAAAACGGCGAAATAGACAATTGTATTGGATGTTTTTGCGTTTCAGTGTTTCACTGTAATTGAAGATGTCAATTTTGACTTTCTATTGGTTGTTAATCGCATCAAATAAGTGGATTCAGAATGCCAACTCAGGTAAAGAGTGCCACATCTGCAAGAAATTGGATTAAAAATGCCAATTCATATAATTAAGTTTGATAATTTTTTTTTTCTTTGAGAAGCCATTGAATTAAGTTTGATAATTGAAAAAATGGCTGATTTGGATATAATTTAAAAACGTAGAGGATTATTTGGAGCTAAAAAATTAGTAAATGACTGAATTGGACAAATGGAAAAGAAAAAGGATCTTTTTAACTTTTTTCCTAAGATTAACCTTAATAGAGTTTAAATCAAAATAGAAGTTCTTAATTCTTTTGTAATTTATTCACTTTTATACTCTCTCCGTCCCAACTAATGTGTCGTGTTTGACTTTTTAGCACTGTTCATTGTTCAACATTTACTCAATTTAATTGCAAGTATATATTTAAAAAAAAAAAATAGTCGAGTTAGGTCTTGTTAGAATGATTATAATCATGTTGTTTTATAATATATATTTTACATAATTTTTAGTCGTACATATTTTGAGATATTAACGTTTGAAAAAGTACATTGGATTGTATGCAAAAGTCAAACAAAATAAGTTAAATAAGACGGAGGGATTATATCATACTGTATAATGTATTTATTTTTGTAAATACACCGGTAAGAGAAACAGATCTTCTACTCATTTTTGTAAATATTTTTCATCTGACTTTACAACCCAAAAATTTAATTTTTCTTATGGTTTAGCTTTTCTTCTAGCTTCTGTAGGTAATTTTGCAATTTGTTCAGATAATTGTTTTATTGTGTTATCCTCAAGTATTATGATTACTTGTATTCTTTCAAGTTTTTCATCTATATTATCAATAGTTGTTCAGGGTCTTGATATTTTCTATTTTTTTTTCTATTTGGATATATACTCCATTAATGTTTCCTTTTAATATTTCAACTATTACTAGTTTTTCAAGTTTTTTATCAATCGAGCAAATATTTGTACAGTTTGCTCCATTGTCACCAATCTTTTTGTGAAGATCTTTGACATTCAATTTTAATTCTATTAATTTTATGTTTAGCTCTTTAAATTTATTATTAATTTCTTGTTTAAAATTTTTCATTGTTTCTCTAACCTCTTTTTAAGGTTGTTTCCATCATAGTTATCAAAATCGCGATCCTGATTGTAGGATCGTGCATCCTATTCATGAAAAACGATCCGGATCGCCATAAGATCGAAAAAGTGGTAGGATCGGAGTAGGATCGTAGGATCGCTGAGCGATCCGATCCTACTCCTTTGGGCTTCTTTTTTTTTTTCGGAGCAAAATTACTTATTATCTCTAGCTCTTTGTGATTTTGGTCATGATGTTATTTTTATCAATTTTGTTTAATGTATCTTCGCATATATTGAACTAAAAATTGTTGGGTTCTATACTTCTATGTCAGTGTTTAACTTCTATTTGATCATTAATAAGCAAACAATTAACTATCAAATTCTTGTTAAAAATTGTTCTAAAATATATATTTTCAATTATACATGTCACCAGTTTAGTGAGATAATTAACAAATATTAATTTTAAAAAATATAAATAATAATTTTATAGGATCTTAGGATCCCGATTCGATCTTGCAAAGACAAAAACGATCCTACTTAGGATCCCGATCTTGATAACCTTGGTTTCCATTAACTAGTTTAGAATTTTCATACTGGAGTGTTGTTATAGTTTTAGATAAGTTTTTCATCTCATTAGATGATTTATCATATTAGGTTTATAAGTATATTTGGTTTTCTAATATTACTTTAGGATTTGTATTATTTTGTTTTCCTAATAATTCAAACTTATCTAGTTTTGATTCAATTTATTGAAGACTTCTTTGTATATCCATGTTTTTATTTGTTAACAATTTATCCATGAGTTTTTAAATGTTGTCGTAGAGTTTCTAACCTTACGATTAGCTTGCAATAATTTTTAAAAGATCTATTCTTTCTTAGTTTTACTCTTTTAATTTTTGAATTTTCATAATTAATATTTTCGTTTAATCTAAATATGTTTTGATTATCTTTTAATTCGTAATTAGCCATAAGCCCTAAAATCGAAACTTATGCTCTAATATCATATTTTTAGAGGGGTGCGTTTTGGGGCACTTTTTAGAGAAGTCTTACTCTTTTAGATGATTTTTGGACATTATTTCTTTGATTTTGTGTTTTTAGGGGTAAAATAGGTATTTTCATAATTTTTCTCTTTTTAGGGGTTTTAAAGGAAGTATTTTTCAAGTGGGTATCTAGGAGGTATTATGTTTTGGTGTTGGGGTTTTTTTAATAATTTGCTCAAAAAAATTCAAAGATTAAATAATTATTTTATTACAATCTTTATTAAATGTTACCAAGATAATAGTAATACATTACTGCTGGCCCAATAAAAAAGGAGAGCCCAACACATTTAAAAAAGGCAAACCCAATAACAACATTCTTCAACAGTTCAACCTTTTGGCCTCCCATATTCTTCTATATGTACATTTTTTTTCCTGCAACTCCCCATTAGAAATCGCTACAGTGTTGTTTGACATCTTCTCTGCTGCAAACTTTTGATGGGTGCATTGGGTAACAATTGAGGAAATATTGGGGCTAGTAGGGTCGATTAGAAATTTAAGTGGGTGCATGCAATAAAATTTATATAAAATTATAGTATTATAAATTGCCCTAATATTCAATAAAATAATAATAATAATAATAATATATTATATATTATGATTATTATTATTTATTTAGTCATGTAAATTTAAAATGATTTCCAATTTTGTACCTGCCCGCACATCATTGTAGAGCCAAAAAAATTAAAAATAGAAAATAAAAAATATTATTCTCCTCACTAGAAGTTCAAGATAAAAGAAATAAGCACAAAATTATATGCTATTAAAAAAACCACTAAAAGATTATATTACATGAATTTTAATTTGTTATTCTTATTTTTAGGGCATTTACTGTAAAATGTTTACATTTATATGCAGACCTAAATCTAAAAACTGGACATTCAGGAACACTCCAACATATTTTAGAGATTGACATTGGCTCTTGTCGATAGTCATAGCATAACAAACAATTAGTGGAAACTTAAGTCTTGAAAATTTAAACGGTATTCTATACTCAGATATGGTCAAATTCATTCGTGGAATAAGCACTCTTTGTCCACTGCTTTATCGAGCCAATACTTCACCCCGCAGGACATTTTTTCTCATTATTGTCGGAATCAATGTACTGTCAGTCAATACTTCATCCCAGGATATTTTTTCTCATTCATGTCGAAACCAATGTATTACCCCCAGGATATTTTTTCTCATTCTTGTCGGAACCAATGTAATGCCAGTCAATACTTCACCCTCCAAGATATTTTTTTCACACTATTATCGGAACCAATGTACTGCCAGCTAATGCTTCAACCCCCATGATATTTTTTTTTTCATTCTTGTCGGAACCAATGTATTGTCAGTCAATATTTTATCATCCAAGACATTTATTCCCACTCTCATTGGAACCAATGTACTGTCAGTCAATGTTTCACCCTCCTGGATATTTTTTTCCCACTCTCGACGGAACGAATGTACCCACTAGATAAAGGGAATGTAAATTTCAAAAATGTATAAATTAAATGTTAAAATATTTTTTTTTGGAGAAGCAAAAGTCATAATAAGGGTGGTGGGCGCTCATGCCAACAAATTACAAAAAAAAAACAAAATGGAGGAATAGGAGGCCGGGGTGGGGAATCGAAACCCAACTTAAGGTTGGAAGGTAGGGACTTTGCCACTTGGGCTAGTCCACATCCCCAAATGTTAAATTAATTTTTATGTAATGTTATTAAATAATTTATTGATAAAAGCGGATTAAAGAAAAAAATTACAACATAATACTCCCTTCGTTTTTTATGTCTACCATTTGCATAGTAGATACTATTCATTAAGTAATTTTGATTCAACTTTTAAGCATGGTTATATAAGATAAAACGTAGTCAAGTGAGATGTTGGATTCAACTAGTCGGGTTAGTTTTATAATATCAAGTTTTTATAATTTTTATTTGTATATAATTTGAGATATTTTTTATTTAAAATGTGCATTGGATTGTGTGTTGTGCAGAAATGGAGAGGTTATTAAAAACAGAGGAAGTATATAGTAGTGAAATGTATTAAAAGCTATTGTAGTATTATGACGACAATAATTTTTGGATAATTAAAAATTGTAAGTCTTATCCTTTTATCAAACACGCCAACGTGATTTATAGTTTTACATTTGGTCCTGCACATAGTTACAAATAATTAAAACACATAGTCGTATCCTTTTTTCTTTTCTGTTTCAATAAAATATGGTGTACAAGAAGTGAAATTGGCGACTCATCAGTACAGTTGATTATGTAACGCATTCTGCAGGGAAAAATATATATATAAACACATAGTCGTATCCTTTTTTCTTTTCTGTTTCAATAAAATATGGTGTACAAGAAGTGAAATTGGTGACCCTATCAGTACAGTTGATTATGTAACACATTCTGCAGGGAAAAATATATATATACACACACTAGTTTTTGGGCTTTTCCTATCTTTAATGCTAGCCCAGGTGACTTTTCCTATCTTTAATTCTATATTTTTGTAATAGATACCGGCCCTAGTTTTCTCCTTAATTTTTGGGATTTAAAGAATTTTTTAAATTTATAATGTATTGTTAACGGGTATCAGACCCTATCTTGCAAGCCCAATTTGTCTCGGGCTTTTCTTATATTTATCATTAAAGTTTGGGCTTTGGTATGTTTATGGTTTTAATATATTCGTCATACTGTGTATATTCTAATTCTAGTTTGTTTTGTCGATAACAAGCGTGTAAACTAATTACTAAAAAATTGTAGTATTGTATATATGTGGATATTTTATTGAGAATAAATTACGGGTTTTATAGTTAAATTCCCATCCATTTAACTTATTTTAGTTAAATCCCCACATACTTTTCTTCTCATGTATTAGTACCTAGTAGTAAAATACATTCCACTTTAATCCCCATTGCAATAAAGAAAAGAAATAAGAAAATGAGTAATGAAATTACCTTTGTGACCTTACCTTTTGCTGCAAAAGAGGGCTGATATGACAGGTACTCATTGCATCTCTCTCCTCCTTCTTACGCAAAACTGGGGAAGAAACCCATCACAAACACAAATCACTACATCGGACTGCTGGCTTCTTTGGGAAGCTCCTGTTCGCGCCATTATTCGTTGGGAAGCTCCTGTTCGCGCAAAATTCGTGTGTGGGAAGGCAAGCTGCGATCGTGGTATTGGAGATGGAAAAGGTTAGGGTTTCTTTGTGGGTTGAGAGGGAAGAGACGAGGGTAAGGGCAGGGTTTTGGAGGAGATTCTGGAGAGGTTCTTCAGTCCGAGTGAAAAGGTTCAATATTGGGCGCTGTGGGCAAAGACGCAAACGGTGGGTTCATAACAATTGCATATGCAGGTACCCACTGACATGCTGTTTGTACTTTATTGTATTACTAACGTGGTTTAGTGTTTTAAACGCGTACCTTGGTGTTTAAAAGATGCAGTGTTGTATTTGTTATACCCTGATTTAGTTGTTTTATAATGACCAACCATGTTGTTTTTTCTGGCTGATTCTGTTTGTTTATAGTTGCGGGGGAGGGGGGGAGACTGATGAAAATTGGGACTGGTTCTGTCGAAAACTGAGGAGTGCAATTGACGGCGGCAATGAACGTGATCAATGGGGAGAGTTCACATTTTTTAGTGATCGTCACCCCGGACAGATGAAAGTGATTCCAAGCGTGTTTAATGGGTGTCATCAATCTATATGCATACGGCATCTTGAGGACAACTTCAAAACGAAGGTGATAGTTGTTTCATAGAGTTGTATGTATGTTGTTCGGTATGAGAACGAGTGTTGCTATTAAGTGTCACGCTTATTCTGACTGTGTTTTTATGCTTAATTGTCGTGCTTAAAGGCTTTCATTTTGTGTGATTGCAGGTGATGAAAATGTATCCTTATAAGGATAAAATGAAATGGACAGGGGTATTGAAGGCTGCGGCTTACGCTGCTACCTACGAAGAGTTGTGTGAACACTTGAATTCTATCCTCCAAGCAATGCCTCTATCTTCAACTTTTATTGCAAACTCGGAACCGCGACGTTGGCAAATGTTGTGTTGCCGGGCAATAGATGGGGAGTGATGACCACAAACCTTGTTGAGAGCTGGAACTCCTGGGTGGTGCCTGCGTTTTCAATGCTTGATACAATTCGGAAGCAAGTGATGAAGATGATGAATGAAAAGAGAGAGAAAGGTGCTATGCCGACGACGTGGGCATAACCGCGCCACGTGCAAAGAGGCATACAAGTTCATTGCCTGAATGACAGTTGAACAGCACAGTTTTTGCACACACGCTGCACTTTTGCACCTTTTTGAGCTAGTGTGGTGTTTTACGCTAACTGGAGTGGTATTATTTTTGGCTGGTTCTATTGTTTGAAACGGTCCGTGTTCTGGATTGTTTCAAGATGTGATACCAATTTGATATAACAGTGGAATGATGTACTGTTAAGTGGACAGCTGTGTGTGGGTGTAATATTTTTTATATGGAATGTGGTTATTTTGTTGTATGCAAAGATGATATATGGTATCTGGTTTTGAGCAATTGTGTGTGAAACTAGTGTACAAACATACTCAGTTGGCACAGTGATATCGGCGGTTTTAAGAATGGTGTTTAAGCTACAAGTATGTAGTGTTAATATAACTGAAATGTGTTGTTCGTGTGTTTTCAGAAGTCGTGTATGATTAGCACCTTTTTGGATGTAACAGTTATAACACATCTATTTCTAAATAATCGGGTTCACATTAAACTACAACTAATAGGGTTTTGAAAATGGGAAGGTTCATCCATAGGATGAAACCGATGAAACCAACACATTTAAGCTAATATTTTGGAGGAAGATCAATGCTTAAATGTTATGGATAGGGTTCATCTTGAACTACAACTAATAGGGTTTTAGAAACGGGAAGGTTCATCCAGTGGAAATGGGATTGTTCATCTAGTAGCTGGAATCGATGAAACATACAATCCTAAGCTATTTCCAACTTTGGAGGAAGATCAATGCTTAAACATGATGAATCGGGTTCACCTTCAACTACAACTCGTGGTACGTGGTTTTAAGGTTCATCTAGTGGATCACATCGATGAAACATACAATGTGAAGCCATGCAAACTGTAGTACTGGAAGATCAATGCTTAAATGTTATGAATCGGGTTCACATTGAACTACAAGGAAAAGGGTTTTCAAAATGGGATTGTTCATCTAGTAGCTGAAATCGATGAAACATACAATCCTAAGCTATTTCCAACTTTGGAAGAAGATCAATGCTTAAACACGAAGAATCGGGTTCACCTTGATCTGCAATGTGTTTGGTTCATGGGATGAAATACCACAGTTGGAATCAACAACAACATACAAGCACTGTTGTTGACATCACCATACCATCGAAGAACAACACACCTTTATCCTAAAACACGACAGTTGTAAACAATGAAAATGTTGGGGTTCTCCAGAAATGATGAGTACCACAGTTGTAAACATGGGTCTCTACATGCAAACAACTACAATCATCACCCTTTTAGGTTACTAAGGTTGTCCACAATGTGTTTTTGGGTTTTCACTAAGCTTTTCTTTAGTTTCTAAAGAAACTCATTGCTTCATTGGACACAATCTTCCACCAAAACTATAATCATATCCAGAAACACTATACTTGCAATCCAAAACACTACATCATTCACATTATAAAAGATGTCAAACTTCTTGTTCCAGTGTTGAGTGAAACACCACATCTGACCCGAATAACACAGACAAATAGCTCAGCAAAACAATAAAGTCAAAAATATAAATGTTCTGTTCCGGGCATTCAATAACTTTGATGTTGTATTCACTTTCAGTAACAGAAGTATGTTGTGTACTGCGTATTTGTCTGAGAAATGAGATGTTATTTGTGAAATAGTGTTGTATTAGGTTGTTGTATGTGTAGTGACAATGAGTGGTGAATTATTTATTGCAAGTTGGATATGGAAGATGATGATGAATGCGATAACTTTGATAAGGAAGGCAACAAGGATGTAACAGTGGTGTGGGCTCACGCTTTTAAAGGGAAATGCCAAAAGTTTAAAAATATGGATCAATATTTGTAAGGAGGTAATAATTGTTTCATATAGTCGTATGTATATTGTTCAGTATGAAAATGAATGTTGTTATTAAGTGTTATGCTTCTTATTAGTTCAGTGTTTTACGGTTGTAGTTTGGTGTTTAAAGGCTATAGTTTGGTGTATTGCAGGTGTTGAAATTGTACCCTTAAGAAATGGACAGGGGTATTAAAAGTTGCGGCTTATGCTGCTACATATGACGAGATGTTTCAACATTTGAATTCTACAACAGACAAATCAGAACTACATGTTGTAACAGAAGTGTTTGCAGCCTCGTCTTGCTTGTATATATCCCATATGACTTTGAAAAGTGGTTGAATGGCGTTATCCTTATTACTTTCTTTTGATGCTAAGTGATGCGGCCCTCAATACAGCTCATTGCATCTTGAAGTACAGAAATGGAACATCGGCTTATGATGCCAGCCCCATAACCCTCCTCTTTTGCAGGTGTTTTCTTCCTCTCTTTCGCTTCACTTTCTTTGGTCACATTCTCCACGAAGCGGTCAGTTCCTCCATCTTCAGTCCCCACACTCTCATTTTCTGTCTCAGTACCTTTTGCCTCGGACTCCTGCTTTCTCTCATTCATACCATTATACTATTATATAAAATAAACAACACAATCAAAAGTTCAAAACAATAGGTATGAACAAAAAACAACACAACCCATTCATACCATTATACAAAAAAAAAAAACTACAGGTATAAACAAAAAACAACTTTTTCATACAAAAAACAACACAGCACTGTTATTAACTCAAAAAACACCATTAAATCGAAACAAAAAACAACACATACATTTATGAACACAGGTATGAACAGAAAATAAAATTTTCATACAAAAAATAATACAACACAGTTATTACCTCAAAAAATGATATTAATCGCAATCAAAAACAATATATTCATTTCTAAACAAAGGTATGAACAAAAAACGACACTTTCATACAAAAAAACAACACAACACAGTTATCAACTCAAAAAACACCACTAATCGCAACAAAAAACAACACATGCATATATGAACATAGGTACATACAAAATCTACATTTTCATATGCAATTTATGAACAAAAAAAAATAAAAATTTCATACTTCTCCAACAACTAGGGATGTCAACTTTACCCGTAGGGTCGAATAACCCGTCGGGTAATCGGGTATCGGGTAGGGTAGGGTAGAGATAATCGGGTAATCGGGTAGGGTATTACCCGAAACCAAAATAAATCATATCGGGTGCGGGTAGGGTACGGATTTCATATATTACCCGATTACCCGATTAAATATATTTATTTATTTATCTATATATACTTATATATATTTAATTTATATTATATACTAGAATTTTGACCCGCGCTTCGCGGGCGGTGTTTTTTTTTTCAAATAAAATCAAGTATTTGTGGTATAGGAAACCATAAGAATCTGTATCAATTTGATCATAAAACATGCGATAAAATAAATAATGAGTTCATTACCTCGAGATAATGAACCTCAATTTCTATATGAATATCTTGATCCACCAATTTCAATAAACCAAGCTATTCTAAACCATGAGTAGGAATCTCCACAATTTTAATAAGATAGTAGGAGGGATGGATTCAATTAATTATATTATACAAACCATTATTTAGTAGAATTAGAAAATATTAGAAAATAAGTTCTTAGTTGGTGAGATATAGAAAAGTCTCAATCCTTTTGGCTATGACTACAACCTATATATACTGGTGGTAATCTTCGGGTTATTCCCATTATGTAATTGTTCATCATTCTATACAATCAATTTCATAACGTTAAATTTTTTATGAGATCACTTTCTCAGGCAACAAAATTTGTTTGTTTTCAAGTTCCCACATTTATATGCAGCCACAAAACTAAAAAATTTCCAATAAATATGATCAAAAGAAAGGTAAGAAAAAAGCAAACAACTAATTTGTATTCAAAGACAACCAAGACCAACCAATTGTAAAACTAAACTAAACCTCATGACTCATAGTTGCACACAACATGAATACACAAACTATACAATAAAATATGAAGCAAAATATTATTATGTTACTAAAGGAAAGTTTCTTAGGCATCATAAGAAAATAACAATCACCTGAAATTGCTACAATCACACTGAATGAGTTATGAACAATCAAATTCAAATGGAAACGGAAATTATTATATCGTCACATTGACATCAAATAATAATAAAATGCTATGATTTTCAATACTTTATTTCATAATGTACTGTAACTGTCCCGTAAATGAATCACTCTTACAATCATTCTCCAATCATATTTGTTTTATTGAGTGAATCCAAACTATCATACTTTATTATATTCATCATTTCCTAAATTTGAATAATGATTTAATATTGGATAATGAATCCAAAAATGAGTTATTATCATTGAATATAAAATTATTGGATAATGTTTTTATTGATTATTGCCCTAATTATTATAATTAGTTATTTCGGTAAAGCAGTAGCCACTTTTTTATGCTTATATTTTAAATCACATTAGCAATTTGTTCAACTATCATTTTTTTTTTTGAGGGGAATTTGCTGGTTTTTATTTAACAAAGCA
Organism: Hygrophila difformis; assembly: GCA_030278955.1. Lineage (NCBI taxonomy): Eukaryota > Viridiplantae > Streptophyta > Magnoliopsida > Lamiales > Acanthaceae > Hygrophila > Hygrophila difformis. The sequence goes on from JAOANR010000003.1 coordinate 12,850,618, forward strand.
CACAGATGTGCAAAATATACAGCCAAGACCTCTCTCGACAGGCAAAGTCCATACCCATCCCAACCTCAAACTACATCCATGCTCGCCATAAAAAAAACAAACACATAAGGATATTGACCAAGACCCATCCCAGACTAGAATCTAATATTAATACAGAAGCATCCAAGAACACAGAGCGTACATCATCCTCACCCAACACAACCTAGTACCAAGTATCCAACTTATCCTCACCCTGGGCTCCCTTTCTTGCCCAACTGTCGGCCAACGAATTTCGTTCCCTGAACACGTGTTCCACTTTAACAAGGCTTGAGCATTTTAGTATGAGCATGACTGGATCCATTAGGTGATGAAATTTCCATGGAGTGGACCCTGGATCTAGTAACCATTTTACAACATTAGTTGAATCGCATTCAAATACCAATTTCGGGAGGGGAAAGCCTTGATGTCTCACAATCGACTGACATATTCTACTAACAGCCATATACTCAGCCTCATTAGAGTCCATGTATCCTACGTGATCAGACAAGATATATATCACCTTTCCTTCTTCATCCCTAATCACACCACCAATCCCAGCCGGCCCCGGGTTCCCCAATGAAGATCCGTCGGAATTAATTTTCCACCAACCCCTATTTGGGCACCTCCACTCCAGGCCCTGTCTATGCTCTCTGATTTGCACATCTTTTACCATCACAAAACCTGTTGGGAAGCTCTCCTCTAACCACCCGTTACCTGTATCCCCAGAATTTGATGACGCCTTAAACCATAGTCCAACACGCCATCTGATCACGTCCAACGTCGAGTCTGTGTTAATTTGTCTTCCTTTGAAGACAACTCCATTCCTCAATTCCCATAAAGACCACACCGTCGCAACACCTGTTAACCACCACACAACATCGAATCCTCGTTTCAATCTCAAACTTAGCCACCACTGAATCAGGTCCGAAAAGTTGCCTGGGATGCACCATTGGACTCCAAATGCAGCCACAATTTTATACCACAATAACTTAGCAATTTTACACTGGCAAAGTAAGTGATCAATCGATTCAATTTCTTCCCCACAACAAGGGCACAAAGCGTCACCTGGTTGGATGCAGTTTCGTTTCACAAGAACCTCCCTTACTGGCAGCGCCTTGTTGATCCCTTTCCACACGAGCAACTTACATTTCATAGGTCCTTTTAGCTTCCAAAGCCTCCTCCAGACCCCTATCCGATCCTCCCCTTCTCTGTCCTTAGAAGCTTTCCAGATTGTGTTAGAAACATAAGCACCTCTTGCATTACCAGTCCAGCACACTCGATCCTCAACAAATCGACTCATTTGCACTCTGGACAGTACTCCCATCAACTCATCCCATTGCTTCAATTCCCAATCGAACAGTGAACGTCTCAAGATAATGTTCCACTCCCAGTCACTTCCAATCCAATTTCCAAATTCGATAATCATACCAACTTTATTAGCCGAGAGCGCAAAGATTCGTGGGAAAAGCTCACTCAACTTTCTGTTCTCATCCACCCACACGTCCGACCAGAATCTGACCGCCTCCCCGTTTCCAACAAGAATTTTGAATCAGTCCCCATTGTTTGTGTTGCAAACTTTATCCCAAACCCCACTGATCCTGCCCCATAAGGTTCTTCCAAGTGATGGCTCCGGAATTAAGGAAATCCTACCATTATAGTATTTGTGGGCAATAACATCTCTCCATAGTGCTTGCTCCCTCCCAAAACGCCACCTCCACTTAGTTAGCATTATAGCATTCACCTCAGTAGTTTTTAATAGATGCAGCCCCCCTTCGTCCTTGTGGCAACAAATCCGATCCCAATTAATACCATGTAGTTTTCTAACCTCTCCCCAGTCATTCCAAAAGAATCTTCGTTTCATCAATTCCAGGCGATCCGCAACAGATTTGGGCACCTTGAATAATGACAGAAAGTAAAGAGGAAGGCTGTTTAATACTGACCTAATTAAACACAGTCTCCCAGCTTGAGAGAGCATCCTTCCCATCCAACCCGCAAGCCTATTCTCCACTTTATCCAATACCGGTTTCCATAAGGCCGTCCCATTAATCCTCCCTCCAATTGGAATGCCCAAGTACCTCATTGGCCAGCTTCCCACTTCACACCCGAGAAGGGCTGCCGCTTCCCCTTGTAAATCGGCTGAACAATTAATACCAATTAGGCAACTTTTCCCATAGTTAATCTTAAGTCCTGTCGCCAAAGATAGACAGGTTAATATTCTTTTTATGATCACCACTTGTTGTAACTCTCCCTTACAGAATAGGATTGTGTCATCCGCATACTGTAAATGGGAGATCGTTGGCCCTCCTTCTCCAATCTCCAACCCCTTATACATCTCCAAATTGGACGCATTCACCACCAATCTATTTAATACCTCGGCAACCAATACAAACAGATATGGGGATAACGGGTCCCCCTGTCTCAGTCCTTTCTCCATCTTGAAGAAATCTGTTGGAGTTCCATTCAGCAACACCGCGGCTGATGCGGATGAAACACATTCCTTAATCCATGAGATCCAAACATCCCCAAACCCCATAACCTCGAGCACCCGCCACAACGCTTCCCACGAGATATTATCGTACGCCTTGGCGAAGTCTAGTTTAATAACAAATCCTTGTCGACCTGCTGCCTGAGTGGACTGAATAAGTTCAGCCGCCACCAAAACTCCATCCAGGATTTGCCGACCTTTGACGAATGCCATTTGAGTCTCACCAACCAAGTTGTTCAATGTTGCCTGCAGCCTCTTCGAAATAGTTTTGGCCACCACTTTATAAATACTTCCAACCAAGGTAATAGGTCTAAAATCCCCAAATCCCTCCGGATGTTCAACTTTTGGGATAAGTGAAATAAAAGACCCGCCCACCTCCTGTGGTAACTTCCTGTCCGTCTCAAGTCTCTTGAAGACCTCCATTAAATCGCCCTTAATCATGTCCCAATGCTTCTTCAAAAACTCGATACTAAATCCATCCGGCCCCGGCGCCTTATTCCGACCACAGCTTTGAAGTGCCGACTGTACTTCCTCCTCAGAAAAACACCTGGTCATCCAATCTTTATCCACCTCCGCCACTCTAGCCAACCCAATGTTGTCAACCAGAAACATCACCTTGTTATCTCTGGAAAATGTAGCTTTAAAGTGACAGCGAGCCATCTCTTTAATCACTACAGGATCTTCCACCAAAACACCATTCACACGGACAGACCCAATGAAATTTCTTCGTTTGTTGAAGTTGGCCATCGCGTGAAAGAAACGAGTATTTTGGTCTCCATCTTTTATCCAACGGACTCTGGATTTTTGGTACCATCTTTGTTCTTCGGCCAATAAAACATTCTTTAGCTCCCTTTTCTTCTCAAGCCATGATCCTAATAAATCACCCTGCACCTCTCCACCCTGGAATCCACCTTCAATCGTTTTAATCTCCTCGGACAGGCGTTCAATTTTTTTCTGCAAAACAGAGGGGCCATAACCCCTCCAAGCCCGAATGGCTTGTTTTAAAGCCTTAAACTTGAATATCAAGTTATGATTCTGGTCCTGCTCTAACCCCCCCAGACTTCCTTAATCAGATCATTAAATTCTCGCTCCTCCATCCAATAGTTGAAGAATTTAAATGGCTTAGGACCCCAAGACAAATCCCCAATCTCCAATTTCACAGGATAATGATCCGAAAGGATCGAGTCACATTTCCTCTGTTTGATCCCTCCCGGAAACACACAACCAGTTAGATGACAATAGAAACCTATCCAATCTACTACAAGCTCTCCCTCCCCTCCCTACCCATGTAAATCCACCTCCGTCCATAGGCAAGTCTACTACCCCCAAACCATCAATGAAATCACGAAAATCTCTCATCGAGCCCCCATCCTCACTCACTCCCACCCTTTCACTCGCACTAGCAACCGCATTAAAATCCCCCGCTACACACCAGAATTCTCCATTGGAAGTGTTGCATTTATGAACAAGCTGCTGCCACAACACCTGCCTCTCTCGCCTATCGTTTGGCGCATGAACACATATCACATTTAAGCACTCCCTAAAACCCCTTATCGTGCCTCTAACCCAAATATAATTATGCTCCTTTTCGACAACCCCAAACTCTCCCCAACTCTCATCCCACACCACCAAGAGACCCCCGGCAGTCCCCCTGGCAGGTTGAAAACAGAATCTACAACCCGAGGAACCCCATAGCCTGAATATCAACCTATCTTGAATAATCTCCATCTTGGTTTCTTGAAAACAAAAGATTGTTGGTCTAAGCTTCCTACATAAGTGCATCAATGCCCTACGCCTCACCCCACCATTAAGCCCTCTCACATTGCTCGTCACAATTATCATAATAGTAAGACACACAATCAATTCTCAAGCTTTGAAAGCTTAACACCGAGCCATCTCCTCCGCCACTCTCAGCACAGCCTCCTCACTCCCCTCTGTGTAACCCAAACCCAATTTCGTCGCTAATTCCAGTACCTCTTCTGCTTCAGCAAAATCCATTAGCCTTACCTTTCCACCCAGCCGGAGTGTAGTTAGTTGCAGCTTAGCAAACTCTTCCCCCTCTGACCTCTTCATTCTCCGACGACATTTACGACCCCCCCTGCCCCTACGGCTTCCTACCCTCCCCTTATTCCGCCCACCCCACTTCGTACACCTATTGCCTGTAAGAACTCTGGCCAGGGCTTCCTCAATCTTACGGAATTCTGCCGAAATCACCCCATCCCTCTCCAGACTTTCACAAGGGTTATTCTCCAGGTCTGCCCCCACGGTCTTCTCAGGCTCACTGGGTCGACTCTCCCCCCTCTCCAGGTTTGAATTAATGACCCCTTCCCCTTTGCTCGCCCCCAAACCCTCGCCAGCCCCCTCAACTGAACCCTCCAGAACAGAATCCCCATCAGCCAGCCCGGTTTCCCACTCCACTCGGTCGAAACTGCCTCCCCCTCTGTCGATTATTGGGCTGTTAACACGTATTTCGTCACATGGAGACTCACCTACCCCTTCAATGAATGGGCTATGGACATATTGATGACCCTGGCAAACATCCTCCTCCTGTGACCCAGTAATTTTGTTTGCCTTTGGCCCAATATCTCGACAATGGCCCAATTCACCTAGATAGTCCACCCCGACTCCCTTCTGTAGCCCATTATCATAACTTCGCTCGGCCACCTCCAACTCTACGTTGTTCTCATCGGGAACCAGACCCAGTCCCCCCTCGAGTACCTCCATATTTCCCGAAACATGCCCAGAAGCGCCTTGGGAAGGACCACTGCGATCATTAATAATCTTAATAAACGCGTCCGCCGCCTCTCCCTTTTGGTGATCCCCATGCACACCATCTGCTGCCCGATGACCTTCCCCATGCAAAGAGGATCGGGACCCCCTCGATACCATCATCTCCGGCGACCCCTTTGCCACCTCCGGCGATCTGTGAGCTGACCCCCTGACCCCCTGTTCTTCCTCCTCTGAATCTATCGATTCTACCACAGGTTCTCCAAAGTTTGCCACTATATACGTCGAATATATCCTACCCTGAACTTGGATTTTTACTACCGTTGGAACATTATAAACATCGTGCAATCCCACAAGGATCCTGGCTCGATCCAAACGTTTTCTGTTTCTAGTGTCGCTGTCAATAACCTCCACCTCTCCCCAACCCCGAACAATTTTGTGTAAGTTCTCTTCACTCCACGCATTATACGGAATTCCAAAGATATACACCCACACTAACTGGTTCCTCACCTCGTTCTCCGACTCCCAATTCCGTTTCCAAGCAATGAGACTACTGTCTCTATGATCCGAGACGAACTTATCTCGAGCCTCAACACTTTTGAATATAACCACCACCATCTTGCCACCTCCATAAATGACCTCTTCGCATTCCATGTGTTCTGAGAAGATCCAGTCTTGAAACGCCATTAGGGTTTCCAGTCCATGCATCTCTGCCAACGCCGATCGCTTCAGCCATACTTCATTACTCTCCACTTCATCTAGTTCCACGAGCGAATCCCTCCTGTCAGCCCTATTCCCCACCCTCCTGCTTTTATCACCCTTAGTCACCTCTGCATAAGTCCTCGTGTCCCGCCTCGCACCCTTCTCCACCCCTATCGGAATTCCGGTTGATCCATATTTCCCACCCTTTTCATTGCTCCCTTGGATCCTCCCCTTCTGACCTGATGAGCTGGCCCCTCTCCCCCTCGTCCTACTAGGTACGGCCCATCCGGCCTTCAATTCTTTACCCTTCCAAACTCTCCCATTCATCATCCTGATAACGTCCTCCGCCTCCTCCCTTTTTTGGAAACGAAAAAACCCGAACTTGAATCCGTTTTCCGGCCACCTTCTATTTGGAATGAACCAATTCCGAACTTTTTCCAATCTATCAACTTCCCCATACACTTCTTTTGCCGACGCCTTTACCGGAATATTTCCTATAAAAACCCCGTACAGATTATCTCGAGCACTTTTCCCGCCGCCTGCACTTCCTCCCCTTGCTCCACCACCACCGAGGCCGCCTGTACTGCCACCCCTTGCTCCGGTCATTCTCCCTTATTTGTTCAACTATCATAGAATGATCATTCATCGCATTTTCTCTTTTTCTTGCTAATATATCGTCCAATACATTTTTGGCACATCATTATAAGTATAATACATATTTTTAATGCTATGCATGGTTCAATGCAAAGAAAAACTCTATTTGACAATCATATAATTAACCTTTTGGATCTTTATATTTTTCTTGGCAATAAATCAACATATGACACGTAAAATCGACTAATACATTTGCTGACCTTTAGATAAACTTAAAAATATAAAAATTAGGATTATGTTATTAAGTATTTATTTTCAAAGCATCAAAAGAAATAATGGTAACATAAATTCACTGCATGTTTCGAAGTGGAAAAAAAATAAAAACAAAGGAAGCACTTAGATGACACATGGCAACTTGTGGTATTTTTGAGAGGATGATGTGGCATTTATGATGTGTCATGATGAGAGCCGTTGATATGTTTGATCATATTTTATAATGATTTAAAAATATAACATTGATTTGATATTTTTTAATAAAAATGAAGATAAAAAAAAATATAAGATACAATAAGGGCAATACAGTCTGCATATGCCAGAAAGTATTCATGATTTATTATAAGAGATATAATATATATAGTTAAAGAATTTATAATATATTATTATCAAAAAAAATTTATATATATAATTTCAATTAATATTTACAAAATATAAAATAGAATAGTATAATTTAATTTGTTTCCAATTTATATCTTTTTAAAATGCATAGAAAGATTTTCTCAATATTTTTTTAATTAATATATAGATTTATTTTCTAAATATAGATGAAATCTTAGAAATATATTTTTAAGAAGATTTAGATTAAATTTAATTAAGTATTTATAATGTAGATGACACGTGGCAACTTGTGGTATTTTTGAGAGGATGATGTGGTGTTTATAATGTGTCATGATAAGAGTCATTGATATGTTTGATCATGTTTTATAATGACTTATAGATATAACCTTAATTTGATATTTTTTTAATAAGAATGAAGATAAAAATATAAGATTCAATAAGGACAATACAGTCTGCACATGGCAAAAAGTATTCAGAATTTATTATATAGATATATAGTTTGATAAATTAACTGAATCATGGTTATTAATTATTAATTATTCTTTTAATTTATTATATTGATTGAGGTTAATACTTAAGGCTCAAATTTTTATATAATTAATATAATATATTTGAAAAGATAACATACTCAAGGCATAATTACAATATAACCCTTAAAATTAAAAAATATGGAGTATATTTAATAAGGGCAATACAGTCTGCACATGCCAAAAAGTGTTCAGGATTTATTATATAGATTGAGATATATTTATATGTTTGTTTATTTATTTATTTATTTTTATATTTCAAATTATTAACCTTTGAGATTTGGCAGTAAAAAGATTTATGAATTTTTTACTGAATATTCTTAAATATTACAGTATTTATTTGTGTTGCTTTAGCGGTTTCTTTTAAATATTCTTTTAAATTTTGTTCTCGTGCAATAATGAAGGTTTTATTTATTTTTTTATGGTGAAAAATAAGTTTTTTCTTTATTTAAGTTGGGCCGGGTAGAGTCGGTTAACTATGTAATATTTAATATTTCGGGTACCCGTTTACCGCGGATAATCCGCATACCCGACGGGTATTACCCGAATTCTACCCGATATTTAATTTTAGGGTAATAGGGTAGGGTAAGGGTAGGATAATTATATTTCGGGTAGTGAGTGGAGGTGGCCTACCCGTACCCTACCCTATCCGTTTACATCCCTACCAACAACACAATACATGTATGAATTCACATATCTTACTAAAAACCTATGCCAAATTCGCAACAACTTTAAAAGTGGAAAACACCTTTTTCAGCCAAAAAACCACACTTCTGTGAAATCAAAAATCTTGCCCCAACAATAATGGCAGTTTCGCAACTACTGGAGGAGGGCAAACACTTTATTTTCACCAAAAAACAACACACTCAGTCACATATACACAACTAAGGCACCCTATCCCGAAACTCATTTCAATTTTGTTGGGTATTCCATAAACCCTAATCCCCAAATTCACAATAGCAAAAAACGCCAGAAAACAACTTATTCCAACCTCTAAACACTTCAATCGCACCCTAAACCGAAATTCATTTCATTTTCGAGTAAGGGGGTGCATTACTTTTCATCTTTAGCCTCCAAAAAAACTGAAGATTGAGCCCCTGTTTTCTCCCTCTTCCCCACGAACTCAGGCGCTACTTTATTGGGGTTTGATTCGGCCCTTCAAACTGAAGTTGTGCCCTTGTTTCGCCCTCTTTCGCGCGATAATTTGGAGAGCTTGAGGACTTCACCGGTGACCAACAACTACTCATGGGGGGTTGGTGGTTATTGGAATAAAGTTGCAGAGGTGGGTTGAGAAGATGAGAGAGAGGTGGGTTAGGAAGATGAGAGAGAGGTAGGTTTGAAAGATGAGTGTGACTGCTCTAGACAATTACCCTTTCACCCTTCTTCCATGTGTTATATTTTTTTCTAAGGGGTATATGAGTCATTTTATTTTTTAAATTTCCAAAGAAATGCAATATTCAAGGATATGGACTAAAATTGAAGTATAAAGGTACAAGGGGAGTAAAGGTGGTGTATTATGCTGGGAGGGGATTTAACTAAAATTTGCCGAATAAATTATGTACTTTTAATATTATAAATTTATTTTCAAAAATACAAATAATCAATGAATATAACAATTTAATTTATTTGAATAATAATTTACTATTTTTCCCCAAAAAAATAATAATTTAATATAGTTTTTGCTTTATTTATTTTTGCTTTATTCATAAATGCTTAATTATTATAAATTTATGATATCTTTTATTTATTTCGTTACCAATCTGCACAGGATCTATTAGGCGATAAATGAAGGAAGAAACTATTCCTTAATGCTAGTTGATATTTGGGATGCTTTTAAAGTTCCCAAAACAGTATGCAGACAATATAATGATCCATGCATATCTTCCAAATGTTGTCCTTTTATTTCTTACTAGGATTTTTTGCCAGCTACGCACGGGCGGTTTGTTTATAACTTTTTATATAAAACAAAATCAAGAATTTATGTGGCATTGTTATAGTTAAAAGTGTTTAGGTGCACCCGTTTATGACATACCAGAGTTCAAACATCTTAACTTATTTATTAGGTCTAAAAAAAATAACATATATAAGATAAGGCTAGAAAACACTGTTGGATGTAGTTCTACAGGTTCAAGTAACATATATAAAAATGAGAAGGATGAGATCTAAATAAACATGTATGGATGGGAGCTCTTTTCAAATACCAAAATATAATTATACATTTCATCACAATTCAACATAGCTCCAAGATAAAAAGTCACAGGGGGAAATTAATAATCATTGCACATCAAATAATGAAAGCGATTCCCTTTGAAGTTAAAAATACGTATTCCTCTTAATTTCATTTTCTTGTGGTCAATAAAATTATGAATGGAACAACTATAGAGCTCTGAAATGATCTCTTCAATACCTCAAATCAAATATGCAACAACATTACATATGAAATTGCAATTCAGATGGTTGAAATATATATGAATAAGTGTATGATGTTTGTACAATCAGAGTGTTCACAAAAGATATCATTTTATCTTTTATTAAGATCGAAAACCTTAGGCATGTTGCTGCTTGGTGGGAGACATTCTATCTTTTATTAAGATCAAAAACATTTAGGCATGTTGTTGTTTGTTGTGGAGACATTCTATCTTTTATTAAGATCGAAAATATTTAGGCATGTTGCTCCTTGTTGTGGATGTATTTGCTCATCCCTCCCTAGTGCATAATGTGTAGTCCTTAATTTTTAAGTGAGATCTTTCTCTATAGATACAATTTGTGAGCAAAAATATAATTAGGTTAAAGTGAACAGTATAGATATATTGCACACGTTGTCTGCTACCAACATTGATTTTCATAAGACAGAATCTACAATTTATAGTTCAACTATTAATTATTTATTTTGCAGTATGAAATCTAAATGATCTGGTAGGATCCTCATTTGTCTACTTTTTTAATGTGTTTCTTGGGCGACATTAAGATTAGAACATGATATATTCCACAACCAATGAACAATGAATTTTCTTCGATATATGATATGTATAAGAGAGAACACATATTCACAAACACTTATAGTGGGTGGGGTTCACCGAACAATGGGGAAGGATGGTAGGCATATTAAAACGTGGACTATAATTCACAATACCCTCTTATAAATTACTTCCTCCATTCTCTTTTAAGTGATCCATTTGCATTGTTCAACTATTCATTAAGTCATTTTAATCAAAAGTTCAACATAGTTATATAAGAGAAAATATAGTCAAGTGAGACGTTGTTAGATTTGTCTAATCACATAAAAGTTGAACACTATAAAAATAATTTGGTGAAACTGTTGTAGATAATGTAAAAATTACACTAACATTATGCAACTTAAAGAATATAAAATCACTATTATGTTCATAAGTATTTGTATTTGAGACATAAGAGAAATGAAGACAGTATATATATATATATATATATATATATATATATATGTTCATAATAGTACTACTATTATGTTCATATGAAAGATGGAGGAAATTATCTAGAACAATTGTTACCAAAATTTTAAAAGCCAAACTAAATTAGAAATTAGCCATATGTGAATGCAATTCACCCAATTTAACGGTCAATCCTAGGGATGTCAACTTTACCCGTAGGGTCGGGTAACCCGTCGGGTAATCGGGTATCGGGTAGGGTAGGATAGAGATAATCGGGTAAACGGGTAGGGTATTACCCGAAACCGAAATAAATCATATCGGGTGCGGGTAGGGTACGGATTTCATATATTACCCGATTACCCTACCCGATTACCCGATTAAATATATATATTTATTTATTTATCTATATATACTTATATATATTTAATTTATATTATATATTGAGATATAGTTATATGTTTGTTTATTTATTTATTTATTTATTTTTTATATTTCAAATTTATTAACGTTTGAGATTGGCAGTAAAAAGATTTATGAATTTTTTTTACTGAATATTCTTAAATCTTACAATATTTATTTATGTTGCTTTAGCGGTTTCTTTTAAATATTCTTTTAAATTTTGTTCTCGTGCAATAATGAATTTTTTATTTATTTTTTTATGGTAAAAAATAATTTTTTTCTTTATTAAAGTTGGGTTGGGTAGAGTCGGTTAACTATGTAATATTTAAGTTTTCGGGTACCCGTTTACCCACGGATAATCCGCATACCCGACGGGTATTACCCGAATCCTACCCGATATTTAATTTTAGGGTAATAGGGTAGGGTAAGGGTAGGATAATTATATTTCGGGTAGTGAGTGGAGGTGGCCTACCCGTACCCTACCCTACCCGTTTACATCCCTAGTCAATCCTTGAGCATGAGGAATACGTTAATTGTTAATATCAAAATTATAATTATATTTATACCTATAATTTAAAAATTTAATAATTATTTTTATTGATATTATGTAGTCTATTAAAACTATTTTTATGTTAAAAATTACATTTAAAAATTAAAACTGATACCAAAAATTAAAATTAAAATTAAAATATGATTATATTTTTATAACTGTAACACCCCCATTTCGACGCAGCGGAAATACAGGGTGTTACTCTAGATGTTGTCGGCTCCGGAGTGAAGGGCGTCCCCACAAACCAACATGAGCTCTTTCCAGTGTGTTTTGGCCTCACTCACGCACACCCTAGGAGACTTCCCAGGAGGTCACCCATCCTAGAATTACTCCATGGCAAGCACGCTTAACTTTGGAGTTCTTATAGAATGGTTACCAAGAAAGAAATGTACCTTGTTGGTATGAGTAGCTTATTTCACTCAATTTATGCTATATTCCGGGGTATTACATTCCTCCCCCCTTAAGATCGCAACGTCCTTGTTGCACTCGGCCATCCACATCCTTGGATGCCACAACCATCCACATCACCCCGCTAGGCGCCTGAATCCCACAGCACGCGGTCGCGGTCTGGTTCTGATACCATCTGTAACACCCCCATTTTCGTCGCAGCGGAAATATAGGGTGTTACTCTAGATGTTGTCGGCTCCGGAGTGAAGGCTGTCCCCACAAACCAACATGAGCTCTTTCCCGTGCGTTTTGGCATCACTCACGCACATCCTAGGAGACTTCCCAGGAGGTCACCCATCCTAGAATACTCCAAGGCAAGCATGCTTAACTTTGCAGTTCTTATAGAAAAGTTACCAAGAAAAAAATGTACCTTGTTGGTATGAGTAGCTTGTTTCACTCCATTTAAGCCATATTCCGGGGTATTACAATAAGGGATTTTAATTTCTTATTAACTATATATACTATATATAGTTTGATAAATTAACTGAATTATGGTTATTATTAATTAATTTTTCTTTTATTATATTGATGAGGTTAATATTTCATACTCAAATTTTTATATAATTTATATAATATATTTGAAAATATGATATATTCAATTAAAATATATTTCGAGCAAAAATTAAAGAATATATATTGGTTTAACTAAATTTATCATAATATCAAATATATTAAAATTTGTTTCAAATTTATATCCTTTTCAAATATATGAAAAGATTTTTTTCAAGATTTTCTTATACTAATAAATAGATTTATTACCTAAATATAAGATTTAAAAATTGATTGACTTGGCAAGTAGGATGATTCAGCATTGACGTGTAATTAATTTGGATGACTGTACGTTTCTGGATGATTAATCAGCGTTTATGTCGAAACCCAATGCACAATTATAATATAACCCTTAAAATTTAAAAAAGGATGGAATCTATATATTATTAAAACCATTAGTGGTCAACCAAGTCAACATTTAATGTGGTGTCTCCATTCTAAATTTCCAATTTTCTTAAATTTTTGCATTTTCTATTAATTAAATTTAGATATTTGTATTTGTTATTTATTTACTATTTATTTATACCAAAATATTTATTGATTTGGATATGGAAATCCTCATTTTCATTTTTAAAAAGATATGAAATTTTCAATTTACATGGAATTCCCACAATTACCAATTTTAAAAGATTTGAAATTTGAAATTTTGTATATGTGCATTTATTTATATTAGATTTTCATTTTTTTTATTTATTTTTATTAGATTTTTGCACTTTTTATTCCAACAATTTTTATTTTTATACAATTTTCAGTTTCTAAAAGATATATATTTTTAACTTATATGGAATTCCAACAACTTTTATGTAATACCATAGAAATTACCCGAAATAATTGTAATTCACTAAAGAGAGTTTTATTAAATATTTAATCACTTGCTTAAAGAATTAGTATATTGATTTTTCTACAAAACAACACTTGAAAAACTATATATGTAAATTTGTCTTTTCCAAAAGAAATATGAATTTCAATATCATGGGTAATAGAATTATATAGTTTATGGAATATTTTTTAAATCTATTGTTTAAATTATATATATAAGTTTTTATATATATACACATTGGTCTTGAAAATTATTATGAGGATAGTATGTGAATATTTTAAGTACTTTGATATTCATTATGGAATAAATTTTTATAAAAATAAAAGTATGAGTTTTTATGTGAATCTATGAGAATTAACTTTTATATATAAGAAAATATATTCATAGACTATAATTTTTATTTGATGATGACATGAAGACTTTGTGGTTTGAGTAATGTTATGAATAAAATAAAACCATGCAAGTATATTATTATTATCTTTTTGAAAGCACATTAATATAAATACAATACTTGAAATAAATAAATAAATATTATATTATCATATCCAACTCATTGAGTATAAATGCATGCCACTAAATAATGGCAAGAATAATGATTTTTGTAGACAAGCTAATACTTCAATCATTTTCATGATACACTACTTACACAAATATAAGGTTAAAAGCAATTGCAAGAAATTTTCTTCCTAAACAAATAGATGAAAAATCCACATGATTAACAAGTGTCTTGGATGAATGGCTAGCAAAGAAAGGTGATCAATTATCTCTTGAACCCACCAAGATTAATAGCCTCCATAATAGGCAAACCATTATGTTAATAGACAACATGATGGACAAAATTAATAGCCTCCCAAATTAATAGCCTCTTTGTTAAGGTATAAGGACCAAATGAGTGGATACAAATACTCTAACCATTATTGCTCAAGACACACTTAATTGGATGATTGGTGAGGTTGTAATCACTCTCACAATGTGTCATGTTCAATTGTTCAAATCTTAGCCTATAAATAGAGGGAGTTTCTAGCCTTCAAACACACCAATCTCATCCATCTCATTAGCCAAATTCACTACCCATTTTATTCTTCAAAGTTCTCCCACATAGTGAGCATATCTTAAGGATTGTGGAGTCTTGTAGGCTTGGCAACCTTCATCATTCTAAGAGTTCTAACTCTTCTCAACACTTAGTTAGTAAGATATCATCCTTGAAACTTGTATCTTAGAGATCTAAATCTTTTATTTTTATACTATAAATTGATTTCCCTCTATTTGTTGAATTTCAGCGAAACCCGTAATTTGTGGTGCGAATCTTGTGTTATAACGGCCATTATCTTTGAATCTCCTTGCTCTTATACATCAATTCAGTAAGTTAACACTCTCTCTTTAATTTGGAGATCCCCATCCATGTTTTAAGAGTACAAAATTAGAATTCCCTCATTATACCAAAATCTGTCCGTTTTTTCGTTTACGTAAAGATCCATCTTTTTAAACTATTTTGGTTCAATATCCCTCAAAGGTTCCTTCATAAAACTTGTTCCTTATTGAGTTGAGTATCTTTCTGGAAAATTTTATAATTTTTAGAAATCGTATGAAAAAGTTATGGGATCCGCTTTATCGAAAGGTCGAAATCTCTTTTTGTTGAAATCTAAGAAATGATAGTGTTTTCTGAAATCCACATTTTTGAATGTCTTAAGTGTCTCAAAGCCAAATGGTTTCTTCTTGAAAAATATTTATCTATGTGTTATCTACTTGTGGTAAAATTTTGGAATTTTCAGTCGCGAATTATTATTTTTAAAACCTGTTGAAAATTATAGAGTCACTATTGAATTTCTTGCAGAATACATGTTCTGAAAAGAACTCAATTTTTGAAATGTTTCCATACCTTATTTTGAAAAGTGTAAAACATGAAACTTGTTCAACTATGTATTGAGTATCTACAGTTTAAATTTCATAGCAATCGCCTTTTATATGAATTTTTAAACTGACTTGGCGTAAACTGCGATGTTGGACTTGATTTTTTGGTCCAAATGAGAAATTGTTGGATTTTGATATCCATGAAATGATATTTTCATATTTATGAGATATTGGGAGTTAAATGTTGAAATGATATTTGACATTATTGAATGCCCTTGTTATTGTAACACCCCCATTTTCCCTAAGGATGCAGCGGAAGAAAAGTGCGGGAACAATGGGTCGGGTGCTACCGCCACGTATTCCGGACCGCCCGAAATACGCTAAGGCTAAAAATAATGAGTGCAGAACATCAGAGTTTAATGCATATGCTAACCACTTCCCGGGCAAGTTAGCATATACTCTGCACAAAAGCTTATAATACCGTAACAAGTATAAAATAAGCTTAATAAAAATATTTGGTATAGCGTAACCAAACGGAGGAATGCATTCCTCAAAGGAGCTCATTAATAGGAATGGAATAAATCCATGGAAATCTTTATTTTAAAAGAGGTTGTACCTCGCATTTCAAAAATATTATAATAAGGGGTTGTCTATATCGTATTTCAAAAATAACACTGCTAAATGCAAAAATGCATTGTTTAAACAGTAGGGCACAATGTTTGCATAAACGGGATAAGACCGAAATATTTATTCATGCTTGATAAATAATTTCCCATGCTTTATAAAAATTATCTTTGCCTCATAAAAAAATGATCTGTGCCAAGTAATATGTTCCAATCCCAAAGGGGATTCAAAATATACATTCTTTTAAATAATACCCCATACCGTGCCCGTGCAAAAATATGCTATATCGAACCTTGCAGATCTGAAACCTGAAAGGAAATGGTGACAAGTGTAGAGTCAGCGAAAACGATCGCTGAGTAAGTAAAAGTTTACTCCCGGAGGAGATAGGGTAGCAGAAATAATTTAAAGACAACAGTTATGGTCATGGTATGCTAAAACCGAGAATAATTTGTACATAAAGACAATATTAATCTAAATCCCAGGAAAAGATAATACAGCAATATGCGTTACCGGAATTTAAGTATTTCAGCCACCGTGTGTGGGGTTCCGCTCTAGGGCTCTAGTCCCACTTGAAGGTGGGTCCCTGTTTTGTCGGACTCAAGTCCCACATGCACTCAAGGGTGTGGGGGAGGTAAGAAATTTCCTCAAGCCCACTATGAGAGAAGACCATAGCGCCGAGCTGTGAGTCCCAATAGTCCACGTGTGGCGATTAAGTGCACAACAACTTGGGAGTTGGGCAGCTGCGACCCATGGCACCTCGCTCATCCCCGTAACAATGAGCTCAAAAATCCGTAGGATTTTGTGAATAGTTGCGAACATTATAAAGCACAGTAAAATGGCATACCAATAATCCAAAAACAGTAGGGAGCTATAAGCACAAATTTAAAAATAAGAAAACGGCATTTAAAATTTATGCTTAAGCTAAAATAATTTGGGTTTTACTCCAAAGAGTAAAAATCTACTTACCGTCACCGAAGATGGAATGGGGATGACACACGCACAGTCTACAAGCAGATAATCCTTTACAGCTATGTGACTAAGAAAAATACTCTGATATTAATTTATACGCTATAATGGCTCTTTAACTAAAATAATAATAATAACTAAAATGATAGCTAAAATAATAACTAAAATACCCAACTTAAATAAATCTTACCGGAATACCGCTACTAGACTGATTTGTTAATAATCTACCGGTGGAACTACGAAACAGCAACACAATCACCGCGATGAAGGAAAGCAGAAGAAAAAGAAACAGAAACGAGAGAAATCTGGGGTTCCAAGGACGAACAATAAGAGCAACACAGAGAGGAAGTAAAGCAGTTGAAGGAAGAAGAGAATTGAGCAGAAAGGCCGGGTGCAAGGTGAGTTTTATAGAGGGGATCACAACTCCTCTTTACCCGGTTAAAGCCATTTCCCTGCTTCTTCCACCTTCTTACCCAACAGGCCTCTAAACCTATCAAATCCTTCCCCACCCACACGCCACCTCCCCCCACTCCAGATTACTCCTCCTCCTCTTGCTGCTGCCTGCGCTGCCCACCCCACCCTTTTCTCTCAATCTTTTCAAAATCAATCCCTACACATGAACATCCAGGGGTTTCTCAAGGTAAGCTAGAAGAGATTGGTCCAAACCGTCCACCCTCCTCTCTTCCCTTTCACTGTTTATTTCCTATTTTTCTTGGTCTCTTGGTTTTGGTGTTGAGGGCTTCCGATTTAAGGGGGTTGGAGAAGAGGAAGAGGCGGTGATGGTGGCGGATCCGGCGGCGGCGCCTTGGCCCCCATTTCGGACGGGCTGCAGCGGCGGAAGGGAGGCTCGGGTCTTGACGGCGTCGACGGGATGGAGATGGGAAGGCTGCGGCGGCGAGGAGGCGGACAAGGGCCTCCCGTTTCCTTTCCTTCTTTCTTCTCTTCTCCTCTTCTTCTTTTTGTCTTATTTATTTCTGATTTGTGGTGGTTTGAGGAGGGAAGGATGGTGGTGGTGGAAATGTTGGTGTGTTGGTGGTTCGGTGGTGGTGGCCAAAATGCGGGGTTGATCCGGGAGGTGGCGCGGCCTTGGTGGTGGTCGGAGGATGGCCGCGGTGGTGATGGCGATTTGGGGATTGGAAAATGGTGAGGATGGCCGAGGCGGTGATGATGGCCGAGGTGGTGGTTGCAGATTTGGGGAGACGAAAGTGGAGGCGGAGGCGCGATGGTGGCCGGCCGGAGGCTCGTCGGCGGTGGTGGCGCGACAGGGCAGAAATGGGGGTTGGAGCGGCGGAAGAGGCCGCGGGTGGTGGCGGAACGGTCGGAAACGGATTGGGGAGAAGGTTTGATGGTGGCCGGAGGTTCGCCGGCGCCGATGGCGGCGCCGGAATCCGGCGAGGGCGGCGGCATCAACCCTAATTTTTTTAGGGTTAGGGTTTTGTTGGTGTTGGGCTTGGGGTTGGGCCAATTGTTTGGGCTTCTATTTTTTTTTCTCATAATTTGCATATTGGACATAGTAATTTAATTGGCCCAATTATTATTACAATCTTGGACTTAATTGACTAGTTAACTCAATTTATGGACCTAATGATGTAGCACTTATACTTAATTAATGGACTTATTGGACTTAATTATTTAACTAAATTAGATTATGGACTTAATAATCTTTAATAGTCTCACAGTTATATAATTTAATGTGTTGGATTTAATTGACTAATTAATCTAAGTTGTGGATTTAATAATTTTATTATGTGGTATGATTAGTTGAATAATTTGGGACTCCACATTCTTCAATTCGGGACAATCGCAATTTAACGGTCGGACAATTCCTAATAGTTAAATGGGTTTAGTGTTTTAATTTAATTACTCGGACCTAATTTTATAGCTTAACTCATAAATTGTGTTATTCAATAGATTAGTTCATCTATTAATTTATCACCTTTAGTGAAATGACTCACCACTTCAAATTCCTTAATCCGGACAATTAATCATTAAATGGGTCGCTAGATAATTTATTCAATTGGTCAAGTATTAATATTAATGATTAAATTTGTAATATAATTTGAGTCCAATTTCATTTAGTATAACATTAACTCAAAAATTCCTAACGTTTGCCCATTACGCGAATTTAGGATTTAAATTATCATTCGTTATGAACTTAATTAATACTTTATAAATTTAATATTTAGTCTTACTACCATAATCTTATTTAGTGGACTTATGGATTTAGATTATCTAGTAGCGGATTTCCTTGTCACAATAATCAAGTGTATTGATATTTAACCTAATTACTCATAAACCATTCAATGGGTTTAGCTTACTTAGTAATTAGTTCTAGTAGGCAAATTGGTCGAGGTCTCGGAAAATATTAATTAAATGTTTCGCTAATTAAAAATTTGTCTGTCCTCTAGTTCCATAATTTAAGTAGCTAAGTATTTTACTCCGACCATGATTATTCATTTCATCATTTACTCATGTCCAATAATATTTATTTAGAGTCCAATAGTTCATAAGCTCGTCTACTTTGGCCATTCAATTATATTTCTATCCGGTACCCTCGTCGGATAATTTGGTTTAACTTAATTTGCCTTTGGCAATATTTAATCCAGCTCGTATACATAAACTGGGGAACTTAATTAAATTTTTGATAATTTATAAATTAATACTTATACGCTAATTTAATAGTTTCATACTCAAAAGTTTTTAACTCCTAAAATTTAATTCTCAGCTAAGATTGATTTGAATAAATTCGCACTTTAAAAGTAAATATCTTTTCCTTTCATGTTCTAAAAAATTTATTTATGAGAAATTTTGAATATTTATTTATTAAAATTTAAATTTCTATTAAAAATTTTTACGGAGTGTTATAGTCTACCCTCCTTAAAATAAGGCTTCGCCCTCGAAGCCTCTCGGCAAATCCTGCAATTAATTCATGATTAGATATATATATTTACTAAAATTATATCTTATATAGAACCTTTCTTCGTATTGTCTTTTAATTATAATTTTCAGCCCGGGCACTTATCCTTGTTATCCGCTTGATCTCCTTAGAATATATTTCTTGTTGCAATCGTCCAATCTTATTCCGTTGATGTTTCTAAATAATTCTATATGTTGGTCAGTTTTGGGTTGGTTCATTTTTCTTTCAACGCTTTCTCTATCGGGATATGCTAGCGACTACGTGTTTCATTCTTTTCATAGGAAGATGAAAATAGACATCTCATTTACCCATTCCTTAATTCCTTGTATCTTACTACTCCTCAAAAGGTATTCGGGATAAGTTTTGGACAAAAATTCATTGGTTACGTTATTTTATTAAGGCTTCCAAGAACTTAGTTGAATTGATGGGTTTTCTTGGAGTACATCATCAATCCTTAATAAGTCCCACTCTTCTTGTTCGTAAGGTGTCGCTATTAGGAAAATTTATTTTTGAATCACTTTTGTTTGGTATTTGATCCATTAATTATTCATTATACTAGGAGTGTTCTTCACTTAAACGTAGTGTGGTGAGTTCCTCCTGTTCAATCCTAAGTAGATAAAATTTAAATCACTTGGAAAAATCCAACTCGGTTCATCCTTAATCCGGACGTAATTATGTATAAAGTTAACTAGTAATCGTCGTTAGTCGTACCCATGAGAATCTTTTAACTGTTTCCAAGTTACCATCACTTTGAAATTTCCAAATGCTAGTTAGTTATCCTCTATGCATACCCGACCAAGGGTTACACGAAAGTGGTTTAGGTTTAAATGATTGGCCTATAAAATCTTATAATAAATATCCTCCTTACCATGTCTTCTTGCTAGTTCTCCATTTTCATAAGTCATCCTTAATAGATGTTCATTATTTTCGAATAACAATAATTTTAACGAAGAATTTCCTTGCTTGGTGGGTTATCACCTTGATAAATTAACATTTCTGTAACACCCCGGATTTGATAACCCAGGCCGGGATGTCACCGCCGCATTTCCCTAGCAAGGCACGGCTTCCCGAGCTCGCTAAGGAAATGCAAGGTTTGTGGGTATGAAAAAGATTTAAAACATTTCAAGATTTAGTCCGGAAATTTATAATACTTAGTACGATAGTAGAAATTATCATGCGCGGAAAATAAATAAAGTAAGTGCAGCGGAAAGTAAAATCACGGCCAACATGGCCAAATCCTCGGGTTTAACAGACCCGGTAAAAACAGTACGATGCAGAAATTTAAAATGCCCATTATGATTTCCCCCAAGTGCATATGCAATGCGTCACTCGACGTACTCTGTAAAAAAAAGGAAATGACAACGGTTGTCAGTATAAAAATATACTGAGTAAGTTAATCCCTAACTACAAATTAAAGGGGTTACAAGTGTTTAAACTAAAGATTTCGCTTACCGTACGAGAATTTAAAAATACATGATTTATTAGCAGCGGAAAACATGATTAAAGAACTTAATTTTAAAAGCGTAATTTAAAGCATAATTTAAGATGCATAAATTTTAAATACATAATTAAAGACAGGATAAATACGCCTTAAGCATAATGAAACACTCACACGAGTCTTTTACTTTTCATCCCGTAAACTAAGAAGAGGACACCATACCGGGAGATCACTAACGAGGCAATCTCAACATAGGACCACTAACGAGGCAGTCCAAACAATGGGAGACCACTAACGAGGCAGTCTCAAAGATAGTAGGACCACTAACGAGGCGATCCAAAAAGATAGTAGGACCACTAACGAGGCGATCCACAAATACAGCGCGCGAGATCACTAACGAGGCAATCTCAGATAGTAAGGAGACCACCAACGAGGCAGTCTCAAAGATAATGATAGTATGAAGATCGGCTCAGCCTAGTGAACGGGATTTTTCGAAAGTTCGTATTTCAAAGTTATCAAATGGTCGATATCGCGTTTTCATAGTTCGAGTTTCCTCAAGTTCGAAAAATCCTATTCGAGGCAGTTTACGCCTTTCTTAATTTAAAATTCGTCTTTTATCCAAAAATTCTGAAACTTTGTCAATAATTCAAAAACACACACACGAACAACTTTCATGTTTTAAGTTTTCGGAAATAAGGTTCCGAAGTGAGTTGAAATTCGAGTTTATTGCAAAGATTAATTTATGTCTTGAAAACTGTTTTCGTCACAGGTTCGTGCAACGCCGATTAAAAATTCATTTCAAAACCAATCGATGTGAAATTTTTACAGTAACTACACAACACATTAAGGAACAACTTTCATGTTTTAAGAATTTGGAAATAATGAATTCTTGGTACTCAAAAATCGAGTGCAACTTACTGCATACTCATGGCCCTTAAAACGATTTAAACAGTTTTAAAAACTCGGCCGTTTGACATATCAAATGAACACCAAAATCCGTGAAATTTTATATGCATAATCTAGACACAATTATTTACAACTTTTGTTTAGAAATGCAAAGTTAAATCATTCGAAAAATGGGTGGAAACCATGCATCAAGTTGAATGAAGGAATCTGTCACAGAATTAAATTGTTCGGTTCGATACAGAAAGTTCACGGCGAAAATTGGGATAGCAAAACTTAATGTCAACGGCTGAAATTTGGACACAAGATAGATAAAGGTGTTAGGAACAACTTTTATGTTGAAAAGTTTTCGATTTGAATTCCCGAAGGTCGAGTTTTTGGCGAGTCTTTAAAATTGGACGAAAATAGGGTTTTTGAAAACCGATTTTTGTTACAAGCCTATATCTTGAGATTTAAACAACAAACAACCACGAAAATTTGTGAGTAAGGTTTTAACTTACTTAGAATGATGATAGGGTCGCTGGATTAGGTTTCCGGACGTCCTAGGGTCACGACGAACGGCCAACTTCTCCGATCGCTTTTTGTTCGTTTTCCGACGGAAAATCGTAGTAAGGAAAAGGGTTAGAATATGAGTTTCTGAGATCTATGGACGAATTGAAACTTTGTACAATAGCTTACCAAGAGTCTAGAGGGCAGGGCTTGGTTCCTTTCGCCTTGCCGTCGCCGGAATACTTGCCGGAAAGTGAGTTCGGAGAGGTTTCGACTTGGAGAGGAGTATTGGAGGTGTTTAGGGTTAGGTTTTCTGAGAATTATGGGGAGGGGCGCCCCAAATCTGATCTTATGCCCTTCCCCATTGTTGTGATCGACTTGCCATTGATTGAGGTCGGATTTTTGGCAAGAAAATCGCCATGGAAGGAAAGTTTACACTTTCAGCACCTCTGGCGCGCTGGTGGCGCGCACCCAAGCTTTTGTACGCGCGGAGCACGCGCGACCAGCCTGGAGGCGCGACGCCCTTGGCCGCGCGGGCAGCGCGGGCCGGCCGGACCGGCCGGTTCGGCGGTCCGCGTGTTCCGTCGGGTCTTCCCTCGCTTTCCCCTATCGGTTTTCTACGTGTTAGCTCGATTCCCTGGGTCGTCTTCGTTTCGGAATCTTCTCCTTAATCTTGTTACGAATCCGGCTTATCGCTCGCAACATTTCCGGGTCCTACTTAGCCTAGTCTAAATTGGTTCCAACATCTCCTATCGTCCTTGTGATCTAATTCGTGATGTATTTTGTGATTTATTTCGTGACTGAACTTAGAAATTAGTTCTAAGCTGCCTACGTACCCTGTGAAGGGATCAAGTCATGACGTAGTTCAAAACAATTTGAATTTGTTTTTCCTCGGGTGTTACATCCTCCCCCCCTTAAGAACAAATTATGTCCCCATAACTGTGGTCGGGTCGTCTTGGAAGAGGGTAGGGTAACGTTGCCTCATGTCGGCTTCCAATTCCCAGGTTGCCGTCTCCGTCTCGTGGTTGGACCACAGGACCTACACCATCCTTACAGTTTTATTCCTTGTCACCCTTTCCTTGTGGTCGAGTATTTTCACCGGGGTTTCTTCATAGGTCAAGTCATCATCCAGTTCGATTACGTCCGGTTGGAGTACATGCGATGTGTCGGGCACATACTTCTTTAGTTGGGAGACGTGAAACACGTTATGGACGCGTGCTAGTTGAGGCGGCAGTGCTAGCCGGTACGCTAGATTCCCCACTCTCTCGAGGATCTCATACGGCCCTATGTATCGTGGGCTCAGTTTCCCTTGCTTGCCAAAGCGCATTACGCCCTTCATCGGCGAGACCTTCAGCATGACCTTGTCACCGACTTGAAATTCCAAGTCCTGCCGTCTCACGTCCGCATAACTCTTTTGCCGGTCCTGAGCGGCTCTCATCTTCCCCTGGATGACCTTAACTTGCTGAGCCATGTCCTCCACCAGTTGTGGCCCTACTGTCATTACTCGATCGTTCTCTTCCCAACTCAATGGGCTCCGGCATCTTCGTCCATACAGTGCCTCGAAGGGCGCCATGCCGATGCTCGCATGGTAACTGTTGTTATAGGAGAACTCGATCAAGGGTAAATGGTGCTCCCAACTTCTCTTGAATTCCAACACACAAGCCCTCAACATGTCCTCCAGCGTCTGTATAGTTCGCTCCGTCTGTCCATCCGTCATAGGGTGGAACGCCGTACTCATCTTTATCTGCGTCCCCAGAGCTTCTTGCAGCTTGGTCCAAAACTGGGAGACGAATCTGCTATCCCTATCCGAGATGATGTCATGCGGCACCCCGTGCCGGCGTACCACATTGTCTACGTATGCTCTTGCTAGTTGGTCCATTGTCCAAGTGTCCTTCATCGGGATGAAGATGGCGGCCTTCGTTAACTTATCCACGATCACCCAGATCTTATTCATTCCTTTTTGCGAACGTGGTAACCCTGAAACAAAATCCATGGAGATACTATCCCACTTCCAGCAATTCTTCGAGCTGTTCCTTTAGCTCCTTCATCTCCGGCGGTGCCATGCGGTAAGGAGCCTTTGATACCGGTTCCGTTCCCGGGATGAGATCTATGGTGAACTCGAGATCCCTCTCAGGGGGCATGCCAGGAACGTCCTCTGGAAACACATCCGGGTACTCTCTCGCCACCGGAATGTTGTCTATCTTTACTCCTTCAGCCTCGAGGTTGTGAACGTAGCATGCGTATAGCGTGTGGCCCTTACGCATTAGGCTACCTAACTCTAGGACGTTGACTATCTTGTTAGATTTCTTAGGGGGTTGAGAGTAGAAGATGACTCTTTTCCCCCTACTTTTCGACAGCGTGATCTTTTGCTTTTGGCACTCGATCACGGCCTTATACCGGGTTAGCCAATCCATTCCTAGTATGACGTCAAAGTCTCTGACGTTGAACTCTACCAAGTTTGCGAAAAACTCTACGTTCTTTATCACTATAGGTATTCCATTGTAGCGTTTAGAGCATGCTATTACTTCTCCAGAGGGCAGTTGGATGCCTAAGCTAATTATCTCGCACTTAGGTAGATCTAGTTCAGTTACGACTCTCGAAGATACAATCGAACAACTGGCTCCGGAATCAAATAAGACTCTAAGTGGAGTACTTAGGACATGGAAAGTACCTGCCATCACGTCACCCTGCGCGGGTATGTCAGCCTGGTTGATCACGTTCAACCTCCCCATCGGCCTCCCTTGATTGGCTGGTTGGTTTTGATTTGGGTTTGCGTTTTGCTGCTGGTTCGGAGGGCGTTGGTTCGGATTTGGAGGAGGCCGATATCCTTGATTGTTGCCATCCCTACCTCCCTGGTTGAACGGCTCGTTAGGTCCAATGACCAAGTCTTCTCTTTTCGTGATGTTCTCGAGTCGGGTTCGACATTCCTCCCTCCGGTGGCCAATTCGGCCGCACCGGAAGCACTCGCCCATCTGAGGACATCTCCTTACCAGGTGCGGCCTGCCACACCTTGGGCACGGCGGCACTCGTCCTCCTTGGTTGACATTCCGACCATTGTTGTTCTGAGCATTCCCGTTCGGCCCTCGCCGAAAGTTGTCCCCGCCAGTAGTGTTGCTTGTCCGGTTATCCCTGTTCCTCTTGTCTGGGCCTTGCGCCCCTCGGCTAGATTCCCCAGCAGCCTTCCTCTTTAGCTGTTGCACTCGTGCTACTGCTACTGCCCGATCGTAGACAGATTGCAGGTCCGGGTAGTTAACTCCAGTGATCACCTCTCGAATCCACAAGTTCAACCCCATTTCGAACTTTTGCGCCTTCTCCCCGTCAGTAGGTACCATCCTGGGCGCAAATCTCACCAATTCCTTAAACCGTGCATAGTATTCTTGAACAGATTTCTCTCCCTGCTTCAGGGATGAGAACTCCTCGTACAGTGCTGCCTTAGTACTCATCGGGTAGAAGCGCTCCCGGAGTAACTCCATGAACTCGTTCCACGAGTAAGGTTCATCATCCTCTGCCAGCTTCCCTTGGGTAGCCTGCCACCAGTCGTCGGCCTCGCCACCCAGATAGTACGAGGCCACGTGGACCTTCTCCCCCTCCGGGCATCTCACCGCCTTTAGCAATTTGTCGAAGGTTCTCAACCATTCTTCCAGCTTAGCGGGGTCTTCCTCCCCGACGTAATAAGGAGGTCGGTAGGGATTCACCGCAGCCAAGTAGTTGATCCTCGCTTCCGGTGGTGGCGCCGCGGCAGCTCCACCCTGGTTAACGTAAGCATTACCCAGTGCGATTAGTAATTCTTCCATATTTCTCAATCGCCCTTCCGCAGGGTTGGGCATTGGTCCTGCCGGGTTCGGCATCTCCGCGTCAGGTGCCTGCTCATTGGGTTGTCCCGGCGTGCCGTGGGTGTTGGGGGTGGCAGGAAAGGTCCTTGGTCGTCCTCGAGGCGCCATCCTGTTTCAACCGAGGAAGGTGTAAAGTTCAGGGAGATTCGATAAAGTGTGGAAAAAAAGTTTTGCTGAATTGTATGGTGCTTATCAGGAGTTGGTCAGTATTTGCATTTATTCATTCGGTCGTTTAGGGTTTTAGGGTCTGAGGTACTTGTCTGTCGGCGCTTTGTTAAGATATAAAGATGGTGTATAAATTAAGTGTTTGTGACTTTATTGCCGAGCAGAAGTTTTTGTTTCGATACAGCGACAAGTAGCAAAGATCCTGAAAATAGTTTGGGAAAATAGAAAATGAGAACAATGGGAATAATGCATCAAAAATCTCTAATCCTGTGAAGGGTAGGTGGTCGGGTCCTCCATGGGGTCATCCTCATCACTTGATTCCTCGATGGTGCCCGTGCCAAGGGGCCCATGGAACACTGGGCTGGCTGGCCAACTGGGCCCAGCAACAGGAGCAGGATCAACGATTGCAACTGGGGTTTGGACGGCTGCAGGGACAGTGACAGGGTCAATAACGAGGCTAGTTACAGGAGGAGTTCCTGGGTTGAGTGGGGCAGGTGGAAGCAGATCATCCTTCAGGTGATGCAGTTGATGTCCAAAGACCCCTGCTTGGGTCTCTACGTCGTCAATCTGGGTCCGAAGCTCAGTCTCGCGGGTCTGGAGTTCGTTGATTTGGTTTTGGAGTTGGGTTATATCTTGATGTCCTGCTTGGCCCAGATTAGTTAGGTGGCCCAAGTTAGCTTCCATTTGCTCTACCCTTAGTCTGAAGTTGTTCACGTTTTGAGGAGATTCGAGGTATGCTTCAATCAACCTCATTAGTAGGTTGATCATGTTCACGTTTGGGGAAGCCATCTATTGTTAACAAGGTAGGTTAGAGTTAGATGTTTTTCAGGCAAAGTAAAGATATGCACAAATTTAAATCTATATGCAACATGCAAGTGCAAGTCCCTTCCCCATAAAAAATTTAGTTTAAAATAAATTGTTATAGGTTGGGCCTCAATAGTGGGCCAGAATTTAATATTTTTTTGGCTAAGATTTTGGGCTATGTAAAAAGGATTATAGATTTTTGGGCTAAAAATAATACTAGTAGTCAAATAAATAATTATAAAAGAAATAACACTTGGGCTTAAAAATATTAAAATAATAGTAGTAGCTTTAAAAATTTTCCGGGCTCTGATACCAACTTGTAACACCCCGGATTTGATAACCCAGGCCGGGATGTCACCGCCGCATTTCCCTAGCAAGGCACGGCTTCCCGAGCTCGCTAAGGAAATGCAAGGCTTGTGGGTATGAAAAAGATTTAAAACATTTCAAGATTTAGTCCGGAAATTTATAATACTTAGTACGATAGTAGAAATTATCATGCGCGGAAAATAAATAAAGTAAGTGCAGCGGAAAGTAAAATCACGGCCAACATGGCCAAATCCTCGGGTTTAACAGACCCGGTAAAAAAAGTACGATGCAGAAATTTAAAATGCCCATTATGATTTCCCCCAAGTGCATATGCAATGCGTCACTCGACGTACTCTGTAAAAAAAAGGAAATGACAACGGTTGTCAGTATAAAAATATACTGAGTAAGTTAATCCCTAACTACAAATAAAAGGGGTTACAAGTGTTTAAACTAAAGATTTCGCTTACCGTACGAGAATTTAAAAATACATGATTTATTAGCAGCGGAAAACATGATTAAAGAACTTAATTTTAAAAGCGTAATTTAAAGCATAATTTAAGATGCATAAATTTTAAATACATAATTAAAGACAGGATAAATACGCCTTAAGCATAATGAAACACTCACACGAGTCTTTTACTTTTCATCCCGTAAACTAAGAAGAGGACACCATACCGGGAGATCACTAACGAGGCAATCTCAACATAGGACCACTAACGAGGCAGTCCAAACAATGGGAGACCACTAACAAGGCAGTCTCAAAGATAGTAGGACCACTAACGAGGCGATCCAAAAAGATAGTAGGACCACTAACGAGGCGATCCACAAATACAGCGCGCGAGATCACTAACGAGGCAATCTCAGATAGTAAGGAGACCACTAACGAGGCAGTCTCAAAGAGAATGATAGTATGAAGATCGGCTCAGCCTAGTGAACGGGATTTTTCGAAAGTTCGTATTTCAAAGTTATCAAATGGTCGATATCGCGTTTTCATAGTTCGAGTTTCCTCAAGTTCGAAAAATCCTATTCGAGGCAGTTTACGCCTTTCTTAATTTAAAATTCGTCTTTTCTCCAAAATTTCTGAAACTTTGTCAGTAATTCAAAAACACACACACGAACAACTTTCATGTTTTAAGTTTTTGGAAATAAGGTTCCGAAGTGAGTTGAAATTCGAGTTTATTGCAAAGATTAATTTATGTCTTGAAAACTGTTTTCGTCACAGGTTCGTGCAACGCCGATTAAAAATTCATTTCAAAACCAATCGATGTGAAATTTTTACAGTAACTACACAACACATTAAGGAACAACTTTCATGTTTTAAGAATTTGGAAATAATGAATTCTTGGTACTCAAAAATCGAGTGCAACTTACTGCATACTCATGGCCCTTAAAACGATTTCAAAACAGTTTTAAAAACTCGGCCGTTTGACATATCAAATGAATACCAAAATCCGTGAAATTTTATATGCATAATCTAGACACAATTATCTACAACTTTTGTTTAGAAATGCAAAGTTAAATCATTCGAAAAATGGGTGGAAACCATGCATCAAGTTGAATGAAGGAATCTGTCACAGAATTAAATTGTTCGGTTCGATACAGAAAGTTCACGGCGAAAATTGGGATAGCAAAACTTAATGTCAACGGCTGAAATTTGGACACAAGATAGATAAAGGTGTGAGGAACAACTTTTATGTTGAAAAGTTTTCGATTTGAATTCCCGAAGGTCGAGTTTTTGGCGAGTCTTTAAAATTGGACGAAAATAGGGTTTTTGAAAACCGATTTTTGTTACAAGCCTATATCTTGAGATTTAAACAAAAAACAACCACGAAAATTTGTGAGTAAGGTTTTAACTTACTTAGAATGATGATAGGGTCGCTGGATTGGGTTTCCGGACGTCCTAGGGTCACGACGAACGGCCAACTTCTCCGATCGTTTTTTGTTCGTTTTCCGACGGAAAATCGTAGTAAGGAAAAGGGTTAGAATATGAGTTTCTGAGATCTATGGACGAATTAAAACTTTGTACAATAGCTTACCAAGAGTCTAGAGGGCAGGGCTTGGTTCCTTTCGCCTTGCCGTCGCCGGAATACTTGCCGGAAAGTGAGTTCGGAGAGGTTTCGACTTGGAGAGGAGTATTGGAGGTGTTTAGGGTTAGGTTTTCTGAGAATTATGGGGAGGGGCGCCCCAAATCTGATCTTATGCCCTTCCCCATTGTTGTGATCGACTTGCCATTGATTGAGGTCGGATTTTTGGCAAGAAAATCGCCATGGAAGGAAAGTTTACACTTTCAGCACCTCTGGCGCGCTGGTGGCGCGCACCCAAGCTTTTGTGCGCGCGGAGCACGCGCGACCAGCCTGGAGGCGCGACGCCCTTGGCCGCGCGGTGGCCGCGCGGCGGCGCGCGGGCAGCGCGGGCAGGCCGGATCGGCCGGTTCGGCGGTCCGCGTGTT
Organism: Hygrophila difformis; assembly: GCA_030278955.1. Taxonomy (NCBI): domain Eukaryota; kingdom Viridiplantae; phylum Streptophyta; class Magnoliopsida; order Lamiales; family Acanthaceae; genus Hygrophila; species Hygrophila difformis. The sequence goes on from JAOANR010000003.1 coordinate 12,881,203, forward strand.
CCGTCGGGTCTTCCCTCGCTTTCCCCTATCGGTTTTCTACGTGTTAGCTCGATTCTCTGGGTCGTCTTCGTTTCGGAATCTTCTCCTTAATCTTGTTACGAGTCCGGCTTATCGCTCGCAACATTTCCGGGTCCTACTTAACCTAGTCTAAATTGGTTCCAACTCATCCTATCGTCCTTGTGATCTAATTCGTGATGTATTTTGTGATTTATTTCGTGACTGAACTTAGAAATTAGTTCTAAGCTGCCTACGTACCCTGTGAAGGGATCAAGTCATGACGTAGTTCAAAACAATTTGAATTTGTTTTTCCTCGGGTGTTACAATTTCCCATTAAGATTTATCCACCATATCTTGGTAATTATGAATCTTATATTTTATTGGGTGTGCAATCTTTCATCCTCAATCATAAACTCGTCCTTGGCAATCCACAGTTCTCATCCATCGTATTATAGGCTCTTGTATATTTTTATTTTATTGTTGTTGTTGTTGTTGTAATTATTATTATTATTATTATTATTATTATTATTATTATTCTTATTATTATTATTATTATTATTATTATTCATGAAGGAGAATCCTTTTACATAGCATATTTGGGAAAATAATTTCTAACGATACCATCGAGCCTTACTTAGCATATTATTTTAATGAAGGTTTGGGTTCCAAGTCCTTAAACCTAAAGGAATAGAATTTAATGACTTAAGTTAATCCTTTAAGTGGTCATTGAGGCAAATTGCTCCCTCAAGAATATTCTTGACAAATATTCAATTTCCTTTGCCAATTTGGCGTATGAATTTAGGGGAAATTCGTAAATGTTTTATAGGACTCGTGATGAGTTTAAAATTTCGTTGGTGCCCTTACATGACACTCGCGCCTTATGTTTAAGACCATATAATATTTAGGAAAATCTTATTCTTGGTTATCCGTGTGATTATCGTAGCTATCATATAAATCATGTTCTCACAATCCTAAGGCATAACCTTAATTTAGTCCATAATTACCCCGAAGGCAAAGCATAATAGTAGAAGTTCAGTCATATATCCGAAATTGAAAATGGCTCAAGACCGGTTCGATACAACGCCGTGATTTGGTAGATCTACTGTTGGGGTAAAGTCCCTGAGATCTTACCGATGATAAAAGTAAAACTAAGTGCAAATACCGTCATCTACTGTAGGCATCGTCTACATAATAGGTCCTAAATAAAGCGGCTAGGTTCTGGGAACTAGATACTAAGGGAAAAAAGGCGATCGTGGAATCAATCCTCAGCTACGAGGTAGAACGGCTCCACACGCTGGGGCTCCCAGCTTCAGCTGCAATGGTGGCCACGGGCGCGTTCCTCATGTCGTGGTAACGGTAGGTACGGGCCAATCCGGGAACCTGACGACGGGGCCCCCATTCAGCCTCTAGTGTAACACCCCGGTTTTGGTAACCCAGGCCGGGATGCCACCGCCACACCTCCCTAGCAAGACACGGTTTCTCCGAGCTCACTAAAGAGATGCAAGGCTATGGTTTTTCAGAATTTAAAAATATTCAAACAGCCCATTCATATATAATAATACATCAGAGTTGCAGCGGAAATTTTAATTTGTGCAGCGGAAATAAAGTATAAGGCCGACATGGCCAAAACACGGGTTAAACAGGCCCGTTCATGCAAGTCGTAATTAAATGCAGGGATTTAAAATAAAGATTTTCCCTAATGTTCCCATGTATGCATATGACGATGCATATTCTTCGTACTCTGTAAGAAAAAGGAGATATATGGTTTGGGTCAGCAAAAAAAAACGCGCTGAGTAAGTTAACACATAGCATGGGTTAGGGGTTTCAAAGCCTTTAATTAAATTAAAGGAAAAGATGTTTTGAGCTTTTAAAAATTCTTCCCGATACGCCACCAACTCAACAATATTTAATTTAGCCGGCAATCCGGCGGCCGCAGCCAATTTCATAAAATCTAAGCTTTTTAGTATATTTCCCGTTACGCCATCATCTCAACAATATATCATTTAGCCGGTGATCCGGCGGCCGCAACCAATTTCAAAAGTATCATTTAGCCGGTGATCCGGCGGCCTCAGCCAATTTTAAAAATATCACTTCTCAAAATATTTTTCGTTTATTTTATAGTTCACCATTCACCAGGGCTCTTGTGACCGCAATCCTCATAACCAATATTTCCGCAGGAAATCATACAATCGCCCTTGGGGAATCTAACCCGCAAGAACTCAATACATCCTGGGGAATCTAACCCGCAGGAAAACATACCATCGCCCTTGGGGAATCTAACCCGCAAGAACTCAAATACATCATTGGGAATCAAACCCGCATGAATCATATTGATAATGTCAAACTTGGTCACAAGTCCCCAATGTTTCAAAAGAATTCTTTTAAAGAAAATAAAATTTATTCCGATCAATGTTGAAATATTTCCGAGAAGAAGAAAATAATTTATCACAATAAATTATTGCTCGGATATGAAACGCCGATAGATTTAAATTCAAAATGGAATAAAAGAGGGAAAGGAAGCCCGAAGACATTCCATGAATTGAGTAAAAATAATTGGAGTTAAGTTCATGAAGGAAAAGAATTTTAATTCCAAGAACCCGTGAAGTCGGAAGAAATTTAATGATACAATCGCAATCAATCAATCGGTCAATAAGTCGCGCAACTTCGGGGACGAAGTTGTTTCTTAAGGAGGGTAGATTGTAATACCATAGAAATTGCCCGAAAAATATATATATGAATATATTTTTGATTAATTCACTAAGTAGATTTTTAATCAAATCTATATATATTTATATGTTCAAATATTTGCTTAAAGATTAGTATATTATTTTCTAAAAAACATACTTTGAAAAATTATATATATATTTGTCTTTTCAAATAAATATATGGATTTCAATATCAAGTGTAATAAGTATATGGTTCATAGAATATTTTAAATCCATATACAAGTTTATATACACATATATACCTTGGTCTTGAAATAATCTTTCCAAACATGTACACATGTATATACATGTATATATTCATATGTTTAAATTATAATGAGAATTATCTATTTTCTATATATCCTTGATTAATCATTCTACCCATATATTTTTTATTATGGGATTATTCTAGAATGCCATAATATAATTGGGAATAATTTGACTATGGGTTGAAATTGTAGGGTGGAATATTAATCATACCTTGTCATTTTCAAATAAATGTATGACTTACAAGATCACAAAAATTCCCACATTATGATTTTTTTTAAGATAAGAATCTTAATATATATATATAAAAAAAAAAAAAAAATTTTTAAAAAAAAAAAAAAAAAAAAAAGTTACTGTAGCATGCTACTGTAGCACGCTACTGTAGCATGCTACTGTAGCAGTCGGGATTTATGTGTTTTTGGGACTTTTTGCCATTTTTTTGGGTCCCAAAGGTGGGAATCTTGATCTATCACGGGTGTGGCATCTTTTTGGATGTTATGTAATCAATCCCATCCCCATTCTCAGCCATTTTCATCAATCATTCACCCCAAACTCTCCAAAAACTCTCCCAAAAGCCAAACACTCTTCCGACGAACTTCCGGCGACTTTCCGACGAGTTTCCGGCAACCAAATCCAACCAAGGAAGTGTGTAGATCAAGGATTGCAGGCTTTGGATTGTTGGTAAGATGTTATTCAAGTTTCCTTATGATTTTAAGATCATAACCATCATCCCAAACTTACGAATCTTCATATTCAAACACAAATCGGAGCCAAAGGAAGAATAAATCGGGTGGAAGAGATTCGTTCGTGACATCCCGTGGATTCCGGACGACCCCGTGACTTCCTAGACATCATCCCCACTGTAAGTTAACCTTACTATGGTTTTGGGTGACTTAAAATGCAACCAAACATTGAGATTCAACTCAAGGAAATTAACAAAAATCTGTCAACAAGAGAAAACCCTCAACGCAGCGTTTTCGTATGAATTTTTCGAACCCTTAAAAGTCTTCAAACGGAAAAACCCAAAACATGAAAAACATTCCTAAGACATTAATCTAGCTACTGTAAAAATTTCATAATTTTTCATCGTGTTTTGATATCCGAAAACGACCATGAACAGACCTGCCATCGACTTAGATCTTGAAATAGTGATAGATTCTTTATTCAAACTTGTTGGTTATTTTGACCTTAGATCTAGACCGATCTAGGATTGGAGTTGAACATAAGAATTGTAGATCTATGAGTTTGGAATATTACTGTAAGTTTTCAGAATTTTTCATTGAGATTTGAGCCTCCGAACTCGAGCCGATCCGATCTGCGTTAGAACCGATGTCAAGAACCTTGATAGATTTCTTAACCGAACGTGATGAGCATATTTCTATTACTTCGAGTGTTCAAACCTGAAAACTCAAAACTAAGATTTTGATCCAAAGATCATAAGCTATGTTGTGTAAAAATTTCAGAGATTTTCATCAAGTTTTGATACCCCAAATCGTATCGGACATATTCTGCGTTTTAAGAGTTTTCGAAAGGATGACAGATTTCATAACCGATCTTGAGGAGCTTATTCCTATCATTTCTAGCCCGAACCAATCTTTGAGTTCTACATTGATCGGAATAAATTTTTATTCCTTTGGGCGTTGATAAAAATCTGGGGTATTACAGTCGATGTAATACCCCGAATTTTTATCAACGCCCAAAGGAATAAAATTTATTCCGATCAATGTTGAAATATTTCCGAGAAGAAGAAAATAATTTATCACAATAAATTATTGCTCGGATATGAAACGCCGATAGATTTAAATTCAAAATGGAATAAAAGAGGGAAAGGAAGCCCGAAGACATTCCATGAATTGAGTAAAAATAATTGGAGTTAAGTTCATGAAGGAAAAGAATTTTAATTCCAAGAACCCGTGAAGTCGGAAGAAATTTAATGATACAATCGCAATCAATCAATCGGTCAATAAGTCGCGCAACTTCGGGGACGAAGTTGTTTCTTAAGGAGGGTAGATTGTAATACCATAGAAATTGCCCGAAAAATATATATATGAATATATTTTTGATTAATTCACTAAGTAGATTTTTAATCAAATCTATATATATTTATATGTTCAAATATTTGCTTAAAGATTAGTATATTATTTTCTAAAAAACATACTTTGAAAAATTATATATATATTTGTCTTTTCAAATAAATATATGGATTTCAATATCAAGTGTAATAAGTATATGGTTCATAGAATATTTTAAATCCATATACAAGTTTATATACACATATATACCTTGGTCTTGAAATAATCTTTCCAAACATGTACACATGTATATACATGTATATATTCATATGTTTAAATTATAATGAGAATTATCTATTTTCTATATATCCTTGATTAATCATTCTACCCATATATTTTTTATTATGGGATTATTCTAGAATGCCATAATATAATTGGGAATAATTTGACTATGGGTTGAAATTGTAGGGTGGAATATTAATCATACCTTGTCATTTTCAAATAAATGTATGACTTACAAGATCACAAAAATTCCCACATTATGATTTTTTTTAAGATAAGAATCTTAATATATATATATAAAAAAAAAAAAAAATTTTTAAAAAAAAAAAAAAAAAAAAAAGTTACTGTAGCATGCTACTGTAGCACGCTACTGTAGCATGCTACTGTAGCAGTCGGGATTTATGTGTTTTTGGGACTTTTTGCCATTTTTTTTGGGTCCCAAAGGTGGGAATCTTGATCTATCACGGGTGTGGCATCTTTTTGGATGTTATGTAATCAATCCCATCCCCATTCTCAGCCATTTTCATCAATCATTCACCCCAAACTCTCCAAAAACTCTCCCAAAAGCCAAACACTCTTCCGACGAACTTCCGGCGACTTTCCGACGAGTTTCCGGCAACCAAATCCAACCAAGGAAGTGTGTAGATCAAGGATTGCAGGCTTTGGATTGTTGGTAAGATGTTATTCAAGTTTCCTTATGATTTTAAGATCATAACCATCATCCCAAACTTACGAATCTTCATATTCAAACACAAATCGGAGCCAAAGGAAGAATAAATCGGGTGGAAGAGATTCGTTCGTGACATCCCGTGGATTCCGGACGACCCCGTGACTTCCTAGACATCATCCCCACTGTAAGTTAACCTTACTATGGTTTTGGGTGACTTAAAATGCAACCAAACATTGAGATTCAACTCAAGGAAATTAACAAAAATCTGTCAACAAGAGAAAACCCTCAACGCAGCGTTTTCGTATGAATTTTTCGAACCCTTAAAAGTCTTCAAACGGAAAAACCCAAAACATGAAAAACATTCCTAAGACATTAATCTAGCTACTGTAAAAATTTCATAATTTTTCATCGTGTTTTGATATCCGAAAACGACCATGAACAGACCTGCCATCGACTTAGATCTTGAAATAGTGATAGATTCTTTATTCAAACTTGTTGGTTATTTTGACCTTAGATCTAGACCGATCTAGGATTGGAGTTGAACATAAGAATTGTAGATCTATGAGTTTGGAATATTACTGTAAGTTTTCAGAATTTTTCATTGAGATTTGAGCCTCCGAACTCGAGCCGATCCGATCTGCGTTAGAACCGATGTCAAGAACCTTGATAGATTTCTTAACCGAACGTGATGAGCATATTTCTATTACTTCGAGTGTTCAAACCTGAAAACTCAAAACTAAGATTTTGATCCAAAGATCATAAGCTATGTTGTGTAAAAATTTCAGAGATTTTCATCAAGTTTTGATACCCCAAATCGTATCGGACATATTCTGCGTTTTAAAGAAATTTCAAAAGATTTTCCCTAATGTTCCCATGTATGCATATGACGATGCATATTCTTCGTACTCTGTAAGAAAAAGGAGATATATGGTTTGGGTCAGCAAAAAAAAACGCGCTGAGTAAGTTAACACATAGCATGGGTTAGGGGTTTCAAAGCCTTTAATTAAATTAAAGGAAAAGATGTTTTGAGCTTTTAAAAATTCTTCCCGATACGCCACCAACTCAACAATATTTAATTTAGCCGGCAATCCGGCGGCCGCAGCCAATTTCATAAAATCTAAGCTTTTTAGTATATTTCCCGTTACGCCATCATCTCAACAATATATCATTTAGCCGGTGATCCGGCGGCCGCAGCCAATTTCAAAAGTATCATTTAGCCGGTGATCCGGCGGCCTCAGCCAATTTTAAAAATATCACTTCTCAAAATATTTTTCGTTTATTTTATAGTTCACCATTCACCAGGGCTCTTGTGACCGCAATCCTCATAACCAATATTTCCGCAGGAAATCATACAATCGCCCTTGGGGAATCTAACCCGCAAGAACTCAATACATCCTGGGGAATCTAACCCGCAGGAAAACATACCATCGCCCTTGGGGAATCTAACCCGCAAGAACTCAAATACATCATTGGGAATCAAACCCGCATGAATCATATTGATAATGTCAAACTTGGTCACAAGTCCCCAATGTTTCAAAAGAATTCTTTTAAAGAAAATATTTTTATTTGGTGTAACGGGATTTTCAAAAGTATAGATATATCGTAATTCCAACGTCTCGATCGTTGTTTAAAAGATTTCAAAAATCGATCGATGTCACAGTTTGCGCCTTTTTGGTTTAAAAATCCATTTCTTAGGCGATTGTTCTGAAATTTGTACAGTAGCTCAAAAACATCCCAACGAACAACTTTCGTGTTTTAAGTTTTTCGGAAGAACGATGGGAAGCATGTCAAAAATCGAGTTTTCTTCAGAAACAAAAAGCTGTCAGGATTCAGGTTTGACAACGTTAAAAGATTCGACTTTTTATCATATCAAATGGACTCCAAAAATTCTGAAATTTTACAGGCACATACTAGACTTGATTTCCAACAACTTTTGTTTAGAACTCAAAGATTGGTTCGGGCTAGAAATGATAGGAATAAGCTCCTCAAGATCGGTTATGAAATCTGTCATCCTTTCGAAAACTCTTAAAACGCAGAATATGTCCGATACGATTTGGGGTATCAAAACTTGATGAAAATCTCTGAAATTTTTACACAACATAGCTTATGATCTTTGGATCAAAATCTTAGTTTTGAGTTTTCAGGTTTGAACACTCGAAGTAATAGAAATATGCTCATCACGTTCGGTTAAGAAATCTATCAAGGTTCTTGACATCGGTTCTAACGCAGATCGGATCGGCTCGAGTTCGGAGGCTCAAATCTCAATGAAAAATTCTGAAAACTTACAGTAATATTCCAAACTCATAGATCTACAATTCTTATGTTCAACTCCAATCCTAGATCGGTCTAGATCTAAGGTCAAAATAACCAACAAGTTTGAATAAAGAATCTATCACTATTTCAAGATCTAAGTCGATGGCAGGTCTGTTCATGGTCGTTTTCGGATATCAAAACACGATGAAAAATTATGAAATTTTTACAGTAGCTAGATTAATGTCTTAGGAATGTTTTTCATGTTTTGGGTTTTTCCGTTTGAAGACTTTTAAGGGTTCGAAAAATTCATACGAAAACGCTGCGTTGAGGGTTTTCTCTTGTTGACAGATTTTTGTTAATTTCCTTGAGTTGAATCTCAATGTTTGGTTGCATTTTAAGTCACCCAAAACCATAGTAAGGTTAACTTACAGTGGGGATGATGTCTAGGAAGTCACGGGGTCGTCCGGAATCCACGGGATGTCACGAACGAATCTCTTCCACCCGATTTATTCTTCCTTTGGCTCCGATTTGTGTTTGAATATGAAGATTCGTAAGTTTGGGATGATGGTTATGATCTTAAAATCATAAGGAAACTTGAATAACATCTTACCAACAATCCAAAGCCTGCAATCCTTGATCTACACACTTCCTTGGTTGGATTTGGTTGCCGGAAACTCGTCGGAAAGTCGCCGGAAGTTCGTCGGAAGAGTGTTTGGCTTTTGGGAGAGTTTTTGGAGAGTTTGGGGTGAATGATTGATGAAAATGGCTGAGAATGGGGATGGGATTGATTACATAACATCCAAAAAGATGCCACACCCGTGATAGATCAAGATTCCCACCTTTGGGACCCAAAAAAATGGCAAAAAGTCCCAAAAACACATAAATCCAGACTGCTACAGTAGCATGCTACAGTAGCGTGCTACAGTAGCATGCTACAGTAACTTTTTTTTTTTTTTTTTTAAATTTTTTTTTTTTTTTTTTATATATATATATTAAGATTCTTATCTTAAAAAAAATCATAATGTGGGAATTTTTGTGATCTTGTAAGTCATACATTTATTTGAAAATGACAAGGTATGATTAATATTCCACCCTACAATTTCAACCCATAGTCAAATTATTCCCAATTATATTATGGCATTCTAGAATAATCCCATAATAAAAAATATATGGGTAGAATGATTAATCAAGGATATATAGAAAATAGATAATTCTCATTATAATTTAAACATATGAATATATACATGTATATACATGTGTACATGTTTGGAAAGATTATTTCAAGACCAAGGTATATATGTGTATATAAACTTGTATATGGATTTAAAATATTCTATGAACCATATACTTATTACACTTGATATTGAAATCCATATATTTATTTGAAAAGACAAATATATATATAATTTTTCAAAGTATGTTTTTTAGAAAATAATATACTAATCTTTAAGCAAATATTTGAACATATAAATATATATAGATTTGATTAAAAATCTACTTAGTGAATTAATCAAAAATATATTCATATATATATTTTTCGGGCAATTTCTATGGTATTACAATCTACCCTCCTTAAGAAACAACTTCGTCCCCGAAGTTGCGCGACTTATTGACCGATTGATTGATTGCGATTGTATCATTAAATTTCTTCCGACTTCACGGGTTCTTGGAATTAAAATTCTTTTCCTTCATGAACTTAACTCCAATTATTTTTACTCAATTCATGGAATGTCTTCGGGCTTCCTTTCCCTCTTTTATTCCATTTTGAATTTAAATCTATCGGCGTTTCATATCCGAGCAATAATTTATTGTGATAAATTATTTTCTTCTTCTCGGAAATATTTCAACATTGATCGGAATAAATTTTATTCCTTTGGGCGTTGATAAAAATTCGGGGTATTACATCCTCCCCCCCTTAAGAATCAACTTCGTCCTCGAAGTTGTGCTTCGGCTTTTCTCGCGCGAAGAGTTAGGGTTCTTTTGTTTATTTGGGATACAAACTATTCGGGTTTCAAAAATAAATGCTTATGCATTCTTACGGGGTATTACATCCTCCCCCCTTAAGATTACAGTTATGTCCCCATAACTGCCTATGTATTATTCACAACCAGGTTCGGGTATCATCGCATATGATCCTTCCTCAGTTTTCTTCTAGGTGCCATTTTCTGTTATAGAAGCACGCGAAGATGAGTTTCTATGTGATCAAGATCTAGGACTAAGGCAAATTTAGTCTTTAGCAAGCGCTCCTAAGTCAAGATCATGTCAAGTTCTAAGGTAGGAGTGTTTCTTATTACCGATAATTCACATAAAAAGAGTTAGTGTAAATATTTATGTATGCATATGGATATGTGATCCCCCCAAAAAAAAATTTTATGCATGCATTTATTTATCCATGGGTTTTAAAAATAAATTTATTCCATGGATAGATTAAAATAAGGATAAAAGGTTTGGGCCACTATATTGGGCCGAAAGAAATAAATTATTTGGGCTTTAAATAAAAACAAGGTTATTGGGCCAAGATAATTTCTTGGGCTTCTAAAAAAAATTTGGGTTAAAAATTTGGGCCTTAACTTCAAAATAATAATTGGGCTCTTTAAAATATATTACTAGTTTAGAAATAATAACTTTAAAAATAATAGTACTTGAAAACAATAGTTTAAAAATTTTCCGGGCTCTGATACCACATTGGTATCAGATACTTTCTTTAAAATAATTAGCTTTAAAATAGTCTGGGCTCTGATACCACATTGTAACACCCCGGTTTTGGTAACCCAGGCCGGGATGCCACCGCCACACCTCCCTAGCAAGACACGGTTTCTCCGAGCTCACTAAAGAGATGCAAGGCTATGGTTTTTCAGAATTTAAAAATATTCAAACAGCCCATTCATATATAATAATACATCAGAGTTGCAGCGGAAATTTTAATTTGTGCAGCGGAAATAAAGTATAAGGCCGACATGGCCAAAACACGGGTTAAACAGGCCCGTTCATGCAAGTCGTAATTAAATGCAGGGATTTAAAATAAAGATTTTCCCTAATGTTCCCATGTATGCATATGACGATGCATATTCTTCGTACTCTGTAAGAAAAAGGAGATATATGGTTTGGGTCAGCAAAAAAAAACGCGCTGAGTAAGTTAACACATAGCATGGGTTAGGGGTTTCAAAGCCTTTAATTAAATTAAAGGAAAAGATGTTTTGAGCTTTTAAAAATTCTTCCCGATACGCCACCAACTCAACAATATTTAATTTAGCCGGCAATCCGGCGGCCGCAGCCAATTTCATAAAATCTAAGCTTTTTAGTATATTTCCCGTTACGCCATCATCTCAACAATATATCATTTAGCCGGTGATCCGGCGGCCGCAGCCAATTTCAAAAGTATCATTTAGCCGGTGATCCGGCGGCCTCAGCCAATTTTAAAAATATCACTTCTCAAAATATTTTTCGTTTATTTTATAGTTCACCATTCACCAGGGCTCTTGTGACCGCAATCCTCATAACCAATATTTCCGCAGGAAATCATACAATCGCCCTTGGGGAATCTAACCCGCAAGAACTCAATACATCCTGGGGAATCTAACCCGCAGGAAAACATACCATCGCCCTTGGGGAATCTAACCCGCAAGAACTCAAATACATCATTGGGAATCAAACCCGCATGAATCATATTGATAATGTCAAACTTGGTCACAAGTCCCCAATGTTTCAAAAGAATTCTTTTAAAGAAAATATTTTTATTTGGTGTAACGGGATTTTCAAAAGTATAGATATATCGTAATTCCAACGTCTCGATCGTTGTTTAAAAGATTTCAAAAATCGATCGATGTCACAGTTTGCGCCTTTTTGGTTTAAAAATCCATTTCTTAGGCGATTGTTCTGAAATTTGTACAGTAGCTCAAAAACATCCCAACGAACAACTTTCGTGTTTTAAGTTTTTCGGAAGAACGATGGGAAGCATGTCAAAAATCGAGTTTTCTTCAGAAACAAAAAGCTGTCAGGATTCAGGTTTGACAACGTTAAAAGATTCGACTTTTTATCATATCAAATGGACTCCAAAAATTCTGAAATTTTACAGGCACATACTAGACTTGATTTCCAACAACTTTTGTTTAGAACTCAAAGATTGGTTCGGGCTAGAAATGATAGGAATAAGCTCCTCAAGATCGGTTATGAAATCTGTCATCCTTTCGAAAACTCTTAAAACGCAGAATATGTCCGATACGATTTGGGGTATCAAAACTTGATGAAAATCTCTGAAATTTTTACACAACATAGCTTATGATCTTTGGATCAAAATCTTAGTTTTGAGTTTTCAGGTTTGAACACTCGAAGTAATAGAAATATGCTCATCACGTTCGGTTAAGAAATCTATCAAGGTTCTTGACATCGGTTCTAACGCAGATCGGATCGGCTCGAGTTCGGAGGCTCAAATCTCAATGAAAAATTCTGAAAACTTACAGTAATATTCCAAACTCATAGATCTACAATTCTTATGTTCAACTCCAATCCTAGATCGGTCTAGATCTAAGGTCAAAATAACCAACAAGTTTGAATAAAGAATCTATCACTATTTCAAGATCTAAGTCGATGGCAGGTCTGTTCATGGTCGTTTTCGGATATCAAAACACGATGAAAAATTATGAAATTTTTACAGTAGCTAGATTAATGTCTTAGGAATGTTTTTCATGTTTTGGGTTTTTCCGTTTGAAGACTTTTAAGGGTTCGAAAAATTCATACGAAAACGCTGCGTTGAGGGTTTTCTCTTGTTGACAGATTTTTGTTAATTTCCTTGAGTTGAATCTCAATGTTTGGTTGCATTTTAAGTCACCCAAAACCATAGTAAGGTTAACTTACAGTGGGGATGATGTCTAGGAAGTCACGGGGTCGTCCGGAATCCACGGGATGTCACGAACGAATCTCTTCCACCCGATTTATTCTTCCTTTGGCTCCGATTTGTGTTTGAATATGAAGATTCGTAAGTTTGGGATGATGGTTATGATCTTAAAATCATAAGGAAACTTGAATAACATCTTACCAACAATCCAAAGCCTGCAATCCTTGATCTACACACTTCCTTGGTTGGATTTGGTTGCCGGAAACTCGTCGGAAAGTCGCCGGAAGTTCGTCGGAAGAGTGTTTGGCTTTTGGGAGAGTTTTTGGAGAGTTTGGGGTGAATGATTGATGAAAATGGCTGAGAATGGGGATGGGATTGATTACATAACATCCAAAAAGATGCCACACCCGTGATAGATCAAGATTCCCACCTTTGGGACCCAAAAAAAATGGCAAAAAGTCCCAAAAACACATAAATCCCGACTGCTACAGTAGCATGCTACAGTAGCGTGCTACAGTAGCATGCTACAGTAACTTTTTTTTTTTTTTTTTTTTTTAAAATTTTTTTTTTTTTTTTATATATATATATTAAGATTCTTATCTTAAAAAAAATCATAATGTGGGAATTTTTGTGATCTTGTAAGTCATACATTTATTTGAAAATGACAAGGTATGATTAATATTCCACCCTACAATTTCAACCCATAGTCAAATTATTCCCAATTATATTATGGCATTCTAGAATAATCCCATAATAAAAAATATATGGGTAGAATGATTAATCAAGGATATATAGAAAATAGATAATTCTCATTATAATTTAAACATATGAATATATACATGTATATACATGTGTACATGTTTGGAAAGATTATTTCAAGACCAAGGTATATATGTGTATATAAACTTGTATATGGATTTAAAATATTCTATGAACCATATACTTATTACACTTGATATTGAAATCCATATATTTATTTGAAAAGACAAATATATATATAATTTTTCAAAGTATGTTTTTTAGAAAATAATATACTAATCTTTAAGCAAATATTTGAACATATAAATATATATAGATTTGATTAAAAATCTACTTAGTGAATTAATCAAAAATATATTCATATATATATTTTTCGGGCAATTTCTATGGTATTACATCTAGGTGGTGAAGCTCCGTAAAGAGTGAGATGGCGTGTGTCTCCAGCGCAGCGATCCTCTGGCGCTATCTCGCTATCACGCCATCCTGTCGCTGAGCGACAGCCTTGAGGTAGTCCTGCATCTGCACCCTCAGACGAAACTCGGTGTCCACCTGAGCTTCCACCTCTTTCAGCCTTGCCCTCAATTGGGCTTTCTTGGCCTCAAGGCCGCGGACTTCGCGCTCGAACCTAGCCACGTCCCTAGTCAAGTGGGCCACGGTGTCACTAAGTGCCAAAAGTGCGGGGTCCGACATCTGGGAAAAATCCTTGTCAGAATAACTTATAACAACCAAAATTCTGCTCGTGCAATGTGTGTGTGTTCCCATCCCCAAATATAACTTTTAAAACACTTGGCATAGTCTTTTCAAAAATTATTTTCGTGCAAAAATTGCAATAATTTAAATGTACTACTTCCTTGGGCAAAATGCTTCAAAAATAATTTATTCGTGCACAAATTTTAAAAATTTTAAATGCACTACTAGCATAGCAATCATGCTTTAAAAATGATCCCTAATGTGCAAAAATTTAAGAAATTTAAATGCACATTTTTCCATCGCCAAAATACTTCCAATGCTTTTCGTGTAAATATTAAATAATTTTGAATACACTACTTGCATAGCCACAAAACTTTCAAAATAATAACCTTTTTTTTTAGTGCATAAATTTTAAATAATTTAAATGCACAAATTCCAAGAGCAAAATGCTCTGATACCAAACTGTAACACCCCCTTTTTCCCTAAGGATGCAGCGGAAGAAAAGTGCGGGAACAATGGGTGGGGTGCTACCGCCATGTATTCCGGACCGCCCGAAATACGCTAAGGCTAAAAATAATGAGTGCAGAACATCAGAGTTTAATGCATATGCAAACCACTTCCCGGGCAAGTTAGCATATACTCTGCACAAAAGCTTATAATACCGTAACAAGTATAAAATAAGCTTAATAAAAATGTTTGGTACAGCGTAACCAAACGGAGGGACGCATTCCTCAAAGGAGCTCATTAATAGGAATGGAATAAATCCATGGAAATCTTTATTTTAAAAGAGGTTGTACCTCGCATTTCAAAAATATTATAATAAGGGGTTGTCTATCTCGTATTTCAAAAATAGCACTGCTAAATGCAAAAATGCATTGTTTAAACAGTAGGGCACAATGTTTGCATAAACGGGATAAGACCCAAATATTTATTCATGCTTGATAAATAATTTCCCATGCTTTATAAAAATTATCTTTGCCTCATAAAAAAAATGATCTATGCCAAGTAATATGTTCCAATCCCAAAGGGGATTCAAAATATACATTCTTTTAAATAATACCCCATACCGTGCCCGTGCAAAAATATGCTATATCGAACCTTGCAGATCTGAAACCTGAAAGGAAATGGTGACAAGTGTAGAGTCAGCGAAAACGATCGCTGAGTTAGTAGAAGTTTACTCCCGGAGGAGATAGGGTAGCAGAAATAATTTAAAGACAACAGTTATGGTCATGGTATACTAAAACCGAGAATAATTTGTACATAAAGACAATATTAATATAACAACCGGCAATTTTTAGAATAAGAAATTCTAATTTTTAACAATACTTAGAATTTTCAATAGGTAACAATCTAATAATTTTAACTCTTGCTTAGAGGCTAAAGGAGGAGTGATCAATTAATTATAACGGATTACCTCTAATCAATTAAATCTTTGGAATTTAAAATAATGGGAATTTCACCCTTAAATCAAGTACTTGTCCATTTAAATTATGGGAGATCATGGACCGATCGATTCTTAGCCTAGTTAGCAGTTGTCCGAGATTGTGAATCGGGATTCTTGGACTATTTAGTTAATGATGCCGATTAATAAATAAATTGTACCCTATAGATTAAAATTATGAATTATTGAACATAAACCATTAAATACTTCATTAGGTCAATAAATAAAATTATTAAGTCCATAAGTCCATTGGGTTAGCATTTTAGCTTGGGCTATTTAATTAGAGCTTTATTAGGTCCAATTAACAAAGACATAGTCCAACCATGATGGCCCAATGCAAGCCCAACTAGCTAGAGCCCATCACATGAAACCCTAACCCTAAGCTAACTCTGCCGCCGCCAGCACCAACTCCGGCGCCGCCATCGCCGGCGAAACCACAGCGCCACCATCCCACCCCCTGGCCGTCCTCCGATCCGCCACCGCCGCCCCTTTTCCCACCTCGCCACCATCACAGACTCCTCCGCCCGGCCCCGCCATCGCCGCCCTGGCCTCCTGCCGCCATCGAACCACCACCACCGCGGCCATCCCCTCCATTCCCCCCCCCCCCAAAATCCGAAACCATCCCCATGAATCGGCCGACGCCTCGCCGCCACCACACCCGGCCACACCTCCTCCTTGCCATCACCGGCGCATCCTCGCCATCCCTTTCCCTTCGCCGGCCCAAGACACCATGCCACCACAACCATCGCGGCCTCCATCTCTCCACCCACCCCCATTCTCAAAACTCAAATCACAACCGCCTCCACCCTTTCCAAAAACCACAGATCTGAAACAAAAAAAAAGAATAGAAAGATGGGAAGAGGACAGAGATCCGAGAAAGGAAGAAAGGGAGGAGCCGCCGCCTTCCCTTACGCCCGCCGAAGCCGCCATGGTGAGGAAGAAAACAGAGAGAGATCCGGAGAGGGAGAGCCACCACGGTCGCCGCCACCCTCAACGAGCGCTGCCGCCGCCGCCTGCACCATGCTCCTCTACCACCGCCGTCCTCGCTGTCGTCGCCGCCCTCTCCGCCGCCGCCAGAATGCCCCTAGAGCAAGACAATTTAGCATAACTGTGGGGAGACACTAAAGTGGTGTGTGCAGAAATGGGTACAAAGTATAAGGGAAAGAGACAATGGAATGGCTAAAATGGGGAGGATGGGGAGGACGAAGGGAATTGAGTACAGTAATTAATGGGATGCAGTAGCACAAATGAGGAAATGGGCGGGTACTGAAAAAAACAGGTGGGACAGCTGTTTGTTTTTTTTTGCCCACCAGTGTTTATTTAAATCCTCCCCTCCCTTCAATAAGCCACACCATCAGCTCCAATTATCCACCTTTTCCGTTTCTTTTAGTGCTGTGCTGGTTGTTTTTAGTGTTCTGTTGAGGAAATTCTTGGGCTGTTGAGGTTTTGGTGAAGCAAGCTTCAATCTAGTGTTTAAGAGGTGAAGTATCCTCTATTTAGTTAGTTTTAGTTATTTTAATAGTAGTAGTAGTATTAATTAAAATAACATTTCAGGCAGTTCAAGTTATTGCAAGGGTTTTCTGTTCGTAGGCCTGCGTAACTGTGTTGTGGTTTCCTAACCTACATACGGTAGCTGTAAGTATATTTTTACTCCTTGGGGTTAGCCCAAATTCATTTTACCTAAAGCATAATTTTTACCACCGCTTTATTATTTTTTTAAATTTTATGCTTATAGCTCCCTACTGTTTTTTTTTTGGAATATTGGTGTGCTCTTTTACTGTGCTTTACAATCCTAATCACTTACCTCAAAATCCACGGATTTTTGGGCGCTCATTGTTACGGGGATGAGCGAGGTGCCATGGGTCGTAGCTGCCCAACTCCCACGTTGCTGTGCACTTAATAGCCACACGGGGACTCTTGGGACTTACAGCTTGGCGTCATGGTCTTCTCTCATAGTGGGCTTGAGGGAATTTCTTACCTCCCCCACACCCTTGAGTGTATGTGGGACTTGAGTCCGACAAAACAGGGACTAGAGCCCTAGAGCGGAACCCCAAGCACGGTGGCTGAAATACTTAAATTTCGGTAACGCATATTGCTATATTATCTTTTCCCGGAATTTAAATTAATATTGTCTATATGTATAAATTATTCTCGTTTAGCATGCCATTTTCCATAACTGTTTTTTTTAAATCACTCCCTGCAACCCAACCTCCTCCGGGAGTAAGGGTCTACTTACTCAGCGATTGTTTTCGCTGACCCTACATTTTATTTACTCCTCTTTCAGGTTTTGACATCTGTGAGGACCAATAGTCTTCATCCATCATCTGGGCATGGTTCGGGCATTCTTAAAAGTATTTCTGGGTTTTAAGTATGTATAACTTTTAAGTCTCCTAGACGGAGTAACTTGGCATGTGTTTTGATTTAACTCGAGGACGTGCATTTGGGTGTCTACCCCCTTTTGAAACTTTTACGCCTCCCTACTTCATCGACTATGAATGTTATTTTATTACGAATGCCTGTATTTGCAACTTTTGTGCGGAACACTTAGCACATTAATTAAACTCTGATTTTCTGCAAATAATCATTTATGTTAGCCTTAGCGTATTTCGGGTGTCCCAGGATGCGTGGCGGTAGCACTCGTCCATTTATCCCATATTTTGCTTCCGTTGATATTAAGGGCAAAATGGGGGTGTTACAGTTTGGTATCAGAGCCGTTTTGCTCTATGAGTTGTGTGCATTTAAAATTGTTTCTAAATCTTTGCACAATAAATTATTTTTAACAAGGCATTCTATCCTTCTTGTACACTTTAATATAGCGCATCTTGTCGATCATATTTTTAGACGAATATTTTAAAAATATGCATGCCAAGTATTAATGTTCTATTTTTGGGGACGGGGACACACAAACATACGCATGTAGGCACGAGCAGAACTCTTTCTAGCGTATATGTAACTATATATACATATGTATGTTTCTGACCCAATTTTCCCCAGATGTCGAACCCAGCAATCACAACGATCTCCTACTCGATATCTCGTCTGACTGAGCGAGTAGTGAATTAAGGAACGAAGTCGAGATGCACGAGGGAGACATATCCGATTTGACTGAGAGGATAGCGAGTGCAGAGGCAAGAAAGGAGTCCGAACAGAACATGCGATATCAGGCGATATCTAAGGGCCTGGAAGACGAAGAGCAGAAAGATGTCACCATTGCAGAGCAGCAGCAGCGGCTCCACTCACTCGAGGCAGAGGAAATCACCATGATGGATGACCTCTGTTTCTTCCACGCAAACTGGGGGCCGGGGAAGAAGGCGAGGGCAGACACCACGACCGTGGTGGACAAGCAGGTGGTTTGGGAGGCAACCCCGGCCTCTACTAGCACCACCAGAGCCGCCCAGCCCATCCCAGTGTCGGATGAGTCCGACCCTGAGGAGGACGAGGAGGATGAGGATGAGGATGAGGATGCCGAGTGAGGACTCAGGCGTGCAGCAGCTGATCATCTGTTACCTGCTTTCCCTTAGTATCTACCTCGCATGACTAGATGCCTACTAGGATTATTATGTATTGGTATTGACTGTTATTTTCCATTTTCATTGGTAAGATCTCGGGGACGTTTACCCCACTGATAGATCTACCAAGTGGTATCACTGTAAAGGATTGGCTTCGCCGTTCCTTATTGTCGGTTATATATTAGAATTAAGAATTATGTTATCACACTTTGCCTTAATACCACTTAAGGGCTTGACATAGGAGATGCCTTAGACTTATAGGGCTATGGGCTACGCTTGAGAATAGTAATAATAATAACCAGATAAATAATGACTAATGTTAAAAGACACCATCTTAAGACTGGACTAGTTCTTTTCAGATGCCTCCACGGGGACGCCCAAGGAAATACCCTGCAAACCCACCTGTTGCACCTAACCCTATGGAAGGTGGGCGAAACCCTGTGGAAAATAGGCGGAACCCAGTGGAGGACAGGCAGGAGCCTATGGGAGGGCGACAGGACCGACTGGAACAAATGATGCTGACAATTGGTGCCGCGGTAGCGCGGCAACTCGCCAGGGACGAAGAGCAAGGTGGGCAGCCCACAGACTACATTGAAGCAGTACACAAATACCAACCTCCCAGGTATGCCGGACACGAGGACCCGGCTAAATTGGAAGGGTGGATCGAGACATTCGATAAGTTGTTAGAAGCTGTCCAGTGTCCGGACGAAAGGAAGGCGGAGGTGGCTACATTTTTTCTGGGAGGGAAGGCAAATACCTGGTGGAGAAGCCAGGAGAATCGGGACGTCAGCTGGACAGAATTTCAAGAGGCACTGCGCGCTAGGTTCTACTCCACTAGCGTGAAAAATGCTAAATACGAAGAGTTCGTCACTCTGAAGCAGGGAAGCCGTTCTGTCCATGAATACTTCGAGAAATTCAACGAGCTTCTCCGTTTTGCCCCGGGACTGGTGAATACTGATCACGCCCAGGCCCAGAAGTTCGAGCTCGGTCTGAACCAAGGAATCCGAGAGGGGTTAGGAGGTAAGCAGTTCTTTAACCTCCAAAAGCTATACGACAGAGCGATGACAGTGGAACGGGTCCGGTTACCCAAGCGAAGAGAGGAATATGTCGGACAGGTCTCTACAACACAGAAGAAGGGGCGCTTCGAGAAGAAACAGGATAAGGGGAGACCTGGCCAACGACAAAACTACAATGGCCCCAATCTGAGGAATGACAATCGACCTCCTATTCCTACACCCTGCCCTAAATGTAACAGGCGTCACTGGATGCAAGCCTGCCCACAATTTGGCGATTGTTTCAGATGTGGCCTCAGTGGTCATATGGTCCACGACTGTGGAATCCGTTTGGACGTCAATAGTCTACGGGATGATCTCTAAAGGGACCCTCGTTACCAGACTGGGGCGTGTTTGAGGGGAAAGCATAGGAACCCGCAACCGGACCAGGGCCGCAACCAAAGGAACCCTCCCCCAGCTGCTCGAAACAATCAGGGGCGACTGAATGTGGTGAACCGAGCTGACCTGCAAGACAATGATGATGTCATAGCTGGCACGTTTACAGTTAAAGATTCTCCCATGTACGTTTTGTTTGATTCTGGAGCATCGTATTCCTTTATAGTGAATAAGAAAGCGGAACAACTAGGATTTAGAGCCCCTAGCGCAGTGAACTTAGGCGTTTCGTTACCTAATGGGACAGTCGTAAACTGCTCTCAGAGATACACGAACGTTCCAATACTTATCTACGGGGTTGAGTTTGCGGCGAACTTGATTAAGTTCGACTTGCAAGACTTTGATATTGTTCTGGGAATGGACTGGTTGGTTCGTCACAAGGCCACCATTGACTGCGCTCAACAGAAGGTGACCTTGTATGGCCCGAATAAGAAAAGACTGTCTATTTATGCGGAACCGCCAAAACCTAGAATAAAGATCGTCACGGCCCTAAAGATGACAGAATTGGCAAACAAAGGATATCCAATCTATCTCTGCCATGTAGAGGACAAGCAAGCAGAGGGATTTGACCTCAAACAGATCCCAGTTGTACGCGATTATCCGGATGTATTTCCAGACGAGATTCCAGGGATGCCACCACATAGAGGGGTTGAATTTACAATTGATTTGGCGCCAGGAACCCAACCTGTGTCTAAGCCCCGTATCGGATGGCGCCTGCAGAGAGCAAGGAACTGAAGGAGCAACTGGAAGAATTACTTGATAAGGGTTACATCAGGCCAAGCACGTCACCGTGGGGAGCCCCGGTGCTGTTCGTCCGCAAGAAGGACGATAGTATGCGACTCTGTATAGACTACTGCGGATTGAACCAGGTGACCATTAAGAACAAGTATCCTCTCCCGAGGATCGACGATCTGTTCGATCAACTAAAAGGAGCAAGGACGTTCTCAAAGATCGATCTGAGGTCAGGATACCATCAGCTGAGAGTAGCAGAAGAAGACATTCCGAAGACGGCTTTCCGAACCAGATACGGGCATTACGAATTCACGGTAATGTCTTTCGGATTAACCAATGCCCCAGCAGTATTCATGAGCTTGATGAATGATGTTTTCCGCGAACTACTAGACACTTGCGTGGTGGTGTTCATCGACGACATTCTGATCTACTCCAAAGGGAAGCGCGAACACGAAGAACACTTACGTAAGGTTTTGACAATATTGAGAGACCACCAATTATATGCGAAATTGTCAAAGTGCGAGTTCTGGCTAAGCAAAGTGTCCTTCCTCGGACACAATGTTTCAGCAGAAGGAATTTCGGTAGATCCGGCCAAGGTGTCCGCAGTGGCCGAATGGCCTATTCCGACCTCGCAAACTGAGATAAGAAGCTTCCTCGGTTTAGCAGGATACTACAGGCGTTTTGTGAAGGACTTCTCCAAGATTGCTAGACCGTTGACGCAGAACCTGAAAAAGGGAAGCAAGGTGATATGGACACCAGAATGCAATGCCGCGTTCGAGACATTGAAGAGGAGGTTGACTACGACTCCTGTCCTAACACTTCCTACAGACACGGATGATTTTGAGGTGTATAGCGACGCATCTAAGAACGGACTGGGGTATGTCCTGATGCAGCTCGGGAAGGTAATAGCTTATGCGTCCCGACAGCTGAGACCTCACGAGGAGAATTACCCCACACACGACCTGGAACTAGCAGCTGTCGTGTTTGCACTGAAAATATGGAGGCATTACTTGTATGGGCGGAGATGCAAGGTTTATACCGACCACAAGAGTCTAAAGTATATTTTTACTCAGAAGGAGTTGAATATGCGACAAAGAAGGTGGTTGGAATTGATTAAAGATTATCTGGACATTGCTTACCATGAGGGTAAGGCAAATCTCGTAGCCGATGCACTTAGCCGAAAGTCTACACACATGGCAAGTATGAAGGTCCTACCCCCAGAGCTATACCGAGAAATAGCCGAATTTGGAATCGAGTTAGTACATGAAGGGACACCGGCAAGACTGTTCAGTACAGTCGCAATTCGGCCAGATTTCTTTGAGGAGATTCTGGCAAGTCAACCAGGAGACATTAAATTGGAAAGGATAAGTGCCAAGGTTGAACAAGGGAAGGCAACTGACTTCCAGATTGAGGCAGACGGATGTATTAAGTTTCGAGGGCGATGGTGCATACCACAGGCATGTGCCGAATTGAAAAGAAAGATTTTGGAAGAGGGGCACGAGACACCATACTCAGTTCACCTTGGAGGTGACAAGTTGTACAAAGATCTGCGGGAACATTTTTGGTGGCCTCGAATGAAGAAGGAAGTGGCAGAATTCGTTGAGAAATGCCCTATCTGTCAAAAGGTTAAGGCGGAAAGGAAGAAACCCATCGGGTTGGTAAAACCTCTAGAAATTCCAACATGGAAGTGGGATAGTATCTCGATGGACTTCGTCTCGGGACTGCCTAGAACACCCTCGGGATACGATAAAATATGGGTTATCGTCGACAGATTAACCAAGGCTGCTATCTTCATACCTATTCGAGAGAAGTGGAGCATGGAACAGTTAGCAAAGGCCTACGTGGAGAACGTGGTAAGAAGACACGGAGTCCCACAGGACATCGTGTCGGATCGTGATGGGCGATTCACTTCGAATTTTTGGACGAAGCTTCAAGAGGCACTTGGCACAAAGCTTAACTTAAGCACGACTTTTCACCCGACTACGGACGGCCAAACTGAAAGGACCATCCAAACTCTAGAGGACATGTTGAGATCGTGCGTCCTGGAGTTCGGCGGTAGCTGGGAAAAACATCTGGCGCTGGTTGAGTTTTCATACAACAATAGCTATCATGCTAGCATTGGCATGGCGCCATTTGAGGCGATGTACGGGAGAAAGTGTCGTAGCCGACTGTGTTGGTTTGAGAAGAACGAACCGATCCAAGTTGGACCTCCAATGATCGAGGAGTCAAGAAAAATAATCGAGACGGTCCAGCAGCGGATCAAAGCGGCACAGGATAGACAGAAAACGTATGCCGACAAGCATCGGAGGATTGGAGAGTACAAGATTGGAGATAAGATTCTTCTTAAAGTATCTCCAATGAAGGGCGTAATGAGATTTGGCAAGCGCGGTAAATTGAGTCCGAGATATATAGGACCGTTTGAGATCACCGGAAGGATCGGACCATTGGCCTATAGGTTGGCGTTACCAGAAGCCTTGTCTAGGGTACATAATGTGTTTCACGTATCTCAACTTAGGGAGTATCATCATGATCCAAGAAGGGAAGTGATACCCGAGATAATCGAGTTGAATGAGGACCTGACTTACGAAGAAAGGCCCGTACAGATCTTGGATTCAAAGGAACGGACCACTAGGCGGAAATCGATTCGAATGGTGAATGTGCAATGGTCGAGGCATGACGAGAGGGATGCCACGTGGGAAGTCGAAGCGGACATAAGGGACAAGTACCCGGAGCTGTTTGATGAAGCTAGAGACGAGGAGTAACTCGGTGCATTATGTGATGAAGGTATGTCGTCATATTGCGCTATTTTTATTAGATCGAGTTTTTCCTAACCGTATCGTGTGGCTTCGGGGACGAAGCCTTATTTTAAGGAGGGTAGACTATAACAACCGGCAATTTTTAGAATAAGAAATTCTAATTTTTAACAATACTTAGAATTTTTGTTAGGGATATTTTTAGTATTGTGAAGATGTTCGTCATTTTGGCCGTTGTTGCAACACCGTGTCAACAACGCTTTATTATCTTCACTGGAAAAAGCACAAGATAGTACAGTGACGTGGCATTTCCCCTAGCAGGCCTTAGAGGGTTTTAGATGGGCCTTAAACCCATATAAATACCTGTCTTCGTCCTTGGTGTGGTTGAGCGTAAGAACCGTACTCTCCAGGAGATGGCTCGATCTCTTCTCCATGCTAGTAACCTTGGGAAGCGTTTTTGGGCTGAAGCTGTCAATATTTCTTGCTACATCATCAATCGTGTGTACATGCGACCTCAAACAACCACTACTCCTTATGAGATTTGGAGAGGAAAGACTCCTAACATCTCTCACCTTCATGTCTTTGGAAGCTTGTGCTATGCCTTGAAGGATCGAACTATTGTCAAAAAATTCGATTCCAAATCTGATGAAGCTATCTTCTTGGGATATTCAGTGGATTCAAGAGCCTACCGGGTTTATTTGAAGAGAACTTCCAAAGTTATTGAAACTATTAATGTTGTCTTTGATGATGCTAATCTCTCTGCAGGCTCAGTCTCTTCTCAAGATGATGATGATGATCCAATTCGGATTATTCCTCATGTCTCCTCCAGTGCCTCTCCTGATGTAATGCCTCCCTCCGATCCTATTGATGTTTCTGATACTGAAGACGGTGATCCGGTTGTTGATACAACTGATGAACAACCTTCAGCTCCAGATTCTCCTAAAAGGCGAGGTCCAAAACGTGGTCCACGAGCACCTAAGTATCACTCTAAGGATGATATCATTGGCGATCCCTCTGGTCCTAGACAGACTCGAGGTCATCAATTAAACATTTCTGAATTGGCAAATATGTGCTTTCACATTATGCATTGTTTTGTTTCATCTATTGAACCTAAGAATGCTAATGAGGCTTTGCAAGATGAGTTTTGGATAGCTGCCATGCAGGATGAATTGCTACAATTTAAACGCAATGATGTTTGGGAGTTGATGGAACAACCAGCTGGTGTGAATGTCATTGGTACTAAATGGGTTTTTCGCAACAAGACTGATGAACATGGGAAAATTCTTGTGTTCCATTGATGAGTGTCCTGAGATCCTTAACTATGGTTACCTGATCATTAAGCATATGTTGAGGTTCTCTCATGACAAAATTGAGAAGAATACCCAATTGCCTTATCCTGCTCTCATAACCCTGTTTGCTCATTCCTGCCACCTGCTTGCCTCTAATGAGACATTCATTAAAGTCAAGAAACACTTACCTTCTGATAAGCTCAAAGGTCTCCACAATGACTTCAAGCTTGGTCCTCAAAAGCTTGGGTCAGCTCTAGTTTATCATATCAGAACTGAGCTGCAACAGTTTGAAAAGGAGTTAGGCATCTTGAATGACAAGCAGATGGGCCTGAAGCGGAAGGTTCGAAAGCTGGTTGCCCTACTTCCACACTCTTTTGATGCTCCAGCTGAGGGGGAGGATGATTCTGAGGGTACTCCCTGATCTGCCAAGTAAGGGGGAGTGACAGTGGATAGGATTGCAGGATTGCTGCTTGTTTCACTGATGTTGGAACATCTTTTGTTTTTTTTCTGGTTTTTCAGACTATGGATCTTTCTGGTTTTTGGAAATTCTGTAATTGCTGGATTTCTTGGATATTTCTCTGGGCTGTTATTGGATACTCTTCTGGATATAGGTATCTTTTATGAATGGATGTTTTGTCTATGCCTATTCTTCTTCAGCTCATATTGTTTGTGGCATGTTTACTTGTTGAGTTTCCTCTGCTCTCTGATCTTTATTATGACTGTCTGTGCTTTCTCCACTGTTTTGACTACTTGGCCCGATCATCTCCACAAAGGGGGAGATTGTTAGGGATATTTTTAGTATTGTGAAGATGTTCGTCATTTTGGCCGTTGTTGCAACACCGTGTCAACAACGCTTTATTATCTTCACTGGAAAAAGCACAGGATAGTACAGTGACGTGGCATTTCCCCTAGCAGGCCTTAGAGGGTTTTAGATGGGCCTTAAACCCATATAAATACCTGTCTTCGTCCTTGAGGGTGTATGAGAGTAGAGAGCCGTAATCACAGTCTAGTTTACAGAGGATTAACAGCTTCAAGAGCTGTGATTATGGCGTTTTGAAAGCTGCTGAAGAGAAACCCCCTGGTTTACGTTGTTTACAGAAGGCACCAACAACCATCCTGCTGCTGGTATATCTTTACCTGTTGTGTCTTCTACATTCTTTATGGGGTATTTAGGATTGTGTTTAAGCATTTCTTAGATCATTGGTTTGTAAACACAATCGGTGTGTAGTGTAGGTGTCTTAGCACCTTTGAGCTCAATTTGATTGATTAGCTAGGTTCATCGAACACCACTTTAGTACCTGCCGATGAATTGTTTGCATTAGGGTAGATGTTTGATGCTCCCTTGTGTTCTTCCTAGTCTATTTGGGTAGATAGGAGAGTTCATTGGAATGCAAGGGTATGTAAAGTGTGATTGACTCTCGTTCAATCAGTTTGGTGGTGATCTAGTGGAATCCCTGGCTTGGTGCCCCCAGATGTAGATCAGTGGATCGAACTGGGTGATCAAATCTCTTGTGTTCCTATTTGTTCATTCCGCACTCTGTTTCTTGTATTTGCCTCTGGTTGTATTTTACTGGTTGTTGAGACATCGCTCAAACAACTCTTACAGGGTTTACATATTCTGGTTGGGCCTGTCAATTTTCAATAGGTAACAATCTAATAATTTTAACTCTTGCTTAGAGGCTAAAGGAGGAGTGATCAATTAATTATAACGGATTACCTCTAATCAATTAAATCTTTGGAATTTAAAATAATGGGAATTTCACCCTTAAATCAAGTACTTGTCCATTTAAATTGTGGGAGATCATGGACCGATCGATTCTTAGCCTAGTTAGCAGTTGTCCGAGATTGTGAATCGAGATTCTTGGACTATTTAGTTAATGATGCCGATTAATAAATAAATTGTACCCTATAGATTAAAATTATGAATTATTGAACATAAACCATTAAATACTTCATTAGGTCAATAAATAAAATTATTAAGTCCATAAGTCCATTGGGTTAGCATTTTAGCTTGGGCTATTTAATTAGAGCTTTATTAGGTCCAATTAACAAAGACATAGTCCAACCATGATGGCCCAATGCAAGCCCAACTAGCTAGAGCCCAACACATGAAATCCTAACCCTAAGCTAACTCTGCCGCCGCCGGCACCAACTCCGGCGCCGCCATCGCCGGCAAGTCGCCGGCGAAACCACAGCGCCACCATCCCACCCCCTGGCCGTCCTCCGATCCGCCACCGCCGCTCCCTCAAGAATATTCTTGACAAATATTCAATTTCCTTTGCCAATTTGGCGTATGAATTTAGGGGAAATTCGTAAATGTTTTATAGGACTCGTGATGAGTTTAAAATTTCGTTGGTGCCCTTACATGACACTCGCGTCTTATGTTTAAGACCATATAATATTTAGGAAAATCTTATTCTTGGTTATCCGTGTGATTATCGTAGCTATCATATAAAACATGTTCTCACAATCCTAAGGCATAACCTTAATTTAGTCCATAATTACCCCGAAGGCAAAGCATAATAATAGAAGTTCAGTCATATATCTGAAACTGAAAATGGCTCAAGGCCGGTTCGATACAACGCCGTGATTTGGTAGATCTACTGTTGGGGTAAACGTCCCTGAGATCTTACCGATGATAAAAGTAAAACTAAGTGCAAATACCGTCATCTACTGTAGGCATCGTCTACATAATAGGTCCTAAATAAAGCGGCTAGATTCTGGGAACTAGATACTAAGGGAAAAAAGGCGATCGTGGAATCAATCCTCAGCTACGAGGTAGAACGGCTCCACACGCTGGGGCTCCCCAGCTTCAGCTGCAATGGTGGCCACGGGCGCGTTCCTCATGTCGTGGTAACGGTAGGTACGGGCCAATCCGGGAACCCGATGACGGGGCCCCCACTCAACCTCCAGGTGGTGAAGCTCCGTAAAGAGTGAGATGGCGTGTGTCTCCAGCGCAGCGATCCTCTGGCGCTATCTCGCCATCCTGTCGCTGAGCGACAACCTTGATGTAGTCCTGCATCTGCACCCTCAGACGAAACTCGGTGTCCACCTGAGCTTCCACCTCTTTCAGCCTTGCCCTCAATTGGGCTTTCTTGGCCTCAAGGCCGCGGACTTCGCCCTCGAACCTGGCCACGTCCCTAGTCAAGTGGGCCACGGTGTCACTAAGTGCCAAAAGTGCGGGGTCTGACATCTGGGAAAAATCCTTGTCAGAATAACTTATAACAACCAAAATTCTGCTCGTGCCTATATGCATAATGTGTGTGTGTTCCCATCCCCAAATATAACTTTTAAAACACTTGGCATAGTCTTTTCAAAAATTATTTTCGTGCAAAAATTGCAATAATTTAAATGTACTACTTCCTTGGGCAAAATGCTTCAAAAATAATTTCTTCGTGCACAAATTTTAAAAATTTTAAATGCACTACTAGCATAGCAATCATGCTTTAAAAATGATCCCTAATGTGCAAAAATTTAAGAAATTTAAATGCACATTTTTCCATCGCCAAAATACTTCCAATGCTTTTCGTGTAAATATTAAATAATTTTGAATACACTACTTGCATAGCCATAGAACTTTCAAAATAATAACCTTTTTTTTAGTGCATAAATTTTAAATAATTTAAATGCACAAATTCCAAGAGCAAAATGCTCTGATACCAAACTGTAACACCCCCATTTTCTCTAAGGATGCAGCGGAAGAAAAGTGCGGGAACAATGGGTGGGGTGCTACCGCCACGTATTCCGGACCGCCCGAAATACGCTAAGGCTAAAAATAATGAGTGCAGAACATCAGAGTTTAATGCATATGCTTACCACTTCCCGGGCAAGTTAGTATATACTCTGCACAAAAGCTTATAATACCGTAACAAGTATAAAATAAGCTTAATAAAAATGTTTGGTATAGCGTAACCAAACGGAGGGACGCATTCCTCAAAGGAGCTCATTAATAGGAATGGAATAAATCCATGGAAATTTTTATTTTAAAAGAGGTTGTACCTCGCATTTCAAAAATATTATAATAAGGGGTTGTCTATCTCATATTTCAAAAACACCACTGCTAAATGCAAAAATGCATTGTTTAAACAGTAGGGCACAATGTTTGCATAAACGGGATAAGACCCAAATATTTATTCATGCTTGATAAATAATTTCCCATGCTTTATAAAAATTATCTTTGCCTCATAAAAAAAAAATGATCTATGCCAAGTAATATGTTCCAATCCCAAAGGGGATTCAAAATATACATTCTTTTAAATAATACCCCATACCGTGCCCGTGCAAAAATATGCTATATCGAACCTTGCAGATCTGAAACCTGAAAGGAAATGGTGACAAGTGTAGAGTCAGCGAAAACGATCGCTGAGTAAGTAGAAGTTTACTCCCGGAGAAGATAGGGTAGCAGAAATAATTTAAAGACAACAGTTATGGTCATGGTATACTAAAACCGAGAATAATTTGTACATAAAGACAATATTAATATAACAACCGGCAATTTTTAGAATAAGAAATTCTAATTTTTAACAATACTTAGAATTTTCAATAGGTAACAATCTAATAATTTTAACTCTTGCTTAGAGGCTAAAGGAGGAGTGATCAATTAATTATAACGGATTACCTCTAATCAATTAAATCTTTGGAATTTAAAATAATGGGAATTTCACCCTTAAATCAAGTACTTGTCCATTTAAATTATGGGAGATCATGGACAGATCGATTCTTAGCCTAGTTAGCAGTTGTCCGAGATTGTGAATCGGGATTCTTGGACTATGTAGTTAATGATGCCGATTAATAAATAAATTGTACCCTATAGATTAAAATTATGAATTATTGAACATAAACCATTAAATACTTCATTAGGTCAATAAATAAAATTATTAAGTCCATAAGTCCATTGGGTTAGCATTTTAGCTTGGGCTATTTAATTAGAGCTTTATTAGGTCCAATTAACAAAGACATAGTCCAACCATGATGGCCCAATGCAAGCCCAACTAGCTAGAGCCCAATACATGAAACCCTAACCCTAAGCTAACTCTGCCGCCGCCGGCACCAACTCCGGCGCCACCATCGCCGGCGAAACCACAGCGTCACCATCCCACCCCCTGGCCGTCCTCCGATCCGCCACCGCCGCCCCTTTTCCCACCTCGCCACCATCACAGACTCCTCCGCCCGACCCCGCCATCGCCGCCCTGGCCTCCTGCCGCCACCGAACCACCACCACCGCGGCCATCCCCTCCATTTCCCCCCCCCCGAAATCCAAAACCATCCCCATGAATCGGCCGACGCCTCGCCGCCACCACACCCGGCCACACCTCCTCCTTGCCATCACCGGCGCATGCTCGCCATCCCTTTCCCTTCGCCGGCCCAAGACACCAAGCCACCACAACCATCGCGGCCTCCATCTCTCCACCCACCCCCATTCTCAAAACTCAAATCACAACCGCCTCCACCCTTTCCAAAAACCACAGATCCGAAACAAAAAAAAAAAAAGAATAGAAAGATGGTGATGCACCCTGTGAAACCACATTTAAATGAGCTTAAATTGTACCACAATATGTCCAAAATGAGTGCATTTTACCTTAATTTATTGCACTTTTAGGTGTATTTCATGTGTTTTTATTTTTCAAGTGATCATGGTTAGATTTGGCTTATTTAGGTTAAATTTACCTTGTTTTTATGTGTTTTTAATAAGACTTGGGCAAACTTAATGCATTGCAATGATGTTTCAGGCACTAAAATGAAGAAAGAAGATGTTCGGAGGTCAAAGGATGCAAAATTCGGAATTTTCAACACTGGAAAGCTCCAGAATGCGCCACATAGGCATGGCGGCGCATAAAAATCCTCTCCAGCGCCACTTTATGCGCCACCTCAACACTTGGGAAAATTTCGGATGGAAAAAGCTTCAGGATGCGCCACAATAGCTTGGTGGCGCCTAAAATGCCCTTCAAGCGCCACAAAATGCGCCGCAGGGTAAAATTTGGGAAATTGTCAGAATGCGCCGCACCTCCTTGGTGGCGCCTAAAACCACCTTGGAGCGCCACTTTTTGCGCCGCAGAGGAAAATTCGGAAAATCATCGCATGCGCCAGCTCTCCTTGGTGGCGCCTAAACCCTCTTCCGAGCGCCACTTTTTGCGCCACAGTCGCGGTTGGGCAATTTTCTAACCTCCCGAACTCGGTTTTAAACGCGGTTTTTCGCCATTCTTTTCATTGGAGACTCAATCCAGACTCATATTATCGACAAAAAACTCTCTGCAACTTTGGAGAAGAAGGCAATAACACCGAACCATGCCGGAGGAAGTGATCAGAGCGTCTTATCTGACTGTGTTCTTTGCATTCTAGGTGTTGTTTTCCTTTTTTTTGCTTTGTAATGTTTAGGATTTGTTTTTAAACATAATTTCCTACTGTTTTCATGTTTGTAAATGGATTTCTATGTTCTTCGTGTTAGAAGTGTTCTAGAACGGGAGTTCGGAATTACTTTGAAGTATGATTCTATCTTTTATGGAAGCAATAATAATGATCGATGTTTATATGTTAAATCTGGATAAATCTGTAATGATGTTAGAATTTGAATTAGGATTATGTATTAGATCCCTGGGAATGATCGATAATCATGTTTTAGCAAGAATTCTGAAATCTGTATGTTTAATATGCTAATCTGGATTGATCGATCAATCTGTCTAAATCTGCTTTAATTAAATCTGGCATAATATTAATCTATTCACATTTTAAATTTAGTATTAAAATCCATTTTACCATGTTTTATCAATATTTTACCATAATTGTTAGATTATTTACACTATTCTGCATATTTAAATGTTAGAATCTAATCTGTATGATTTCTGCTTTGCTAAATCGGGAGATAAAAAGTGGAAATTAGATTTTAGTACCGGTCTTGGGAATAAATCACATTAAAATAGATTCCGGCATGTACACGCTGATTTGGGAAATGAAATGTGTCGTTTAATCACAATAGGAAAATTTGTATGCTTGGGAAAGACTCAAATTTATGCCTAGACTGATGATTGCAGAATGTTAGATAATTTAATCAGCTTCCATGAAGTCTGTTTTTACAAATTATGAAAATTAGGAAATTGGCATATATTTAATCTTTATAAAATCATTAAATCTGTTGAAATTGATCTTTTTAGACATTGGGAAATGCTAAATCATTATGCAATTTCACTTTTATATAAAGATGGCATGTTCTAAATCATTACAAGCATATATCTTATTTTTATTTTATTATTTTAAATTTTTAACTTGCTTTATTTTTAAATTTAATGCTATTATTTTAATTTAATCACCATTAGAATTAAACAAACTCTTTTCAAAATATAATATATATTATTAATGAACTTAAAATGACTAAGTTTTCTCCAGAATGAATTAATATTCTGAATTCCATTGGGTTCGACCCGGTATTCACCGGTTTTTATTACTTGATGACAACCATCCGCTTGTGGTAAAATATGAGTGGTAAAAATCACCCATCAAGTTTTTGGCGCCGTTGCCAGGGGAATTATTGTGAAAATTATGTTGTTTTAAGTTTATTTAAATATATTTATATTATTTCTACTTTTTAAATATTGTTATAACTTTTTGCTATTCTATGTCGTGCAAGGGCATCATGCTAAATCAGTGTGTGATCGTGAAAGACGAAAAAAATATTGAGTTCTCATCAAACAAAGAGAAAGATTTGCAAGAGAATAAGTGTGAGGATGGCGGCGAGGTGCATGCAACATACATAATTGATGATTTCAAGTGGATAGCCTCAATTGAAAAGCCACCTACACTTCATTTAAAGGTATTAGCACCACACTTGAGGTACGTATTTCTTAATAAATTAGATGACTTTTAATTAATTGCATTAAATCAAGTGTTGAGAACGGATGCTAGAGCTAAAGTTTGAGATTAAATTCCACCTCTCGACAACATTACAACTTTACTGAGTTTTTTTTTTAAAGGAAATGCTGGATATTTTAGAATGTTTATCAATAATTTTTCTATGATTGCATTGCCTTTATTTAAACTGTTGTATAAAGATGTGGAATTTGACCTTATAACTCATGAATGACATGATCATGGAAGTGCACCCACCATTTTGAGCTTTAATTTAGAAAATGATGCATTTGTCTTTGAATGCTAATTAGGAAATGGAATTCACATACTGTCGTTGCATGCTTAGTAATAGTTATTTATGTCGTTTGCTTAATATGTTTGATTTTCTTTTATTTTAGTTTATATGTTTTACTTACAACTAAAAGCAAAAATATATATATATATATATAAAAATGGTTCTTGCATGATTTTCATTATATGTAATTTGAAATGATTCTTATGCAATTGAACTGAGACGAAATAAGAATTGGAGTGATCAATAACTGAAAGACTTTTGTGGTGATTTAAGTAGAATAGGAGAAAGACTGAAATAAATTGATAGAGGGGTTGACGAAAACGAACAGAATTTCATAGATATTTATAGGGGATGATTAGAACTAATTAGGGTAGTTTTACTAAACAGATGAATAGGAATATGGATGCAATATTAGGTTTCATTTAAACAAATCACGCAATGTATTTTTGCTACAAAGTCTGTACAAATACTGAGTTTTAGATGCCACTCTTCGTAAATGGTTTTCAAAAACTCAGTTAAGCACCGAAAGTAGCACAAACAAGGCATTTTGGGTTTCATTCATACTAATAATGCGTAAAAACTTGTTTGAGCACCACATGTAGTATTAAATGGAATCGTTGGGTTTGTGCCAAACTCGAATTTTTACAAAAGTCCATTCTAATTCATCTCCAATTAGCTCAAATTTAATCATAGATCTTCTAATTGGGCTTAAAAACCTACACATTTAATGTAAACCTTTAAAAAAATAATAAATAAATAAATAAAATAAAAAATAAAAGAAAATAATAATAAAATAAATAGTCATCTCCCTCATTTTCTCTCTTTCACATTCCTCTCTCTATTGAATCTCACAACCGCAGTCATCATCCTCAATTTCTCTGCCACCACAGTTCTTTAAAAAAAAAATATATATAAAAATAAATAAATAAATACTAATAATAATAAAAATAAAAATAATAATAATCTGTTTTTGTTAGTCTATATTATCATATTTATGGTTTATGCATGTTTTTATTTCGATTTTATATGTCACGTTATGCTTATTTGTTTAGGTTTTTAATTTTGTTAATCACCATATTTCTAATTTAATAATTAAGTAGTGCATATTATGTGGCGAAAGTAGAAGCTGAAATTGAGGCTCAAGAACCCTAGCTTCTCAAATTTGGGATTTCTTGTTAAAGTGCTTCAAAGCTTCAATTTGGGGTAAGAATAGCTATCCTAGTTCAATAATTCGTCCAATTTTGTGATTTGGTATGTGTTATTATTAGTATTTGTGTTGTTAATTAAATTTTGGGTTATGTAGAATGTGGGATTAAAATTGGTTTAAGTTTATAAATCCTTGTTTAAATGAACAATATGGTATTAGAACATATTTTCAAGCTCAACTTCAAAAGTTTCAAATTATTTATCAAAATTTTAGAATTGCAGTGTTCTAAAAACTGAAATTACAGCTTGGGAATTCTGAAAATTTGTTTAAAATGAGTTAAAATAACATGTTTAATCTTTTAAGTTGATCTATGAATATTGTTAACCATGTTGTTTTAATCTACATTTAATAAATTTTGGTGACATTAAAGCTTGAAACTTCATGTTTTTCTAATTTATGAAAAAGAAACAATTTTATTATAAAAACTCATCCTATGAATTTTTAACTAAAAAGGCAAACTTATGTTATTTAAAACAATAAACTAAGTTCTTGATCATTATTTTGAATCATTAATAAGAACGAGTTTGCAAATTTGGTGAGCTTTAAGCATTAAATCTGAAAATTTTAACAAAAAGGGAGTTTTTGTAACTTAAAAATGTGTTCTTTTTAATAATAAGTTTTAAGTTATAAAAAGTGATTATCTTGAATTTGTAAGAGACTTAGAACTTATAGCTTTTAAAATAAAATATATTGGTCATTTAGTTGTTTAAATCCCACATTCTAGGTTGATATATGTTTGCTTTATACAATGCACTTAAGTTAAACTTTTGGTTTAAACTTAAGTGTGAGGATGGGGAGCAATGCATATATATAACACTAACCCGAAGTTTTTGTGTAACCAGGTTCCACAAATAATGTATAAGAAATACATTTGTTACTTGGTTGGATGTTTTTGTTATGAATATTGGTTTGTTCTGCTATGCACTACTTAGGTGTTCTATTTGTATTTAATATGGTGAGGATGTGGTTAAGTTTATATTTATGTTTAAGTTATGTTTATGCATGTTTTTAATTCTAATAAAATAGCTCTTACTTGAATCATGTTAAACTGGAATGTTGTGAGCTGTTGATTTGATAACACGAAAGTAAATAACCATGATAATTGATGAAGAAGCGGGATTAATATTGTTGAAGTGTCGAATCTTTGTGATTTTACACAATGCAGGCATTAAAATCAATAAATTAAGATGTATGGATCATATTAAAAAGCTAAAAAAAAATTTTAAGACATGATTTAACTCAATCTGAATTTTTAAATGCTTGCTATATTTTGAGTTAGAGATTGAAAAGTTGAAATCCCACAATAATCCTTTTATCATGCACTTAAACTAAACTACTAGTTCAGTTTAAGTGTGAGGATGAAGGGGGATTTTTTTTATGATCACAAACTTGGAAGCTCTTCATCAATTGATATATCTAGTTTATTCAGTGCATGAACTATCTATTTAACACCATACTCAGGGTTGGGTCATCATGAAAAATCAAGGAACTATTTATTATAGTGGTTGGCACTTTACTGTAAATTCCGTTTTGGAACGTATGTTGTTTTTGCTTTTGGTGAAATTATGGAATTATCATTAATAAATCTGTCCATATTTCTTCAAGTTGCTGAAAATTATTATTATCTGCTGTAAAATGAGTTATGGATGGTATTTTATAAATTGGATTATTTTGGAATTTCTCATCTACATTAACAACTATTTTCTTGAGTAATTGTTATATATACATATTAGAAGCAGGATATGCCAACAAAGGAGCAAAATGACAGCCGTGATGATGAAGTGAAATTCAGAGTCCTAAACATTCCAGGTGTGATCTTTTCATGTTTTATGTTTACTGATTTGAATGGAATAAATTGGTAAGAGCTTAGTTATGTTTTTAATATTTCCTTCTGCTTTAGAATAAATATGGTAAATGCTTTAGGTTGGATATATTGAATATGTTAGATTAAATTGTGTTTTCACAGTGTGCTATTATTTGAATTACCACATCACAGCCAATCTTAAGAGAAATCTGAATAAGTCTAACTGTTCTGCTTAGATCCGATTTTACAACTTAATGAGCATTATGATTCTTAGTTTAAAGTCCTAGACTTTGTTAAATTGTCATGCTAGTTGTTCGAACTTTGGTGACGATTCTACTTACCTTGCAGAAAGCTTTTTGATTAATTAGACTGGTTTACTTGTTATGTGGAGAGTCATCATTATTTATATAAGAATATGCTCGTTCCATGTCTCCTTAAATGCTTAATTATAAATAAAGTCAGAGTAAAACCCCTATATATTTAAAAAAAAAACATTAGATTAAATCTTGCAAAAATAAATGAAAAAAATGCAAGAGTAAAAAAAAAATCCGAATAAAGGGGTATTAAACAGAATATTTATAAACTCTTGGCTATATGACTGGCACGTATTCATAGATATGAGTAGCTTTTGGAATTCAACCGTCTACAACTCAGCCAAAGTTTCTAGAATAATTGTGAAACCGAGTCATTAATTGAGCAAATTTGAAGGCAGGAATAGAAAAGCATATTTACATTATTCACTCTCCCATTTCGGGTTGCTATGTGTGATTGATCTGCTTTTGTACTGTAAGTGCTTTGGACACCTGGTTTTGATAACTGATGCATGACAATTTACCTTGTTCTAGCACATTAAACTTTTGAATCTTTTTAGCTCATTGCGTTGTTGAAATCTATGATTTGGCAGAACTATAGTGACTACATCTTTATTATCTTAATTGGCAAGTTGATGCGTTAATTGATTTCATTGCTCAATGGACGAGCAATATTTAAGAGTGAGGATGTTGATGCACCCTGTGAAACCACATTTAAATGAGCTTAAATTGTACCACAATATGTCCAAAATGAGTGCATTTTACCTTAATTTATTGCACTTTTAGGTGTATTTCATGTGTTTTTATTTTTCAAGTGATCATGGTTAGATTTGGCTTATTTAGGTTAAATTTACCTTGTTTTTATGTGTTTTTAATAAGACTTGGGCAAACCTAATGCATTGCAATGATGTTTCAGGCACTAAAATGAAGAAAGAAGATGTTCGGAGGTCAAAGGATGCAAAATTCGGAATTTTCAACACTGGAAAGCTCCAGAATGCGCCACATAGGCATGGCGGCGCATAAAAATCCTCTCCAGCGCCACTTTATGCGCCACCTCAACACTTGGGAAAATTTCGGATGGAAAAAGCTTCAGGATGCGCCACAATAGCTTGGTGGCGCCTAAAATGCCCTTCAAGCGCCACAAAATGCGCCGCAGGGTAAAATTTGGGAAATTGTCAGAATGCGCCGCACCTCCTTGGTGGCGCCTAAAACCACCTTGGAGCGCCACTTTTTGCGCCGCAGAGGAAAATTCGGAAAATCATCGCATGCGCCAGCTCTCCTTGGTGGCGCCTAAACCCTCTTCCGAGCGCCACTTTTTGCGCCACAGTCGCGGTTGGGCAGTTTTCTAACCTCCCGAACTCGGTTTTAAACGCGGTTTTTCGCCATTCTTTTCATTGGAGACTCAATCCAGACTCATATTATCGACAAAAAACTCTCTGCAACTTTGGAGAAGAAGGCAATAACACCGAACCATGCCGGAGAAAGTGATCAGAGCGTCTTCTCTGACTGTGT
The DNA here is from genome assembly GCA_030278955.1 of Hygrophila difformis. Taxonomy (NCBI): domain Eukaryota; kingdom Viridiplantae; phylum Streptophyta; class Magnoliopsida; order Lamiales; family Acanthaceae; genus Hygrophila; species Hygrophila difformis. The sequence goes on from JAOANR010000003.1 coordinate 12,919,809, forward strand.
TCTTCGCATTCTAGGTGTTGTTTTCCTTTTTCTTGCTTTGTAATGTTTATGATTTGTTTTTAAACATAATTTCCTACTGTTTTCATGTTTGTAAATGGATTTCTATGTTCTTCGTGTTAGAAGTGTTCTAGAACGGGAGTTCGGAATTACTTTGAAGTATGAACCTATCTTTTATGGAAGCAATAATAATGATCGATGTTTATATGTTAAATCTGGATAAATCTGTAATGATGTTAGAATTTGAATTAGGATTATGTACTAGATGCCTGGGAATGATCTATAATCATGTTTTAGCAAGAATTCTGAAATCTGTATGTTTAATATGCTAATCTGGATTGATCGATCAATCTGTCTAAATCTGCTTTAATTAAATCTGGCATAATATTAATCTATTCACATTCTAAATTTAGTATTAAAATCCATTTTACCATGTTTTATCAATATTTTACCATAATTGTTAGATTATTTACACTATTCTGCATATTTAAATGTTAGAATCTAATCTGTATAATTTCTGCTTTGCTAAATCGGGAGATAAAAAGTGGAAATTAGATTTTAGTACCGGTCTTGGGAATAAATCACATTAAAATAGATTCCGGCATGTACACGCTGATTTGGGAAATGAAATGTGTCGTTTAATCACAATAGGAAAATTTGTATGCTTGGGAAAGACTCAAATTTATGCCTAGACTGATGATTGCAGAATGTTAGATAATTTAATCAGCTTCCATGAAGTCTGTTTTTACAAATTATGAAAATTAGGAAATTGGCATATATTTAATCTTTATAAAATCATTAAATCTGTTGAAATTGATCTTTTTAGACATTGGGAAATACTAAATCATTATGCAATTTCACTTTTATATAAAGATGGCATGTTCTAAATCATTACAAGCATATATCTTATTTTTATTTTATTATTTTAAATTTTTAACTTGCTTTATTTTTAAATTTAATGCTATTATTTTAATTTAATCACCATTAGGATTAAACAAACTCTTTTCAAAATATAATATATATTATTAATGAACTTAAAATGACTAAGTTTTCTCCAGAATGAATTAATATTCTGAATTTCCTTGGGTTCGACCCGGTATTCACCGGTTTTTATTACTTGATGACAACCATCCGCTTGTGGTAAAATATGAGTGGTAAAAATCACCCATCAATGGGAAGAGGACAGAGATCCGAGAAAGGAAGAAAGGGAGGAGCCGCCGCCTTCCCTTACGCCCGCCGGAGCCGCCATGGTGAGGAAGAAAACAGAGAGAGATCCGGAGAGGGAGGAGCCACCACGGTCGCCGCCGCCCTCAACGAGCGCTGCTGCCGCCGCCTGCACCATGCTCCTCCACCACCGCCGTCCTCGCTGTCGTCGCCGCCCTCTCCGCCGCCGCCGGAATGCCCCTAGAGCAAGACAATTTAGCATAACTGTGGGGAGACACTAAAGTGGTGTGTGCAGAAATGGGTACAAAGTATAAGGGAAAGAGACAATGGAATGGCTAAAATGGGGAGGATGGGGAGGACGAAGGGAATGGAGTACAGTAATTAATGGGATGCAGTAGCACAAATGAGGAAATGGGCGGGTACTGAAAAAAACAGGTGGGACAGCTGTTTGTTTTTTTTGCCCACCAGTGTTTATTTAAATCCTCCCCTCCCTTCAATAAGCCACACCATCAGCTCCAATTATCCACCTTTTCCGTTTCTTTTAGTGCTGTGCTGGTTGTTTTTAGTGTTCTGTTGAGGAAATTCTTGGGCTGTTGAGGTTTTGGTGAAGCAAGCTTCAATCTAGTGTTTAAGAGGTGAAGTATCCTCTATTTAGTTAGTTTTAGTTATTTTAATAGTAGTAGTAGTATTAATTAAAATAACATTTCAGGCAGTTCAAGTTATTGCAAGGGTTTTCTGTTCGTAGGCCTGCGTAACTGTGTTGTGGTTTCCTAACCTGCATACGGTAGCTGTAAGTATATTTTTACTCCTTGGGGTTAGCCCAAATTCATTTTACCTAAAGCATAATTTTTACCACCGCTTTATTATTTTTTTAAATTTTATGCTTATAGCTCCCTACTGTTTTTTTTTGGAATATTGGTGTGCTCTTTTACTGTGCTTTACAATCCTAATCACTTACCTCAAAATCCACGGATTTTTGGGCGCTCATTGTTACGGGGATGGGCGAGGTGCCATGGGTCGTAGCTGCCCAACTCCCACGTTGCTGTGCACTTAATAGCCACACGGGGACTCTTGGGACTTACAGCTCGGCGTCATGGTCTTCTCTCATGTGGGATTGAGGGAATTTCTTACCTCCCCCACACCCTTGAGTGTATGTGGGACTTGAGTCCGACAAAACAGGGACTAGAGCCCTAGAGCGGAACCCCACGCACGGTGGCTGAAATACTTAAATTTCGGTAACGCATATTGCTATATTATCTTTTCCCGGGATTTAGATTAATATTGTCTATATGTATAAATTATTCTCGTTTAGCATGCCATTTTCCATAACTGTTTTTTTTAAATCACTCCCTGCAACCCAACCTCCTCCGGGAGTAAGGGTCTACTTACTCAGCGATTGTTTTCGCTGACCCTACATTTTATTTACTCCTCTTTCAGGTTTTGACATCTGTGAGGACCAATAGTCTTCATCCATCATCTGGGCACGGTTCGGGCATTCTTAAAAGTATTTCTGGGTTTTAAGTATGTATAACTTTTAAGTCTCCTAGACGGAGTAACTTGGCATGTGTTTTGATTTAACTCGAGGACGTGCATTTGGGTGTCTAACCCCTTTTGAAACTTTTACGCCTCCCTACTTCATCGACTATGAATGTTATTTTATTAAGAATGCATGTATTTGCAACTTTTGTGCGGAACACTTAGCACATTAATTAAACTCTGATTTTCTGCAAATAATCATTTATGTTAGCTTTAGCGTATTTCGGGTGTCCCGGGATGCGTGGCGGTAGCACTCGTCCATTTATCCCATATTTTGCTTCCGTTGATATTAAGGGCCAAATAGGGGTGTTACAATTAATCTAAATCCCGGGAAAAGATAATACAGCAATATGCGTTACCGAAATTTAAGTATTTCAGCCACCGTGTGTGGGGTTCCGCTCTAGGGCTCTAGTCCCACTTGAAGGTGGGGTCCCTGTTTTGTCGGACTCAAGTCCCACATGCACTCAAGGGTGTGGGGGAGGTAAGAAATTTCCTCAAGCCCACTATGAGAGAAGACCATAGCGCCGAGCTGTGAGTCCCAATAGTCCCCGTGTGGCGATTAAGTGCACAACAACGTGGGAGTTGGGCAGCTGCGACCCATGGCACCTCGCTCATCCCCGTAACAATGAGCTCAAAAATCCGTAGGATTTTGTGAATAGTTGCGAACATTATAAAGCACAATAAAATGGCATACCAATAATCCAAAAATAGTAGGGAGCTATAAGCACAAATTTAAAAATAAGAAAACGGCATTTAAAATTTATGCTTAAGCTAAAATAATTTGGGTTTTACTCCAAAGAGTAAAAATCTACTTACCGTCACCGAAGATGGAATGGGGATGACACACGCACAGGCTACAAGCAGATAATCCTTTACAGCTATGTGACTAAGAAAAATTCTCTGATATTAATTTATACGCTATAATGGCTCTTTAACTAAAATAATAATAATAACTAAAATGATAGATAAAATAATAACTAAAATACCCAACTTAAATAAATCTTACCGGAATACCGCTACTAGACTGATTTGTTAATAATCTACCGGTGGAACTACGAAACAGCAACACAATCACCGCGATGAAGGAATGCAGAAGAAAAAGAAACAGAAACGAGAGAAATCTGGGGTTCCAAGGACGAACAATAAGAGCAACACAGAGAGGAAGTAAAGCAGTTGAAGGAAGAAAAGAATTGAGCAGAAAGGCCGGGGTGCAAGGTGAGTTTTATAGAGGGGATCACAGCTCCTCTTTACCCGGTTAAAGCCATTTCCCTGCTTCTTCCTCCTTCTTACCCAACAGGCCTCTAAACCTATCAAATCCTTCCCCACCCACACGCCACCTCCCCCCACTCCAGATTACTCCTCCTCCTCTTGCTGCTGCCTGCGCCGTCCACCCCACCCTTTTCTCTCAATCTTTTCAAAATCAATCCCTATACATGAACATCCAGGGGTTTCTCAAGGTAAGCTAGAAGAGATTGGTCCAAACCGTCCACCCTCCTCTCTTCCCTTTCACTGTTTATTTCCTATTTTTCTTGGTCTCTTGGTTTTGGTGTTGAGGGCTTCCGAATTAAGGTGGTTGGAGAAGAGGAAGAGGCGGTGATGGTGGCGGATCCGGCGGCGGCGCCTTGGCCCCCCTTTCGGACGGGCTGCAGCGGCGGAAGGGAGGCTCGGGTCTTGATGGCGTCGACGGGATGGAGATGGGAAGGCTGCGGCGGCGAGGAGGCGGACAGGGGCCTCCCGTTTCCTTTCCTTCTTTCTTCTCTTCTCCTCTTCTTCTTTTTGTCTTATTTATTTCTGATTTATGGTGGTTTGAGGAGGGAAGGACGGTGGTGGTGGAAATGTTGGTGTGTTGGTGGTTCGGTGGTGGTGGCCAAAATGCGGGGTTGATCCGGGAGGTGGCGCGGCCTTGGTGGTGGTCGGAGGATGGCCGCAGTGTTGATGGCGATTTGGGGATCGGAAAATGGTGAGGATGGCCGCGGCGGCGATGATGGCCGAGGTGGTGGTTGCGGATTTGGGGAGACGAAAGTGGAGGCGGAGGCGCGATGGTGGCCGGCCGGAGGCTCGTCGGCGGTGGTGGCGCGACAGGGCAGAAATGGGGGTTGGAGCGGCGGAAGAGGCCGCGGGTGGTGGCGGAACGGCCGGAAACGGATCGGGGAGAAGGTTTGATGGTGGCCGGAGGTTCGCCGGCGGCGATGGCGGCGCCGGAATCCGGCGAGGGCGGCGGCAACAACCCTAATTTTTTTAGGGTTAGGGTTTTGTTGGTGTTGGGCTTGGGGTTGGGCCAATTGTTTGGGCTTCTATTTTTTTTTTCTCATAATTTGCATATTGGACATATTAATTTAATTGGCCCAATTATTATTCCAATCTTGGACTTAATTGACTAGTTAACTCAATTTATGGACCTAATGATGTAGCACTTATACTTAATTAATGGACTTATTGAACTTAATTATTTAACTAAATTAGATTATGGACTTAATAATCTTTAATAGTCTCACAGTTATATAATTTAATGTGTTGGATTTAATTGACTAATTAATCTAAGTTGTGGATTTAATAATTTTATTATGTGGTAAGATTAGTTGAATAATTTGGGACTCCACATTCTTCAATTATGGACAATCGCAATTTAACGGTCGGACAATTCCTAATAATTAAATGGGTTTAGTGTTTTAATTTAATTACTTGGACCTAATTTTATAGCTTAACTCATAAATTGTGTTATTCAATATATTAGTTCATCTATTAATTTATCACCTTTAGTAAAATGACTCACCACTTCAAATTCCTTAATCCGGACAATTAATCGTTAAATGGGTCGCTAGATAATTTATTCAATTGGTCAAGTATTAATATTAGTGATTAAATTTGTAATATAATTTGAGTCCAATTTCATTTAGTATAACATTAACTCAAAAATTCCTAACGTTTGCCCATTACGCGAATATAGGATTTAAATTATCATTCGTTATGAACTTAATTAATACTTTCTAAATTTAATATTTAGTCTTACTACCATAATCTTATTTAGTGGACTTATGGATTTAGATTATCTAGTAGCGGATTTCCTTGTCACAATAATCAAGTGTATTGATATTTAACCTAATTACTTATAAACCATTCAATGGGTTTAGCTTACTTAGTAATTAGTTCCAGTAGGCAAATTGGTCGAGGTCTCGGAAAATATTAATTAAATGTTTCGCTAATTAAAAATTTGTCTGTCCTCTAGTTCCATAATTTAAGTAGCTAAGTATTTTATTCCGACCATGATTATTCATTTCATCATTTACTCATGTCCAATAATATTTATTTAGAGTCCAATAATTCATAAGCTCGTCTACTTTGGCCATTCAATTATATTTCTATCCGGTACCCTCGTCGGATAGTTTGGTTTAACTTAATTTGCCTTTGGCAATATTTAATCCAGCTCGTATACATAAACTGGGGAACTTAATTAAATTTTGATAATTTATAAATTAATACTTATACACTAATTTAATAGTTTCATACTTAAAAGTTTTTAACTCCTAAAATTTAATTCTCAGCTAAGATTGATTTGAATAAATTCGCACTTTAAAAGTAAATATCTTTTCCTTTCATGTTCTAAAAATTTTATTTATGAGAAATTTTGAATATTTATTTATTAAAATTTAAATTTCTATTAAAAATTTTTACGGAGTGTTATTGTAACACCCCCATTTTCCCTAAAGAGACAGCGGAAGAAAAGTGCGGGAACAATGGGTGCGGGGTGCTACCGCCACGTATTACGGACCGCCCGAAATACGCTAAGGCAAGAATAAAAACTGGAGCTGAATGTATATGCTAACCACGTTCCGGACAAGCTAGCATATAATTCGCAAAGAAGCTTATAATACTGTAAAAGTATAAAATAAGCTTAAAATTGTTTGGTATAGCGTAACCAAACGGAGTAACGCATTCCTCAAATGAGCTCAATGATAGAAATGGAATAAATCCATGGAAATTTTATTTTAAAAGGTGTTGTACCTCGCACTTGAAAAACATTATAAAAGGGGTTGTCAAATTCGCATTTCAAAAATAATACTGTTAAACGCGCAATGCATTGTTTAAAACAGTAGGGCACATAAAATTTCATAATGGGGCAGAACCCAAATATTTGTTTGTGTTTATCTATGCCAAGTAGTATACTTTTATCCGAAAGGGGATTTAAAAATATACTATTTTTTTTTGTAAATGATACCCCAAATCCGTGCCCGTGCAAATGATGCCTTGTAGATTGTATGACCTGAAAGGAAACGGTAAAAAGTGTAGAGTCAGCGAAAACAATCGCTGAGTAAGTAGACCTTTACTCCCGGAGGAGGTCGGGTTGCAGAATTAGTTTAAAAAAAGAACAGTTATGGTAATGGTATGCTAAAACGAGAATTAATTTAAGCACAGACAAAATCCATATAAATCTAATCCCGGGAAGAGATAATATGACACTATGCGCTACCAAGAAATAAATTTCTCAGCCAACATGATGTGCAGGTTCCCTATTGTAGGGCCCAGTTCTCACATACATTCAAGGGTTGTGGTGGAGGTAAGAAATTCCCTTAGACCACGCGGAATCCAACCATGGCGTCGCGCTAGTTTTCAACGGTCCCCGAATGGCATGCGACGCACGCAAACGGCGGAGGTGCGTTGAGCCGACCCAGTAGCGTAGACCCACCCCGTAACGATGAGCTCCAAAAATCCATATTATTTATTGCAGAAATTGAATAAGCACAGTAAAATGGCATACCAATAATCCAAAAGCAGTAGGGAGCTATAAGCATAAATTTAAAAGGGTAATAAAAATGGTTTTCTTGAAATTTATGCTTAAGCTAAATAATTTTTGGGCTTACTCCAAAGAGTAAAAATCTACTTACCGTCACCGTGGCAAGATGGGTTTGACACACGCACAGGCTACGAGCAGATATCCCTTTACAGCTATACGACTAGTCAAAAATTTAAAATATTTACTTAGTATGCTATAATATTGTTTTAACATAAATAATGACTAAAATTTCTCAACTTGAATGAATCTTACCCGGAACAATTGTTATGGATTAGCTATTTGTAATAAGCTCTAAAACTCCTTGTCTTGGCGTGAAAATTCTCATCCGAAATTCCAACTTACTAAAATATTTCTTACAATACTACTAAAATTCGAAAAAAAAAACTGAACTAAACTAAGAAAACTAAAACAAAGAGTGGGATCAAGAAAAATGGGTGTGTTTGGCGTGAGATCCGCTGGTGGGGTGGACATTATTATATAGGCAATTGTGTAGCATTATTTTACCTGGTCAACACCCCTACCATATGCCAAACCCATTTATTTTACGGATAACCAAGGCCATTAAATTCTTTTGCAGCTTTCCCCCAATTTTCGCTGCTCCCTCCTTTCCCCTTTCAGCTTTAATCACCACTTTACCTTTATTTCCTTTCACTGAAATCTTTCTCTGTTTGTAATTGTTTGTCTTCTTCCCTTTGGTAACCACCCCCCCCCCCCCCCCCATTTCCTTGTTTTCTTTTCCTATTTGGAGTAAAAGGGAGGGCCGGCGATGACGAGGGAGGACGGCAGCGGCGGCTTGGGATGGGCGATGCCGCGATGGTGGCTATGGCGGTGGAGCACGCTGAAGCGGCGGCGGCTTCCTCCTCTCTCCCTCTCGGATCTCTCTCTTTCTGTCTCGGTCTCTCTCTGTCTCGAATTGTCCCTGCCCCTCTATTTCCTGTTCTTTTTGTTTGAATCATTGGGTTTGGTTTCTGGTTTTTGTTGTTTTTGGGAAGAAGAGAATGGTGGTGGTGGTGGTGGTTTTGTGGTTCGGATCTTGATAGTTGAGGAAGAGGATAGAGGACAGTGGTGGGGGCTTGGTGGTGTTGCCGTCGTCTGGGGAAGGAGAGGGCTCCTGTGGTGGCGGCGAGGCGCCCGTGGAGGAGCAAGGGTGAGTCGTTGGTGGCGCGACACGGCAGAAATGGGGGTTGGAACGGCGGGAGTGGCCGCGGCTGGTGGCGGAACGGCCGGAAACGGATCGGGGAGAAGATTTGGTGGTGGCCGGAGGTTCGCCGGCGGCGAGGACGGCGCCGGAATCCGGCAGGGGCTGTTAGGGTTAGGTTAGGGTTTCTTTTTGTTGGGCCTGGGCTTGGTAAGGTGGACTTCCCTTGGTTGGGCTTATTTTTATTTCTTTTGTTTGCTTAATGGACTATATCATTAATTGGCCCACTCTCCTATTAATGACTTAAATTAACTAACTAAACCAAATTATGGACTTAATTCATTTAATAATCCAATACCATTAGTGAAATGATTCACCACTTCGAATCTCTTAATCCGGATAATTAATCGTTAAATGGGTCACTAGATAATTTATATTCAATTGGCTAAGTATTCTTAATTTAATCTTAATGATTAATCTTTTTAACATAATTTGAGTCCGAAATTATTTAATGCAATATTAACTTAAAAATTCCCGACGTTTGCACATTACGCAATTTTAGGATTTACATTCTTATTCGTCAAGAACTTAATTAATAATATCTTAATTCAATATTTAATGTGATTTAGGATTTAAAATTTAAATATCTTAATTCTTATTCCCGATTTTAGGATTTAAATATTGAATTAATAATAACTTAATCCAATATAGATTTAGTGGATTAATGGATTTAAATTACCTAGTAGTAGATTTCTTTGTCACAATAATCAAGGGTATTAATATTTAATCCAATTACTTATAAACAACTCAATGGGTTTAACTCACTTAGTAGTTAGTTTCCCTAAGCAAATCGGTCGAGGTCTTGGAAGATAATAATTAAATACCTTGGTAATTAAAAATTGGTTTGTCCTCGAATTCCATAACTCCATTGGCTAAGTGTTTTTTTCCGTCCGTGTTTATTTATTTCATCACTTTACTCATGCCTAGTAATATTTATTTAGACTCTAATATTTCATAAGCTCGCCCATTTGGTCATTAAATTATATTTTTATCCGGTACCTCGTCAGATAATTCGATTTAACTTAATTTGTCTTTGGCAATGTTTAATCCAACTCGTATACTTAAATTGGGTGACTTAAATATATTCTTGACAATTAATACTTATGTGCTAATTTAATGGTCTCGGACTTAAAAGTTTTTAATTCTTTAAATTTAGTTCTCAACTAAGATCAATTTAAATAGATTTATACTTCGAAAATAATTGTTATTTCCTTTCATCTAAAAAAAAATTTATTTACGAGAAATTTAGGAATATTTATTTATTAAAATTTAAATTTCTATTTAAGAATTTCTACGGGGTGTTATAGTCTACCCTCCTTAAAATAAGGCTTCGTCCTCGAAGCCACACGACAAAACTAAGAGAAATTTGTAACTAGAAGTATCGTTTTCAAAATTTATATTATTATTATAAAAAGCTTCTGACGTATTACTATTAGTTATAGTTTCCTCCCTCCAGCCCTGGATATCTATCCTCGATATGCTCTTGAATTTCTTAGGTCATATCTTTTTCATGGCATGTACCATCAAATCTTTAAATCCGTTGACGGTTCTATGTTTACCTAGGCATGGGCAGACAATCTAATCATTTGGTTATGGCTCAAACCAATCCTTTCGAAGGGCAAAATTTTAAATGGAACATCGGGGATTATTATTCAGGCGGAACCTTCAAGTGCTTCGCAACAAAAGGGAATGCCTTGGTTATACATACTAAGCGCATTACTTGGTTCAAAAGTCGGAGTACGATCGTTCCAATTTCATATCATTCTACCATGCCCGATTTATCAATGCTCTTAGAGATTAATGAACATGATTGTTGAAATCTAAACCGACATATATTAGGGGCTACATGTCCTAAAGCAAAAGTAAAAATGTCCTCCAACGAGTGTGTCCCGGCTCCACTTTTATCCTCTTCAGGGGTTACCCGAGTTGACCTCTTGCAACCTTCCTTGGTTGTTTTTTTTTTTGTAGGCGGCGGGTTCTTGGGCTTCCCATTCAGAGATGCTTCTGTTTGAAAGCGACGGTCTCCTTTTAAATCATTTCGCAACTTATTAGGGTCAATTCGGATGCCGCATTCTTTGATCCTATGCCCTGCGAGGCCACATCTAAAGCATTCTTCATTCCGTGGACATACCTGCATCCAATGCTTGCTGCCGCACCTCGGGCAGGTTGCGGGCATAGGGAGCTGGTCCCCCTTTCTCAGATTAGGGTCATCAAAGTTGCGGCGCTGGTTCGGGTTTCCTCTGTCCAAGTTTCTCTCGAGGTGCCCCTTCTTACGTATCGTAGAGGTTTGCCTGATATGCTCCTTGCTACGTTCGGGTTGCCGGACTCGCTCAACCGTCATTGCCCGATCGTATAGCTTTTGTAGGTTAAAGAATTGTTTCCCCCCTAACCCTTCTCGAATCTCTCGATTTAATCCGAGTTCGAATTTTTGGGCCTGGGAATGAGCGGTGTCTACTAACCCTGGAGCGAAGCGGAGGAGTTCATTGAACTTCTCGTAGTACTCATGGACAGATAAATTGCCTTGTGTTAAGTTGACGAACTCCTCGTACCTAGCGTTCTTCACACTAGTTGGGTAAAACCTCGCCCGCAGGTTTTCCTTAAACTCTGGCCAACCAATGTCTCGGTTCTCATGGTTTCGCCACCAGGTGTTCGCCTGGCCTTCCAAGAAGAATGTAGCCACCTCCACTTTCCTTTCCTTGGGGCACCGTACTGCCTCCAACAGTTTGTCGAATTTTTCGATCCACCCTTCTAGCTTATCCGGGTCCTCTTTTCCGGTATAGTTCGAGGGTTGGTACTCGTGCACGGCCTTGATGAAATCTGTGGGCGGCTCCCCTTGTATTTCGTCCCTTGCCATCTGTCGCTCTACTGCGGTACCAATAGCTAACATTACTTGTTCTAATCGAGCTTGTCGTCCCTCTATAGCGTCTTGCCTATCCCCCATGGGATCGGGTGCATATAGGGGGTCAGCCGGACGTTTTCATGGGCGTCCTCGTGGTGGCATCTGAAACATAATCATAGTCTTGAGAGAAATTCATTTGCTCTCGATTTATCATTTATCGAAAATTTTAATTACCAAATGATTTGGTGATTATGAAATTTTAAGGTTTTCCGGGTAGAAAATTTCATCGCCCTTCATAGAACCTTCATCCTTAATAGTTCCTAGGTTTACTTGAAAACGGGGATGAGTAAAATTGTTGTTATAGGCTCTTGTACCCTTCTCGAGGGAAAAACCGTTCAAGCAACATATTTGGGAATTCTATCGAGGTAGATACAAAGTAATCCCAACTATTCGATCAAGTTTTAAGTAGCGAATCTTCTTGCAAGAGTTGATAGAGTTCTCTTAAGTACATCTTAATTCATATAGATCTCGACTTCTCATTGTTGGTAAAATATTGGTCACAGGAAAGTTACTTATCCGCGTCAAAACACTTGGTAATTGTTCCTTGGTACTTGGTTCACAATTATTTACTGCAGTTTGAGCGTCTTTTACTTAAAAATATTATGGTGAGCTCATCGGGTTCATCATAAGATAGATAAACTTTAAATCCTTCGGGAATCCAACTTATCTTATTTTAACCGGAAGTATTCTCGCCTAGGGTTAAGCATTAATCATCTTAATGTGTGCACATAGGAATCTCCCAATTATTTCCAGGTTCCCATCACTTGGACTCTCCAAATGTTCATTAAATGTCTTTTATGGTTATCCGACCAAAGACATGTCCAATTTAGATAAGGCTTCGAAAAAAAGAAATATATCGCGTTATATAACAATAAATTAGGTTCAAATATTCGGCCTACGAACTTTATAGTAAGTATCCATCTTACTATACTTCCTTGTTAGATATTTATTTACCAAGGATAATTATTTTAATGATAGGATTTTACGACTGTCTTGGAAAGGTGGGTTATCCCCTTATTAATAGTAACTTCGCAACTAAGGATTGCCTCCCATAGTTATGAAATTTAAAAATTTATTGGGTGTACTAATTCCTTGTCCTTGATTATGAACTTTATCCTTGACAATCCATGGTTTTCTTTAAAAATAGGAAAAAGATGAACGATATATAGGTTCTTGTATCCTTTCAAAGGAAAAATTTATCCAAACGACATATTTGGGAATCCTATCGAGGAGGATTGTGAAGTAATTCCGATTACTCAGTCAAGCTTGGGTAACAAGTCATTTCTACAAGGATTGGATTCTAAGTCATTAAAGCTAAAGGAATAGATTGAACATCTTAAATTATCCTTTAAGCGCTTATTGAGGTCAACCGCTTCCTCAAGAATATTTCACTCCCCTTGCCAAACTGGCATATGAGTTTAAGGAAAAATTCACATGTTTTATAAAACTCGTTGTGATTTTTTTTTTTTAAATCGTTTGGTGCCCTTTTGTAATACCTGCGTCTTATCGTTAAGACCGTATAAATATTTAGAAAATTCTTAGTTCCAATCACTCGCATGATTATCGCGTTAACGTTTAAATCATGCTCTTATAAGTCTAAGGCATATCCGCATATTGATTAAGGCAAAAATGCGGATAACAATAAGGCCATCGCATGAATAGGCATTAAGTTACGTAATGAGGTAACTGAAACTAAAAAGCCAAGAAACTAGTACAATACTAGTAGATTATCCAAATCACGTCTAGAGGTAGATACTAAGGCAATACTTAACAAAATAATCATAAGATAATCGGAGAGAGACTTTAGCTTGGAGTCCGATACCTTGGGAAATCCTTGTAAAGAATTATATAATAATCCAAAATTCTGCTCGTGCCTATATGCATATGTGTGTGTGTCCCCATCCCAAAATTTAACTTTAAAAATACTTGGCATAGTCTTTTCAAAATATTTCGTGCAAAAATTTCAATAATTTAAATGCACTACTTCTTAGAGTAAAACTGGCTCTTCAAAAATATTTCTCGTGCAAAGATTACAATAATTTTATATGCTCTAATCCGAGCTTCCAAATACTTTTCGTGTAAAATTTTAATAATTTAAATACACGACTTGCATAGCCACCTGACTTTAAAAAAATAATTTTTGGTGCATGAATTTTAAAAATTTCAGATGCACAATTCCAAGAGCAAAACGCTCTGATACCAAACTGTAACACCCCCATTTTCCCTAAAGAGACAGCGGAAGAAAAGTGCGGGAACAATGGGTGCGGGGTGCTACCGCCACGTATTACGGACCGCCCGAAATACGCTAAGGCAAGAATAAAAACTGGAGCTGAATGTATATGCTAACCACGTTCCGGACAAGCTAGCATATAATTCGCAAAGAAGCTTATAATACTGTAAAAGTATAAAATAAGCTTAAAATTGTTTGGTATAGCGTAACCAAACGGAGTAACGCATTCCTCAAATGAGCTCAATGATAGAAATGGAATAAATCCATGGAAATTTTATTTTAAAAGGTGTTGTACCTCGCACTTGAAAAACATTATAAAAGGGGTTGTCAAATTCGCATTTCAAAAATAATACTGTTAAACGCGCAATGCATTGTTTAAAACAGTAGGGCACATAAAATTTCATAATGGGGCAGAACCCAAATATTTGTTTGTGTTTATCTATGCCAAGTAGTATACTTTTATCCGAAAGGGGATTTAAAAATATACTATTTTTTTTGTAAATGATACCCCAAATCCGTGCCCGTGCAAATGATGCCTTGTAGATTGTATGACCTGAAAGGAAACGGTAAAAAGTGTAGAGTCAGCGAAAACAATCGCTGAGTAAGTAGACCTTTACTCCCGGAGGAGGTCGGGTTGCAGAATTAGTTTAAAAAAAGAATAGTTATGGTAATGGTATCCTAAAACGAGAATTAATTTAAGCACAGACAAAATCCATATAAATCTAATCCCGGGAAGAGATAATATGACACTATGCGCTACCAAGAAATAAATTTCTCAGCCAACATGATGTGCAGGTTCCCTATTGTAGGGCCCAGTTCTCACATACATTCAAGGGTTGTGGTGGAGGTAAGAAATTCCCTTAGACCACGCGGAATCCAACCATGGCGTCGCGCTAGTTTTCAACGGTCCCCGAATGGCATGCGACGCACGCAAACGGCGGAGGTGCGTTGAGCCGACCCAGTAGCGTAGACCCACCCCGTAACGATGAGCTCCAAAAATCCATATTATTTATTGCAGAAATTGAATAAGCACAGTAAAATGGCATACCAATAATCCAAAAGCAGTAGGGAGCTATAAGCATAAATTTAAAAGGGTAATAAAAATGGTTTTCTTGAAATTTATGCTTAAGCTAAATAATTTTTGGGCTTACTCCAAAGAGTAAAAATCTACTTACCGTCACCGTGGCAAGATGGGTTTGACACACGCACAGGCTACGAGCAGATATCCCTTTACAGCTATACGACTAGTCAAAAATTTAAAATATTTACTTAGTATGCTATAATATTGTTTTAACATAAATAATGACTAAAATTTCTCAACTTGAATGAATCTTACCCGGAACAATTGTTATGGATTAGCTATTTGTAATAAGCTCTAAAACTCCTTGTCTTGGCGTGAAAATTCTCATCCGAAATTCCAACTTACTAAAATATTTCTTACAATACTACTAAAATTCAAAAAAAAAACTGAACTAAACTAAGAAAACTAAAACAAAGAGTGGGATCAAGAAAAATGGGTGTGTTTGGCGTGAGATCCGCTGGTGGGGTGGACATTATTATATAGGCAATTGTGTAGCATTATTTTACCTGGTCAACACCCCTACCATATGCCAAACCCATTTATTTTACGGATAACCAAGGCCATTAAATTCTTTTGTAGCTTTCCCCCAATTTTCGCTGCTCCCTCCTTTCCCCTTTCAGCTTTAATCACCACTTTACCTTTATTTCCTTTCACTGAAATCTTTCTCTGTTTGTAATTGTTTGTCTTCTTCCCTTTGGTAACCACCCGCCCCCCCCCCCCCCCCCCCCCCATTTCCTTGTTTTCTTTTCCTATTTGGAGTAAAAGGGAGGGCCGGCGATGACGAGGGAGGACGGCAGCGGCGGCTTGGGATGGGCGATGCCGCGATGGTGGCTATGGCGGTGGAGCACGCTGAAGCGGCGGCGGCTTCCTCCTCTCTCCCTCTCGGATCTCTCTCTTTCTGTCTCGGTCTCTCTCTGTCTCGAATTGTCCCTGCCCCTCTATTTCCTGTTCTTTTTGTTTGAATCATTGGGTTTGGTTTCTGGTTTTTGTTGTTTTTGGGAAGAAGAGAATGGTGGTGGTGGTGGTGGTTTTGTGGTTCGGATCTTGATAGTTGAGGAAGAGGATAGAGGACAGTGGTGGGGGCTTGGTGGTGTTGCCGTCGTCTGGGGAAGGAGAGGGCTCCTGTGGTGGCGGCGAGGCGCCCGTGGAGGAGCAAGGGTGAGTCGTTGGTGGCGCGACAGGGCAGAAATGGGGGTTGGAACGGCGGGAGTGGCCGCGGCTGGTGGCGGAACGGCCGGAAACGGATCGGGGAGAAGATTTGGTGGTGGCCGGAGGTTCGCCGGCGGCGAGGACGGCGCCGGAATCCGGCAGGGGCTGTTAGGGTTAGGTTAGGGTTTCCTTTTTGTTGGGCCTGGGCTTGGTAAGGTGGACTTCCCTTGGTTGGGCTTATTTTTATTTCTTTTGTTTGCTTAATGGACTATATCATTAATTGGCCCACTCTCCTATTAATGACTTAAATTAACTAACTAAACCAAATTATGGACTTAATTCATTTAATAATCCAATACCATTAGTGAAATGATTCACCACTTCGAATCTCTTAATCCGGATAATTAATCGTTAAATGGGTCACTAGATAATTTATATTCAATTGGCTAAGTATTCTTAATTTAATCTTAATGATTAATCTTTTTAACATAATTTGAGTCCGAAATTATTTAATGCAATATTAACTTAAAAATTCCCGACGTTTGCACATTACGCAATTTTAGGATTTACATTCTTATTCGTCAAGAACTTAATTAATAATATCTTAATTCAATATTTAATGTGATTTAGGATTTAAAATTTAAATATCTTAATTCTTATTCCCGATTTTAGGATTTAAATATTGAATTAATAATAACTTAATCCAATATAGATTTAGTGGATTAATGGATTTAAATTACCTAGTAGTAGATTTCTTTGTCACAATAATCAAGGGTATTAATATTTAATCCAATTACTTATAAACAACTCAATGGGTTTAACTCACTTAGTAGTTAGTTTCCCTAAGCAAATCGGTCGAGGTCTTGGAAGATAATAATTAAATACCTTGGTAATTAAAAATTGGTTTGTCCTCGAATTCCATAACTCCATTGGCTAAGTGTTTTTTTCCGTCCGTGTTTATTTATTTCATCACTTTACTCATGCCTAGTAATATTTATTTAGACTCTAATATTTCATAAGCTCGCCCATTTGGTCATTAAATTATATTTTTATCCGGTACCTCGTCAGATAATTCGATTTAACTTAATTTGTCTTTGGCAATGTTTAATCCAACTCGTATACTTAAATTGGGTGACTTAAATATATTCTTGACAATTAATACTTATGTGCTAATTTAATGGTCTCGGACTTAAAAGTTTTTAATTCTTTAAATTTAGTTCTCAACTAAGATCAATTTAAATAGATTTATACTTCGAAAATAATTGTTATTTCCTTTCATCTAAAAAAAAATTTATTTACGAGAAATTTAGGAATATTTATTTATTAAAATTTAAATTTCTATTTAAGAATTTCTACGGGGTGTTATAGTTATAGTTATGAGGTTACTCCCTTGATATTGTTGAAAACTCTTTTAAAGAGGATATTATGTGGAAAATTGTGGAAAACTCCTTTAAATCCATTGTGCACTATTAACTTGAGTAAGATGTCATACTTGATAGAGGGCTAATGCACTAGGGATGTGTCTTGCGGAGCCTCCCCCTCTAAATATGCCAAGACGGCATTGTTGATAAATTGTGCCAAAACGGCGTTGTTGCATGTATGAGTCTATACTCTTGGGTGTATCCGTGATGGGTTACCCAAAGCTCCGGAGTGTGTCTGTATATGAATCCGCTGCATGCTGATCATGACTTATGATCGATATGATATGATATGATATATGGAAAATGGTGTCCTCTTGTGCATAGTTGCTACAATGGTAAGAATGAAAGTTATTTATTTTGTTAAAGGTAATGTGTGTGATCATTTTAAAAAGTGAAAATTATTATTATTATTATTATTATTTTTTGAGTGTCAACCACTATTTTAAAACCCACTTCTTAAAGTGGAGCGGGTTGACTTACTCAGTACCATTGTACTGATAAAAAGTTGTTGCGTTATCTTTTTACAAATATTGGAGCTGACATATGAACTGCATCTCATGACATGAGCATTTAGGGATGGGATTACCTTTCATCAAAAGATTGTTGCTTTAAGGAACCACGTACTTTTATATATTAATGTCCTATATATTGCCTTTAGTTTATGATTCCGCGTGAGAAAGAACAATGACTCTGGTATTAAGTACTTTAAATTTTCTTATGTCTATATTTTATAAAATTGGCAATTATTTTTAAAGTTCATACTACAAAAATTTATATTTAGCCGTAGCACTTGTCAATTAAGTTAGCCAAAGGGCGAGCCTGACTGACAAGTGTGGCGGTAACATTCTGAAACTTTATGAGGATGAATTTCGGGGTGTTACAGAGTGGTATCAGAGCGTATTTTTAAACTCTAAGTATTTGTAAACTGTTAAATATAGAACTGCATGAGGTGATTCTGTCTAAGGAGTCTGGTTTTTAAAGGTTGCCCGTCAGCCGATGGCTCTACCAGTCTTTCCTGGGAATCAACTTTGTAGCTCTATATTTTAACTAGTTGGCAAATTACTTAGAAGGCGGTACCCTCTAATCTTAGCATTTCTTGGTTAAGTTAGCAACAAGGCGAGCTTGACTAAGGGATGCGACAGTTTAACTCGGGTTTATGGATTTAAAAAAAAAAGTCCATTTTGAGAAAGAAATATGCAAAATATTTTACAAAGGCCCATATGGGCTATGTTAAATTTTGAAACTTAGAAATTATTTTTGAGGTGGGGACATATGCATTCATGAGCATGCATCATTTTCTATAAAATTTAAAAGAAAAAAAATATATATATATATATATATATTGTTATGATATACTAAGTCAGTTGACCTTATCATAAGTGCTCGTTTTAAATTCTCTATCTTGTAATATTTTCTAGTTTTATGAAATAAAGCTTGTTATTTCATTCCTTCTGGTTAATCTCTAAATAAAGTCATACTCCTAACTTAGACATTTCTGCGTTAACTCATCCTTATACTATGACTAACGAGTTTTAGGACATAATCATCCCTTAGACTTGAACTCACTCTTGCTTAACCATCCTTAGCAGAATGGCACCCCGTGCAAGGACTAGAAAAATCCTCCGAAGTGTTAATGCCCTCAACAACATGGAGCCACACCAAAATCCGAACATGACTAACCACGAAGTGCCAGCAGCACAGGGTGTATCCAATCAACAAGCTGTACCACCTGCACACAACATATATCACCCTGACATCATCAACAATCAGGGCGTTGGACACAACATGGTACCTCCTAATCAGGGAGCACCCAACAACCAAACCCCTCAGAATCAAAGCACGCCAAACTCACTTGACAATGATCGCCTAAGGATCATTGAGCAAATGCTCATTGCCTTGGGTCAGGGTCAAATTAATCAAGCCACAGCAGCTGTGCCGCCACCTCAAGCCCAGCTCAATCACCTAGCAGTGGTGAACCAATATAGACCATCTCGTTATGATGGGCAGGAGGACCCTGCTAAATTGGAGGATTGGATAAAAAGTTTTAACAAGCTACTCGAGGCGACTCGTTGCCCAGATGAGCAGAAGATTACTGTAGCCTCGTACTTTTTAGGAGGTGATGCAGATGACTGGTGGCAGTTACAGAAGAGAGAGCTAGATGATGATGAGGAGTATACATGGGAAAACTTTACAGAAGCTCTAAGAGAAAGGTTTTATCCGATGAGTACACCAAAGCAGCAATGTATGAAGAGTTTCTATCGTTACGACAAGGAGCACAATCTGTACAAGAATACTATGTCAGATTCAAGGAGTTAGTCAGATTTGCTCCTAAGCTAGTCTCCACCGATGCCGAGAAGGCACAGAAGTTCGAAATGGGATTAAACCTCTCCATTAGAGAAGTGGTGGCTGGAGTTCAGTATCCTACCCTCCAAGCGATCTACGATCGAGCTGTCGCAGTTTCTCGTGTACAATAGATGAAGAGAAAAGCCGGGGAGTCTAGCCGCGGGTTCCAAGGATAGAACAAGAGGATTCGGGAGAACCGAGGAAGCAGCAGCAACAACAACCACCTCAGCAACAATAAAGGCAATATTCGAGGTGGGCAGAATCGACCCGTCCAGGGAAACAAAGGAGGGGGCAACAATGGTACTAGAAACCATGAAGGGTACATACCACAATGCCCAAAATGCAACAAGCCCCACTTGGCTAGAGGATGCCCAAAGCCGGGTACATGTTATAGATGTGGCCGAGAAGGTCATATGATGAAGGAGTGTAAGACCCGCATTGAAAATATTACAAAAACAGATGACCTTATCAATATCCCCACTCAGCCAAATAATCAGGATGTGCGAAACGGAAATAATCAAGGACAGAGGCCTCAACAAAATAGAAACCAACAAGGGAACCATGGAGCACCTATAGGGCGGCTCAATGTTATTAATCAGGCAGCTTTCAACTCAAGGGGATGTGATAACAGGTACATTTACGGCTTTAAGTGTGCCTGTTAAGGTTTTATTTGATTCTGGAGCAAGTTGTTCGTTTATCTCTTCTAGAATCTTGCCCGAATGAGAGATGCCAAAACCTAAAATGATTAACTTAGGAATTCAGTTGCCTTCGGGAAAAATTGTATCGTGCACCAAACGGTACGATGAGATTCCTATAGTCATTAAGAACCTTGAGTTCTATGCAAACTTAGTAGAATTTGACCTTAAAGATTTTGATATTATATTGGGAATGGATTGGCTTACCCAATATAAAGCTGTAATTGAGTGCCAGAAACACAAAATTACATTGTCTAAGACGAGAGGCAAAAAGGTCAACTACTATGTCCAACTCCCCAAACGTAAGACTAAGGTAGTAAATGCCTTAAAATTTTATAGTCTTATGCAGAAAGGATATATGCTTTATGCATGCTATATCCATAACCTCAAGTTAAAGGAGAATAAAATTGATGACATTCCAGTAGTGAGGGAGTACCAGATGTATTCCCAGAAGAAATTCATGGAATGCCTGTAACGCCCCGAAAATTTAAAACCATTTTCGTGACGCCACCGCCGTATTAACTATTCTAAACTGTTGATCACTCAGCTTAGATAGTCAATACGAAGTGAGGTATAAATACAAACCTGTATCACAAACGAATAAATGCCAACAAAAGCAGTACATAGCCCAGGAACAGTACATGGCATATCCGGGCAACAAGCCCTGAAATAATATAATGACATGATCACACATCTTAATACTAGAAATAACCAATAAGTAAATCATATGTGACAACCGATCACATTTAAGGAATAACATATATTCTCAACAAAGATCAGGCAAGAACATATAATATTTATTCTAAACAATAAATATAATGTATGCAGCCTAGCTAGTCCGCTCAACCCGAACCCCCATCATCGTGCTCTGCGCTATCCGTATAAGGATCTATAAAATAGACAACAACAAGGTGTCAGTACAACGTACTGGCAATGAATAGATATAGCAGGGGAAACGGGGCACAATAATGATAACACTATACTATATAAATAATAGTAATAATAACAACATTAATAATAATAATAATTAAGGACATAAAATAAATACAGAAAGTAAACGTCACACTGTCCCATACCGGTGCTTCAACCACCGCAGATAAAATGAATGATGGATGATGAGATGTAATGTTATGACCTATGATGTCTATCTACCCTAAATGCAACACATAAGAATGTCTAGCGCGCATCCTAAGTACCATGGTCGGTATTCCCCCCATATAAGGGTCCACTCCCCTTAATGGTCGTAAGACATACCCACAGTGCCCCTGCCGCGGACACTAACAGCTGAGAACGTGGCTTAAGGGTCATGAGTCCTTTATCAGCCAAATTTTCAGACTACGGATATAAAATCCTTATCAGTCTCAATGCCCAGGATCAAATACTAACTATGCCCAATCGGATACCGACTCGTAAGCATAGGGTATCCAATACCCTCGGAAGCATAATTTAAGTTCACAATCATATCAACACATGTCCATACGCAAATCAACGCATCATGACAAGATAAACAACTCATCGCGAGTTAAGTATAATCAGGGGTGTGCCAAGTCCCACGTATCGGCACTCAACTCATACATCAAAATAGAAGCAACGCAAGATTCCATCCTAAACTAAGGCATGGTAGATCTTCTCTATTCGCAAACAAAGTTCCAGATTATGAGCATAATAATTAGTGAGATATTCGCAAGCAGTTCTAGCCTAATTCTAAGGCATCCTCATTATACGCAGGGAATCCGTACGCACGAGAGTTCCCAATACTAAGGCAACATAGACTATACTAGTCTATTCCTAACCCCTATCTAATTTGCTATTCTAAACCTTGCCTTTATTATAAATCTTCAAAGCTTCCTCTCCAATAAGTCTTCGCCCGTCCAATGACTTCATGGTTATTTCCCTGTACACAATTAGTATCATAAGAATTAAAATAATTCTAACAATACCAATACATTTGTCTCCTTCTCTCTCCAATACAACATCCACCTCCAATCCCCTTCATCAATCCCACAAAACAAATCATCCAACAATTCACATTCTATGTTATCAACATAGAATTAGCTAATTATAGAATAACCCAACAATATCAATAATATTGAGAATAAATCAATCCAACATGCCACCCATATTCTACAAGTTCTTCAAGCATTCAAGTAATCTCACATTAAAACTAGCAAGACATCCCAATTAATTCAATTAGTACCAATAAGCTCTAAAATTTAAAAAGTACACCAACTTAGGCAATCAAGAATTACTAGCACAAATTCATATAATTCATGAATCCAAATATGCTCAATTAGAGTTTATTCTAACACTCAATTTGGCATGACAACAATTTCCCATTTATCAAATAACTAAAACACCATAATTAGTACAAGGTATTTCTCTAAGATAATAAACAACATTTCCACACTTGAAACTAACTAGCAACATAAAAATCAATTCTATCACAACAAGTGAGTCTTACAATTCCCACAAGGATAAAATTAACCAACATATAACTCACTACCAAATGTCCCCTAAATTAGTTAAGAAGCCACAACTCCTCTAACTCACCACCAACAACTTCAACTATCAAAAGAGCAACACATATTCATTAACTAGTATCTTTAAACCAAAACTAACAAATTTCCATATTCAAATCCGAGACCTCAAATAACCATTTAACTCAAAACCCACAATTAAGCTTATTTAAGAAACACCCGACAAGATCCAATGAAACATTTAATTTCAAAACCACTCAACAAGTACCTTTCATACTTCAATTTAGCACTTAAATTCAAGAATACCCATACGATATACATCTCAATAATTGAATCCATGAACTCATCAAGCTATCAATTAACCCAACTAAGAGCAATTAGCATACCCACACAATTACTCACACAAAAGCATAGAATCCAAATAGCTCAAAACCAATCAATTAGTAGAATCATCAATCTACACCACAACACTGCCAACACCACCACTGCCAATGTCAAGACCACCACCACCACGCCGGACACCACCACCACGTCGAACACCCCACCACGACGCCGGCGGCAACCGCCAGCAGCAGCGGCAGAACGCCGCTGCATAGCAGCGCGCATCAGCGCGCTGCTCTCCCGAGCAGCAGCTCGCCTTCCGGCGAGCTCCACCGTCTCGCTTCCCCACTTCTCCAGCGAGCTGCGAGTTCCCTTCGTCCATTTTGAATAGCCCGTCGTCTCCCCCAAATATTTGAAACCCATTTCTTCCTCAATCCCCAAAATCAAAAAGAAACTCCCAAAATCTGAAAAGAAATGAAATGGAGATACAGAAGAAGACTTGCTACCTCACAGAGTCGAGCTCTCCTTCTCCCTCGCGATGCCGATCGCTGCTCTTTCATCCTCTCGGTGATTTTCCCCTTTTGAGTTTTGAGTGCCCAAGCTTTTCTTCCTTGGACAAGTGACCGGATTTGGGAGTCTATTCCCAATCTGATATAGCCAAATGAGTATAATGGGCCTGGACTCGGGTCATGGAAGTGGGCTTGGGCCCTTTCTAATTAATGAATGGTGTTGAGCTTCACTCTTCTATCACTTATTTAGGGATTGGACTCTTAATTTATTTCATTGGGCTATCTACATAATTGATCAAGCACAAATTTAATTAATTAAGCCAACTTAGATAATTAATCATGATTAAATTCATTTAACCATGATTTAATTATTCGGGATGTTACAATCCCTCCCCCTTAGGATCATTCGTCCCCGAATGAAATAAGGGCATGGTTTACTGGGCGATGATCACTCAATTGGAGTGAGATCCAATTCGGAATACCTTCTTCAAACGTTTCATTTGTTCCCTTACATTGCAAATTCAGCCTCATGTAGGGATGATAGTTCTTACACTATCTAAATTTTCTCATACCGAAACACTTCATCCTTCACCTGATTTATCACCATCAGTTGCTTCACATATTCTTGTCTCTTGTCAAGCTTTCCTTCAAAAATTTGTTCTACTTCCTTTGAATCATATACCACTCTTCCCGAATGGATATGCGTGACACACACTCCTTCTATTATTTGAGTCTCTTCTTCAGTCTACCTCTAATAGATCCCTAAAACTATAGTTGCCTCTTGAAGAGTTTATGAACTCAACTCTTCTCATTTTGAAGAACCATTCATTAGATGAAGGATTCTGAACTTTCTTTTCAATTAGTTCTTAGATAGTGTCAATCTGTGTAATACCCAAGAATTTTACTACATGAAAAAATAAATAAATAAATACAAAAATATAATAAGTAAATACAAAAATATAATAAGTAAATACATTGAATAAATAAATATAATAGAAGTGAGAAATGAAATTAATTAAAAGAGATTTAATTAAACAAATGAAATTAAATAAAGTTAAATAAAGTCGTTACACGGGTGTCCGATATAATTCAAAACCAAAACGTAACATTTGATCCGGAAGAAATAACGACACGAAATAGAAACCCGAAGATATCCCGGAAATCGGAATTCGTAAGCGTAGAGGGATAGAAACCCGAAAGAGAGGAGGAAAAGCACGACGGATGCACGACCCGCCCGGACCGGAGTCCAGGCGTATCTGGCGCGCTGGCCGCACGGCTTTTAGGGGAAAAGCGCGCCAACCCCGCGCCACACTGGCAGCAACAAACCAAGCGAGATTCTCTCTCGCCCGAACGCGGATTTTTCGACTTTCGGTTGAACATCTTTCGACTCTAGACTCTTAGAGTCAGACCTTGGACGCCCTAGGTCTTAGTTATCTTTAAATAAACCCTCTTGGAAGCCCCAAACTCCTTACGAAACCCTACGAAATCTCTCTATACATTCGAAACCCTAAACCCGGAGTCGTCGGAGGCGCAACATCGAGAGGAGGGACTGGCTTGGATGAATTTGGGGTCTTCTATCGCCTTGGTAAGATCCGATCTATTCCTCTATACATTCTTGATTCGAAAACGAATCCTAACCTCATCCTTTTTCTATTCTAAACCCCCGATCCGGATCGAGAGCGAAGAACCCGACAAACGGAGAGGATAAACGGAGGACTGGAAGCCACGCCTCCGAATCGACGATCCCGGACGCTCAACAATCTGTAAGTTAACGCTTACACAGTTTTGGGAGTATTTAAAATATCTAAATCTAGAAACTTAATCAAAACTTTCATAAATTTGTCAATATGTGATTTCTAACGGTGCAACAGTTTTGTCTAATTTTTCCGAACCTTAAAACGACTTCAAACGGAAAAATGTAAAACATGAAAAACGTTCCTAAGACATATATCTATCTACTGTAAAAATTTCATAATTTTTCATCGTGTTTGGTATCCGAAAACGACCATGAACAGACCTGCCTTCGGTTTAGATCTTGAAACGGTGACAGAACTTTAGTTCGAATTTGTTGGTGATTTCTACCTTAGATCTAGACCGATCTAGGCTTGGCATTGAACATAAGAGTTGTAGACCTGTGTGTTAAGAACACCTCCGTAAAATTTCAGAATTTTTCGTGATGATTTGATATATGAAATCCACCCAAAACCGAATTGCTAGGATGTGGATCTTGAAATTCTTGACGGAACTTAGGTCAGAAATTGACGATGTTTTTGACTAGGGTTCTAGGCCGATTTAGATCTTTTGCCGAACATGAAAGTTGTAGATAAACGTCTTAAGATGGTCTCTGTAAAAGTTCATTAAATTTGGAGTTGATTTGCTATGGTAGAACTCGATATCTTTAAACTGTGACATATGGAATTCGGACAGATTGGTGTTTATGCGAAAATTGACATTTTTGACATCATTCGGTATCTCGGATTGATAAACTTAAAACATGAAACTTGTTCATCTCTGTGCTTTGGAGTTACCAGTAAATTTTCAGAATGATCCGGCTTGAAATGAATTTTTAAATATTTTTGGAGCAAAACAGCGACTAGTGAAATTACATGTCGAAACGTGTGAAATTTGTGAAACTTGTTTTGACCTTGCGGGTTCGATTCCCCAAGGGCGTCCATGTTCCTGCGGGTTCGATTTCCCAGGATGTCTGTGTCAAACCTTGCGGGTTCGATTCCCCAAGGTGTGTTTGAGTTCTTGCGGGTTCGATTCCCCAAGGGCAATTATGTTTTCCTGCGGGTTCGATTCCCCAGGATGTCTGTGTCAAACCTTGCGGGTTCGATTCCCCAGGGTGTGTTTGAGTTCTTGCGGGTTCGATTCCCCAAGGGCGATTATATGTTTTCCTGCGGGTTCGATTCCCCAGGATGTCTGTGTCAAACCTTGCGGGTTCGATTCCCCAGGGTGTGTTTGAGTTCTTGCGGGTTCGATTCCCCAAGGGCGATTATATGTTTTCCTGCGTGTTCGATTCCCCAGGATGTCCGTGTCAAACCTTGCGGGTTCGATTCCCCAGGGTGTGTCTTTCTGCGGGTTCGATTCCCCTGAATATGTGTTGATTTCTACGGGTTCGATTCCCTAGGATGTATGTGAGTTCTTGCGGGTTCGATTCCCCAAGGGCGATTGTCTGTTTTCTTGCGGGATCGATTCCCCAAGAACAAATTATACTAGATTATATCGAATATAAGAGGAAGAGTGAAATCCTGAAATACTTGAATATTTTCCTTATTTAAATTGTGCCTTTAAATTATGTCTTGCGATTATTTTACCATGGGATTTGAATTATGCTCATGTGGAAATCCGTGTTTGGAATCATGCCATTTAATTATTAGTGGATGAATGAATTAAATTGTATATTACCTATAAGCATGTTTTTACTAAATTTAATTAAAGGCTTTGAAACCTCATGATCATGTTTGTGTTAACTTACTCAGCAAGTTTTTGCTGACCAAACCATTTTTATTTCTTTTTCTTTCAGAGTTGAGAATTATGCATCGTCATATGCATACACGGGAAGTTTGGGATGATATATTGTTTTGAATTTTTGTATTAGACTAGATCTTGCATGAACGGGCCTGTTTAACCCGTGATTAGGCCATGTTGGCCCTATATTTAAATTCCGCTGCGATACATATATGTAAATATTATTTTTCCGCTGCAACTTTGATGTATTATTTATAAATTATATATGAATGGGCTGTTTGAATGTTTTAAATACTGAAAAACCATAGCCTTGCATCTCTTTAGCAAGCTCGGAGAAACCGTGTCTTGCTAGGGAGGTGTGGCGGTGACATCCCGACCTGGGTGACCAAAAACCGGGGTGTTACAAAGTGGTATCAGAGCCCGGCTATTTTTAAACTACTATTTTTAAACCATTATTATTTTTAAAGTACTATTAATATTTTGACTATTATTTTAAATTTTAAAGTATTATTTCCATGGAAAATTTTTATTTTAAACCCCATGGAAAAATATATATATATGGTGCATTAAATTATTATTTTTGGGGGGGATTATCATTCACATTTGCATGTTGCATCTCTTTTATGTAGAGAATTTAGGATCTTGGCGAATTTGAACATAGAATCTTGGCAACTTTGAACTTAGAATTTTGGCGAAATTGAACTTAGAATCTTGGCGAATATTAACTTAGATCTCTTGCTTGCGCTAGATGGCTAGTCAAGACATGATGCAGTTGATGGTCAGGATGATGAGCGTTCATCTTGACACCCAACAAACCATACAACAAATGAAAAATCGTATAGGTCACTTGGAGGCAAATCTGCACCAAATGGGAGACTTAAGGGAAGCTGACCTTCAGCACTTCCTGAACTTGAGAGCCGCTGATCAAGATCGCATAAAAGACTTAGAAACTCAAGTGCAAAAACTCACCGAGCGGAGCGACACTGTGATAGATAGAGTCGAGGATCTAGGGACGGACCTGCTTAACCTCACTGACATAGTAGTACCATACAGCCCGGTGGAAGACCACATGATTAGAGAATGTAATGTTCGTGAGGAGATGATTGAGAAGAGGATAGAATTGGTAAACCCTCAACAAGGAGATCAAGGAAGAGAATAATAAGTAGGCAGTTATGGGGACATAACTGAAGTCCTAAGGGGGAGAGGATAATACCCCGTAAGATAGACATTTATTTTTTTTGGCTAGGCAATATGTATCCCAAATAAATTTTTGAACTACGTTATGGCTTGATCCCTTCACCGGGTACGTAGGCAGCTTAGAAGTTTTAATTCTAAGTTCAGTCACAAAGTAATAAAATAAACAAAAGACCTTAGCACGAGAAAAGCCGAAACACAACTTCGAGGACGAAGTTGATTCTTAAGGAGGGTAGACTGTAATACCCGAGAATTTTACTACATGAATAAATAAATAAATACAATAAATAAATAAATAAATACATAAATATAATAAGTAAATAAATAAAACAAATCAGTAAATACATTGAATAAATAAATATAATAGAAGTGAGAAATGAAATTAATTAAAAGAGATTTAATTAAACAAAAGAAATTAAATAAAGTTAAATAAAGTCGTTACACGGGTGTCCGATATAATTCAAAACCAAAACGTAACATTTGATCCGGAAGAAATAACGACACGAAATAGAAACCCGAAGATATCCCGGAAATCGGAATTCGTAAGCGTAGAGGGATAGAAACCCGAAAGAGAGGAGGAAAAGCACGACGGATCGCACGACCCACCGGACCGGAGTCCAGGCGTATCTGGCGCGCTGGCCGCGCGGCTTTTAGGGGAAAAGTGCGCCAACCCCGCGCCACACTGGCAGCAACAAACCAAGCGAGATTCTCTCGCCCGAACGCGGATTTTTCGACTTTCGGTTGAACATCTTTCGACTCTAGACTCTTAGAGTCAGACCTTGGACGCCCTAGGTCTTAATTATCTATGAATAAACCCTCTTGGAAGCCCCAAACTCCTTACGAAACCCTACGAAATCTCTCTATACATTCGAAACCCTAAACCCGGAGTCGTCGGAGGCGCAACACCGAGAGGAGGGACTGACTTGGACGAATTTGGGGTCTTCTATCGCCTTGGTAAGATCCGATCTATTCCTCTATACATTCTTGATTCGAAAACGAATCCTAACCTCATAATTTTTCTATTCTAAACCCCCGATCCGGATCGAGAGCGAAGAACCCGACAAACGGAGAGGATAAACGGAGGACTGGAAGCCACGCCTCCGAATCGACGATCCCGGACGCTCAACAATCTGTAAGTTAACACTTACACGGTTTTGGGAGTATTTAAAATATCTAAATCTAGAAACTTAATCAAAACTTTCGTAAATCTGTCAATATATGATTTCTAACGGCGCAACAGTTTTGTCTAATTTTTCCGAACCGTAAAACGACTTCAAACGGAAAAATGTAAAACACGAAAAACGTTCCGAAGACATAGATCTATCTACTGTAAAAATTTCACAATTTTTCATCGTGTTTTGATATCCGAAAATGACCATGGACAGACCTGCCTTCGGTTTAGATCTTGAAACGGTGACAGAACTTTAGTTCGAACTTGTTGGTGATTTCTACCTTAGATCTAGACCGATCTAGGCTTGGCATTGAACATAAGAGTTGTAGATCTGTGTGTTAAGAACACCTCCGTAAAATTTCAGAATTTTTCGTGATGATTTGATATATGAAATCCACCCGAAACCGAACTGCTAGGATGTGGATCTTGAAATTCTTGACGGAACTTAGGTCAGAAATTGACGACGTTTTTGACTAGAGTTCTAGGCCGATTTAGATCTTTTGCCAAACATGAAAGTTGTATATAAACGTCTTAAGATGGTCTCTGTAAAATTTCATTAAATTTGAAGTTGATTTGCTATGGTAGAACTCGGTATCTTTAAACTGTGACATATGGAATTCGGACAGATTGGTGTTTCTGCGAAAATTGACGTTTTTGACATGATTCGGTATCTCGGATTGAAAAACTTAAAACATGAAACTTGTTCATCTCTGTGTTTTGGAGTTACCGGTAAATTTTCAGAATGATCCGGTGTAATACCCGAGAAATCGACGTCGAGAATTTAAATCCAAAAATTAAAGAATTGGATTTAACTATCGCAACCGAAATAATTCCGAGAGAGCGGAATTAAATATTTTCGGACGATAGCAACTCGAAGAGAGTTATCGGATTATCCAACGATCTCGGATAATTCCATATTATGATTTTTAGAATTTAAAATCATAATAATAATAAAATATTCAAAAAAAAAAAGAGAGACCGCGCAGCAGGTGGCCGCGCGGTGGTGGCGCGCGGCGCGCGAAGCCCGCGCCGGCGGCCAGAGGTGGCGTTCCAAAACGCCATACGCGTTTTTGCTTCAATTTTCGAGATGATTCAAGTCCAATCAATCCAACTTCGGTTATCAGATACTTAGGGATGTATTTGGACTCCTTTGGATGGTTTTTGGATGTATTAAACTACCCACTAAGTTGGATTAATGTGGAAACATGAACAAAAGAAGATTCATTGAATCAAGGGTGAACATAGAGGGTGAATGTGGTTTGGTAGGCTCCAATTTCGAGCCTTGACTGCCATAAACCCTTCCACAACTTCCTAGGATCATCAAGGCTTCCATAGGAATTCTAAACACTCCCTTTCCAACCCCTTTTCAGCCCCAAAAACACTCCACCAACCTTCATTTCGAAAATCAGATTTACATGAGAGTGTTGGTGAGAATTGTGAGTAGTTCTTCGGAGTTTGGCGAGTTGGACGAGTTCATCACCAACCAAACTTTTCATCCACAAGGTAAGGATCCCTTTCAGACCATATTTCACTTTAGAATCGAGATTTAAGACTAGAAACTAAGGATCTTTCCTCAACTTGTCCAAATCAAGGTTTCGGAAAAGTAGCAGGCTGTATTGCGGGTTGGAGGCCACCCTTGAGACTTGGATTTGAAGGATCTTCGACTCTAATCTAATCCGAAGTAAGTTAGTATTGTGCCTTTCAAATTTTATAACTTTTGGTTGAGTATTCATCGAGTTACAACTCGAAATCCAATCTTTGCCAAATCTGTGTATTAGGGTTTCCTCCGTATAGTTTATTTTGTTCATCTTTGTTCGTCTGGATCCGTTCATTTTTGGCAAACCGTTTCTAAATGAAATATGTTCCTAACACCTTGAAGATGATCTCTGTAAATTTTCATAATTTTTGGACATGATTTAGGCGTCGAAAAAGCATCTGGTATTTTCTGAGTTTGTGTTGACAGTTTTCGTTTCATAGAAGCAGTCAGTGTTGTTGTTCGTATTACTCCTGTCTACGGTCGTTTTTAATGGTCGACATCTTCATGACAAATGTTCATCTATGTGTCTAGTTTATCCCCGTAAATTTTCAGAATATTTGGATCACGTTTAGAATTGTTATGTATTTTTAATGAAACTGTGGTCGAGTGCACAGTGATTTCTGTGTCTTTTGAAGAGGTGTTTTCTGAAATGATTTTTTTTGGGCTATTTAGAGTCCGAAATTGGCAAAGCCTATTTCTAAGGAAAATGCTTATTTAGGTGTTTCCTAGTCTCTGTAAAATTTTCAGAAATTTTTAAAATGGTTTACTGTATTCCCTGGTACGAACTTGAAAACTGCCACAGTGAGTTTCTTCGGTGAAATTGCCTTCGTGCGTTTTGGATAAAATGTGAGTCAATTGCTACTCATTTATGAATATTATGAAATCTGGAAATGTGTATAAGTTTTGAAACGGTTAAAATGTGAATTTTGAAACTTTGTGACTTTTGATCGAGTTAGATGCCCAACTTTGGAGGGTAAGTGCACTTGGCGTGGGCTCGTTGGGCCGCCCCCTCTTTTTGGTGGCCAAAACGGCGCCAAGGAAATATTGTTGCGTGTTTGTATGAGTCTATACTCCTAGGTGTATCTGTATGGGTTACCTAGGGCTCCGGAGTGTGTCGGTATAGGGTCCGCTACTTTCACTTGCCTTGCAGGTTTGATTCCTCAAGGTTTATGTTTTTCCTGCGGGTTCGATTCCCCAGGATATTGTTGACTCCTATGGGTTCGATTCCCTAGGATGTATATTGAGTTCTTGCGGGTTCGATTCCCCAAGGACGAGGTGTCCTCGATCATAATGAACAATGGTAAACGAAGGTATTTGAGTTCTGGAAACAATGATATCCTCGATGATATGGAAACAATGGTAAAAGAATGTGTTTGAGCTCTTGCGGGTTTGATTCCCCAAGAATGGTTGTTCTTGATCAAAAAATGAATAATGATATATTATTCGTATGGTAAAGTGTAAGAATCTTCCGGAATTATTTTTACTCGACCTTCCTTTTTAAATTACAAATTCTATTTTTAAATCTCTCTTCTAAAAACTTTAAAATTCGTTATGCTATACATTAACTTACTCAGTACCTTTGTACTGATAGATACGTTGTCTCTATTTTTTTTCAGATGTTGAAGATTAGCACATGGCATTTACACTTGGGATGGGAATTTCCGAGGACTTGTCGCACTTGTTTTTTTTAAATTCTTTTATGAATTCCAAACTTATGTTTGGCCGTGTTTGGCCCTTAGCTTCCGCACTGTTTTAAATTATGTATGTTTGACTTAACTCTGATTTAAACCTTCGGGCACTTATTGAATGGTTTTTAAATTATTTTTAAGTATTGGTATAACTTAGCCTTAGCATCTTCTCAAGTGAGCTCGAAATGGTTCGCGTCTTGCTTGGGAAGGTGTGGCGGTAATGCCCTGGCCTGGGTGATCAAATCCGGGGTGTTACATCCGGCTTGAAATGAAATTTTAAATATTTTTGGAGCAAAACAGCGACTAGTGAAATTACATGTCGAAACGTGTGAAATTTGTGAAACTTGTTTTGACCTTGCGGGTTCGATTCCCCAAGGGCGTCCGTGTTCCTGCGGGTTCGATTCCCCATGATGTCTGTGTCAAACCTTGCGGGTTCGATTCCCCAGGGTGTGTTTGAGTTCTTGCGGGTTCGATTCCCCAAGGGCGATTATATGTTTTCCTGCGGGTTCGATTCCCCAGGATGTCTGTGTCAAACCTTGCGGGTTCGATTCCCCAGGGTGTGTTTGAGTTCTTGCGGGTTCGATTCCCCAAGGGCGATTATATGTTTTCCTGCGGGTTCGATTCCCCAGGATGTCTGTGTCAAACCTTGCGGGTTCGATTCCCCAGAGTGTGTTTGAGTTCTTGCGGGTTCGATTCCCCAAGGGCGATTATATGTTTTCCTGCGGGTTCGATTCCCCAGGATGTCCGTGTCAAACCTTGCGGGTTCGATTCCCCAGGGTGTGTCTTTCTGCGGGTTCGATTCCCTAGAATATGTGTTGATTCCTACGGGTTCGATTCCCTATGATGTATGTGAGTTCTTGCGGGTTCGATTCCCCAAGGGCGATTGTCTGTTTTCTTGCGGGATCGATTCCCCAAGAACAAATTATACTAGATTATATCGAATAAAAGAGGAAGAGTGAAATCCTGAAATACTTGAATATTTTCCTTATTTAAATTCTGCCTTTAAATTATGTCTTGCGATTATTTCACCATGGGATTTGAATTATGCTCATGTGGAAATCCGTGTTTGGAATCATGCCATTTAATTATTAGTGGATGAATGAATTAAATTGTATATTACCTATAAGCATGTTTTTACTAAATTTAATTAAAGGCTTTGAAACCTCATGATCATGTTTGTGTTAACTTACTCAGCAAGTTTTTGCTGACCAAACCATTTTTATTTCTTTTTCTTTCAGAGTTGAGAATTATGCATCGTCATATGCATACACGGGAAGTTTGGGATGATATATTGTTTTGAATTTTTGTATTAGACTAGATCTTGCATGAACGGGCCTGTTTAACCCGTGATTAGGCCATGTTGGCCCTATATTTAAATTCCGCTGCGATACATATATGTAAATATTATTTTTCCGCTGCAACTTTGATGTATTATTTTTAAATTATATATGAATGGGCAGTTTGAATGTTTTAAATACTGAAAAACCATAGCCTTGCATCTCTTTAGCAAGCTCGGAGAAACCGTGTCTTGCTAGGGAGGTGTGGCGGTGACATCCCGACCTGGGTGACCAAAAACCGGGGTGTTACAATCTGACACTCGGACATCTTTGGCTATGCTAAGAGAAATCTAACATCACCAGATGTTTCTCTTGCTACACTGTAAACCAGTTCACAAACTTGTATCCAGTCGTTACAATTCAGATCATATTTGTCATTCCAATGTAATCAGTAGCCTTTTTCCCATAA
This sequence comes from Hygrophila difformis, assembly GCA_030278955.1. Classification (NCBI taxonomy): domain Eukaryota; kingdom Viridiplantae; phylum Streptophyta; class Magnoliopsida; order Lamiales; family Acanthaceae; genus Hygrophila; species Hygrophila difformis. The sequence goes on from JAOANR010000003.1 coordinate 12,954,428, forward strand.
ATCCACATCGACTTCTGGCAGATCAGGTAAATATGTCACCTTTAAATGAGCTCACCATTCGTGGTAATCTGCGAGTCCCAAGCTCTTGTCGTGATTCTTCCCACACTTTTTACATCACACAGCAGAATTCTGAGTTGCAATAAATATGTCCGCCTTAAACTCTGAGCTTTGTTGCATCTCATCACACAATTCTTTCATCCGTTTCTTGTTTTCTCATTGAAACCTTGGAAATTTAATACAATCCGCTCGATTTCCATGCTTACTGATCCCAACTTCAGTGAATTTTACCCCGGGAGCAATCTTTAATCTACGGCTCGTAATGTTAGTCTTGATGGCATTCCGAGATTCCATCTCATTTCGAGGATATATTACACAATTTCTAACTGTTAAAACGATTAATTATTCCCCGAGAATTTATTTGGATTGTGTTAGGACTGAGTTCTGCTCCGGATAATCCATTTACATCGTGAATCAATCACTCCCAACTTCACACTGTTGGATGTTTGCTTCGTATTCATGCTGCCAATTTGCACAAAGTGCATTGTTATCTCAATTCTCTGGAAGTTCTCGTCTTGGAATAAACCTGCATTACAAAAGAAGCGAACAGTCTCCAACACAAGATAGGAAATGAAATCGAATTCCCAAGAGTATGGTAAATTCAGAATTATGTCGAGAGTCAAAATCTTCCGATACAGGCGGAAACGAATGTGAAACAACTAAAAATCGTTGTTTGCAGAAGATAAATGAATACAGATAGGTACAACACCTTGTTTTACAACAAGATGCTTATACCAGTAAAGAGTGCTTCAACTAACGAGTTGAAGGCAATGCAACTAGAAATGGATTATCAGGGTGCATTAAGCACACCTGATTACCCTTTAAGTATAATACTTGAATGGGAGATAGTAGGAAATAGTAGGACTTGCATAGGCCTTATCATTTTCCCTACTAGAAGTTAAAAGTCTACATGTCACCGTGTAGTAGAACAACGAAGATCAATAGACCTAGAGTGGAATGATTCTGTTTCAGTTAAAAAGAAATTCACGAAGTAGATAAAAGTCCGATTTTTGGTGACAAAGAATCGTAATAGTGAAAATTAAAATTACTGGGAGGGTGCCAAGTAGATACCGAAGATATAATGGTTTTCGAAATGATATGAGAATATATTGCGGGAACAAGAATTCTAAGATGGGTGTTATTCTATAATGGAACAAATATAATTAAATAAGTGAACCGATAACGAGCTGACTCGGATTGGTAGAAGTTATCCTACTGATTGATAGAGGCTCCAATTTATTGTAGAAATAATAAATCAGTAGAGAATAGAATGCACTAACAAAATGCCCGGTGAGAAATGACTCTACTCCGGATAGAAATGGAATAGTAGTTCAGAATTTTAAATGAGGAATAATTAAATGAAAGGAAAGAGCTACCTCCCTCTCAAACAGGAACTACATAAACTTCCTGAAAATGTAAGGAATTCAATGAAAGTGTTATCATATTTGGAGGATAGTAGAGGAGTTTGACAATTTTAGAGGAATGCATTTACACATATCTGTGTAGCTGAAATGAAATTCGAACTATTTAAAATATTGAAACAGCGGGAAAAATATCAATGCTAACAGAGTATTAATGAGAACCATTCAGATGGCCTCAAGAGTGATTTGACAGTACATGCAACAACCAAAAGAGTTTAACTCGGAGAGAAGAACTGGTGCTGAAACGTATACAGTAGGATTTTCAAAAGAAACAACGAAAATAGTAGAGATATTCACTTTCTCATAATTAAGAAAATGAAATGAAAGGATTGAGAAATGAAGCATATCTAATAATTAAATATATATATATATATATATATATATCAGCATTACGAGCATTACGCCTTCCGTTATTAACTCGCTTCAACGCCTCTAATTAATCTCTGTGATATACTCAATTCGATGTCTCGAATTGAATGTCCTCGTAGTTCCGTCATTTGCTACAACAGGATGAGTTACCAGCAGTACATCTTTAAGATTTAAAGATGTCTGAGATATTATTCTCCTGATGTTCTAATCATCTGCTGACAATGGATCATCATCACATATCTGCATGGCATGGATGTGCGTGTCCCGTTGTTCAATACCTGCAATTACCTTAAAGACAGATCTCATACATTATCACAATACAATAAGCTAAAAGAATTACCAAGCACGCAGTAGTAATAATAGAAATAATTATTCAGCAACTTCTAAACAAGTTGCTAACAGAATTAAAGAATAGATCTCTTGGGATATCCTTGTTATTCGTCCCTAATTATCTTGTAAACCATGGCTCGAATCCACAAGGTGCGCAACATATAAACAGGATACCACAACATAAGAATAAATCTAACTAGCATATGACAATGCAAACCTATCCTATATGCAATCCCCGCACACCTCACCACATGTTTTTATCAAGTTTTAAGCACATAATAGAGCAAGCCCGCTCTGATACCAAAATGTAACGCCCCGAAAATTTAAAACTATTTTCGTGACGCCACCGTCGTATTAACTATTCTAAACTGTTGATCACTCAGCTTAGATAGTCAATACGAAGTGAGGTATAAATACAAACCTGTATCACAAACGAATAAATGCCAACAAAAGCAGTACATAGCCCAGGAACAGTACATGGCATATACGGGCAACAAGCCCTGAAATAATATAATGACATGATCACACATCTAATACCAGAAATAACCAATAAGTAAATCATATGTGACAACCGATCACATTTAAGGAATAACATATATTCTCAACAAAGATCAGGCAAGAACATGTAATATTTATTCTAAACAATAAATATAATGGATGCAGCCTAGCTAGTCCGCTCAACCCGAACCCCCATCATCGTGCTCTGCGCTATCCGTATGAGGATCTATAAAACAGACAACAACAAGGTGTCAGTACAACGTACTGGCAAGGAATAGATATAGCAGGGGAAACGGGGCACAATAATGATAACACTATACTATATAAATAATAGTAATATTAACAACATTAATAATAATAATAATTAAGGACATAAAATAAATACAGAAAGTAAACATCACACTGTCCCATACCGGTGCTTCAACCACTGCAGATAAAATGAATGATGGATGATGAGATGTAATGTTATGACCTATGATGTCTATCTACCCTAAATGCAACACATAAGAATGTCTAGCGCGCATCCTAAGTACCATGGTCGGTATTCCCCCCCATATAAGGGTCCACTCCCCTTAATGGTCGTAAGACATACCCACAGTGCCCCCGCCGCGGACACTAACAGCTGAGAACGTGGCTTACGGCAAGCGGGTCAGGCTAAGGGTCATAAGTCCTTTATCAGCCAAATTTTCAGACTACGGATATAAAATCCTTATCAGTCTCAATTCCCAGGATAAAATACTAACTATGCCCAATCGGATACCGACTCGTAAGCATAGGGTATCCAATACCCTCGGAAGCATAATTTAAGTTCACAATCATATCAACACATGTCCATACGCAAATCAACGCATCATGACAAGAAAAACAACTCATCGCGAGTTAAGTATAATCAGGGGTGTGCCAAGTCCCACGTATCGGCACTCAACTCATACATCAAAATAGAAGCAACGCAAGATTCCATCCTAAAGTAAAGCATGGTAGATCTTCTCTATTCGCAAACTAAGTTCCAGATTATGAGCATAATAATTAGTGAGATATTCGCAAGCAGTTCTAGCCTAATTCTAAGGCATCCTCATTATACGCAGGGAATCCGTACACACGAAAGTTCCCAATACTAAGGCAACATAGACTATACTAGTCTATTCCTAACCCCTATCTAATTTTCTATTCTAAACCTTGCCTTTACTATAAATCTTCAAAGCTTCCTCTCCAATAAGTCTTCGCCCGTCCAATGACTTCATGGTTATTTCCCTGTACACAATTATTATCATAAGAATTAAAATAATTCTAACAATACCAATACATTCGTCTCCTTCTCTCTCCAATACAACATCCACCTCCAATCCCCTTCATCAATCCCACAAAACAAATCATCCAAGAATTCACATTCTATGTTATCAACATAGAATTAGCTAATTATAGAATAACCCAACAATATCAATAATATTGAGAATAAATCAATCCAACATGCCACCCATATTCTACAAGTTCTTCAAGCATTCAAGTAATCTCACATTAAAACTAGCAAGACATCCCAATTAATTCAATTAGTACCAATAAGCTCTAAAATTTAAAAAGTACACCAACTTAGGCAATCAAGAATTACTAGCACAAATTCATATAATTCATGAATCCAAATATGCTCAATTAGAGTTTATTCTAACACTCAATTTGGCATGACAACAATTTCCCATTTATCAAATAACTAAAACACCATAATTAGTACAAGGTATTTCTCTAAGATAATAAACAACATTTCCACACTTGAAACTAACTAGCGACATAAAAATCAATTCTATCACAACAAGTGAGTCTTACAATTCCCACAAGGATAAAATTAACCAACATATAACTCACTACCAAATGTCCCCTAAATTAGTTAAGAAGCCACAATTCCTCTAACTCACCACCAACAACTTCAACTATCAAAAGAGCAACACATATTCATTAACTAGTATCTTTAAACCAAAACTAACAAATTTCCATATTCAAATCCGAGACCTCAAATAACCATTTAACTCAAAACCCACAATTAAGCTTATTTAAGAAACACCCGACAAGATCCAATGAAACATTTAATTTCAAAACCACTCAACAAGTACCTTTCATACTTCAATTCAGCACTTAAATTCAAGAATACCCATACGATATACATCTCAATAATTGAATCCATGAACTCATCAAGCTATCAATTAACCCAACTAAGAGCAATTAGCATACCCACACAATTACTCACACAAAAGCATAGAATCCAAATAGCACAAAACCAATCAATTAGTAGAATCATCAATCTACACCACAACATTGCCAACACCACCACACCACCGCCACTGCCAATGTCAAGACCACCACCACCACGCCGGACACCACCACCACGTCGAACACCCCACCACGACGCCGGCGGCAACCACCAGCAGCAACGGCAGAACGCCGCTGCATAGCAGCGCGCATCAGCGCGCTGCTCTCTCGAGCAGCAGCTCGCCTTCCGGCAAGCTCCACCGTCTCGCCTCCCCACTTCTCCAGCGAGCCGCGAGTTCCCTTCCTCCATTTTGAATAGCCCGTCGTCTCCCTCAAATATTTGAAACCCATTTCTTCCTCAATCCCCAAAATCAAAAAGAAACTCCCAAAATCTGAAAAGAAATGAAATGGAGATACAGAAGAAGATTTGCTACCTCACAGAGTCGAGCTCTCCTTCTCCCTCGCGATGCCGATCGCTGCTCTTTCATCCTCTCGGTGATTTTCCCCTTTTGAGTGCCCAAGCTTTTCTTCCTTGGACAAGTGACCGGATTTGGGAGTCTATTCCCAATCTGATATAGCCAAATGAGTATAATGGGCCTGGACTCGGGTCATGGAAGTGGGCTTGGGCCCTTTCTAATTAATGAATGGTGTTGAGCTTCACTCTTCTATCACTTATTTAGGGATTGGACTCTTAATTTATTTTATTGGGCTATCTACATAATTGATCAAGCACCAATTTAATTAATTAAGCCAACTTAGATAATTAATCATGATTAAATTCATTTAACCATGATTTAATTATTCGGGATGTTACAATGCCTCCAGAACGTGAAGTCGAGTTTACAATCGATCTACTTCCCGGAACAGAACCTGTATCGAAAGCTCCTTATCGCATGGCAACCCTAGAAATGAATGAACTCAAGGAGCAACTTGAGGAATTATTACAAAAGGGGTATGTACGACCTAGCACGTCGCTGTGGGGAGCACCAGTCTTATTCGTCAAGAAGAAAGATGGAGGGTTACGTCTTTGTATCGATTATAGAGGTTTAAATCAGGTAACGGTTAAAAACAAATACCCGTTACCTAGGATTGATGACCTTTTCGATCAACTTAAAGGTGCAACGCTATTCTCCAAGATAGATTTGCGATCCGGTTATCATCAACTGCGAATCGCTGAAAAGGATATTCCGAAAACTGCGTTCAGGACACGTTATGGACATTACGAATTTACAGTGATGTCATTTGGGCTAACAAATGCCCCAGCAGTATTCATGAATCTCATGAATGATGTGTTTCGAGAATTTTTAGATCAATGTGTAGTCATTTTCATCGACGACATCTTGATCTATTCAAAGAGCAATGAAGAGCATGAGCAACACTTGCATCAGGTGCTAGAGACATTAAGGAAACACCAACTCTATGCCAAGTTGTCCAAGTGTGACTTTTGGCTAGAAAAAGTAGCATTTTTAGGCCACGTTGTATCAGCTGATGGAGTTTCTGTTGACCCAGCAAAAGTATCAGCAATCACCGAGTGGCCTACGCCTACTAATCAAACAGAAGTGAGAAGTTTTCTTGGACTGGCTGGATATTACAGGAGGTTCGTCAAGGACTTTTCCAAAGTTGCACGACCTCTGACTCAACTTTTGAAGAAAGGCTTGAAGTATGAATGGACAGAAAAGTGTGAATCATCATTTCAAGAGTTAAAGAAACGCCTCACAACAGCACCAATTTTAACATTGCCAACAGAGAATGGAGATTTTGAAGTGTATAGTGACGCTTCAAAAGAGGGGCTAGGGTGTGTTTTAATGCAACAACAACAAGTCATTCCATATGCATCACGACAATTGAAGCCTCATGAGGAGAATTATCCGACGCACGACCTAGAATTAGCAGCGGTAGTGTTCGCATTAAAGATTTGGCGACACTACTTGTACGGACGAACTTGTCGGATGTTCACCGACCACAAGAGCCTTAAGTACATATTTACTCATAAGGAGTTAAACATGAGGCAACGCAGATGGTTAGAGTTGATCAAGGATTATGATTTGGACATCGCCTACCATGAAGGGAAAGCTAACGTGGTCGCAGATGCGTTGAGCCGCAAGACTCGACATGTGGCAAATACTCTTATCTTACATTCGGAACTGTATATGGACTTGGTCAAGGTAGACACGGAGCTAGTACATTATGGAACTGTGGAAAATGTCATTAATGCTATGACCATTGAATCTACGGTATTTGATGAATACGCAGTGCTTAACCAGGCGACATAAAGCTTGAAAGGATCAAGAAGAAGGTTGCTGAAGGAAAACCAATTGGTTTTGCAATACATGAGGATGGAAGCATTCGCTTCAAAGGGAGATGGTGCGTACCGCATAAATGCGTAGAGCTAAAACGAAGATTAATGGAAGAAGGCCACAACACCCCGTATTCAGTACATCCAGGGGGTGATAAGCTTTATAAGGATTTAAAGAAGGTTTATTGGTGGCCAAGGATGAAGAATGAGGTTGTTGAGTTTGTGGCTAGATGTTTAACCTGTCAAAAGGTTAAAGCAGTACGTCAGAAGCCCTTAGGACTCATGAAACCATTGGGAATCCCGAGTTGGAAATGGGATAGTATATCAATGGATTTTGTTTCAGGACTACACGATCACCAAAAGGAATGAATAAAATTTGGGTAATTGTTGATAGATTGACAAAGATCGCGATCTTCATACCAATGAAGGATACATGGTCTATGGATCAATTAGCAAGAGCATATATCAATAACGTGGTTCGACGATATGGAGTGCCACATGATATAATCTCTGATAGAGACAGTAGATTTGTCTCTCATTTTTGGACCAAGCTGCAAGAAGCTCTTGGTACCCAAATTAAAATGAGCACCGCTTTTCACCCGATGACGGATGGACAAACAGAAAGGACAATCCAAACACTGGAGGACATGCTGAGAGCATGCGCTCTTGAATTTAAAGGAAGTTGGGAAAACCATCTACTTTTGATAGAGTTCTCTTACAATAACAGCTATCATGCTAGTATAGGCATGGCACCGTTTGAGGCACTCTATGGACGCAAGTGCCGAAGCCCATTGTAATACCCGAGAAATCAACATCGAGTATTAAATCCGAAAAATTAATTAATTGAATTAATTAATTGGATTTAACTATCGCAACCGAAATAATTCCGGGAGAGCGGAATTAAATATTTTCGCACGGTAGCAACTCGAAGAGAGTTATCGGAGTATCCAACAATCACGGATAATCCAAATATGATTTTTAAAAGATCAAAAATCATATTATTATTAAAAAAAAAAAAAAAAAAAAAAATTCGCTGCCTGGAGTGGCGCGGTGGCCGCGCGGTGACGCGCCACCAGCGCGCCACCCTCCAGTAGGCAGCGGTTCGAACGCTGCCTACGCGTTTTGGCTTGGTTTTTGCATTAAGTTCGATCTTGATGCTTTGAATCTTCTCCTAACCCTTTTCCAGATGTTGGTGGATGTATTGAGACACCATTGGACGAATCTAGAAGTTTCTAGAACCCCTATATGGCTGTAAGTTTGGAGGATGCATGCATTAGAATGATTCTTTGAACCATGGAGTGTTAGGTGGTTTGGATTAAGTTTTGAGGGGGGGTTAATGTATTTTTGACTGTCATAATTCGTCCACCCTTTCCTAGGGACTTTATGGCAGCCATTGGAATCATGAAACACCCCTTTCCAACCCCAAAAACCTGCCACAAACTTCACTCTTTCCACCCATCCGAAAATCAGATTTCCCTTGGAGAGTTGAGAGTTCTTTGAGAGTATTCTTCCTTGTTCCAGAGAGTTTGGGCGAGTTCAAGCATTCCAATCTCTTCTCCTACGTCTAGGTAAGGTTGCTATACCAATTCCTTGTTCTTTACTTTGGATTCTAGGCCCTAACATCAAGTTTTTATCCAAACACCTCAAAATAGGATTCATTCGGTAGATCTTGGAAGTGGGAGGCTGTTCCGGACGAGTTTGAGGGTTCAACCAAAGAGGATTTCGACACTATACTCTTGAGAAGTAAGTTAATTATGTGCATACCAATTTTTAGAGTGTTTGGTTGAGTATTCGTTGAGTTAGAGTTCGATTTCCATCCTACGCTAAAACTGTCAATTAGGGTTTCTATCCGAATAGTTTTAATTGTTCAGCGTTTTTCGTCAAGATCCGTTCATTTTTGGAAGAACTTGTCTAAATGAAAAATGTTCCTAACACTTTAAAGATGACCTCTGTAAATTTTCAGAATTTTTGGAATTGATTTGGTCGACGAGAATAGATCTGGTATTTTCTGCTACACATGTTGACAGATTTCAATTTCTAGCATGTCCAGTTTTGTAGTTCATATTTCTCCTAGCTATGGTCGTTTTTGATGGTTAGTTTCTTCATGAAAATTGTTCCTCTATGTGTCTAGTATACTCCTGTGAAATTTCGGAATTTTTGGAGCAACCTTCGAATTGTTATGGATTTTTAAGTAAACTGTGGTCGGATGAACAGTATCCTATGCACCCTTTTGAAAACAAGTTTCTGAAATGATTTTTTTGAGCAACTTAGAGTCCGAATTTGCTAAGGCCTATTTCTGAGTAAAATGTTTATTTTGATGTCTCCTAGCACCTGTAAAAGTTTCAGAATTTTCCACAAAGTTTTACTACATTTCCTAATATGATTTTTAAAACTGCCACAGTGTAGTCTTACCGGTAAATCTTGTTTTCGTACGCTTCGATGGTTATTGAGTCGATTGCTACTCTTTGATGAATCCTATGAATTCTGGAAATGTAGATATATGTTGTAATGATTAAAATGTGATTTTTGAAACTTTGTGAGTTTTGATCGAGTTAGATGTTCAATTTGGAGGGTAAGTGCACTTGGCGTGGGCTCGTTGGGCCGCCCCCTCTTTTTGGTGGCCAAAACGGCGCCAAGGAAATATTATTATGTTGCGTGATTGTATGAGTCTATACTCCTAGGTGTATCCGTAGGGGTTACCTAGGGCTCCGGAGTGTGTCTGTATAGGGTCCGCTGCTCTCACATTGTGGATACCGTCGGCTTGTGGACATAAGTGCCCAAGCGGGTAATTGATCCCAAAACGGCTAAGGCCCTGGATCGTCGATACCGGCAGCTTGTGGACATAAGCGCCCAAGCGGGTAATGTTTGGATGTCCTCGATCAAAATGAACATTGGTGTGGTAAAGTGTAAAAAGAAATCCCCCGTAAATTATTTTTACTCGTTCGTTAAATTAAATTCCCAACCTTTTTATTACTCTTCTAAATCTTTAAATTTTGTTATGCTATCATTAACTTACGCAGTACCGTTTGTACTGATAAATTTGTTATTTCCTATTTTTCGCAGAGTAAGTGATGGCGCATTGGGATGGGATTCTCAAAAATAAAGACTTGTCGCATTTTACTATTGTTTAAATTTCTGCACTGGACTTTGATACTGGACTTTGGACTTTGGTTTTTGGCCGTATGTTTGGCCCTCGTTTTTATTTGTTTTTAGCTTCCGCACTGATTACTACTGTGATGCATGAGATACTCTGATTTTAGTTCGGGCATGATTGAATGGTTTTTAAATTGTTTTGAAAAATTGATACAACTTAGCCTTAGCATTTTTCTAGATGAGCTCGATTTGGGTCGGGTCTTGTTTAGAAAAGTGTGGCGGTAATGCCCTGGCCTGGGAAATCAAATCCGGGGTGTTACAAAGTGGTATCAGAGCCCGAAAATTTTAAAGCTATTATTTTTCGGCCCACTATAGAGGCCCATATTATTTAATATTATTTTTAAGCATTTTAAGTATTTTTTCCATGGAAAAAGGGAATTTTATTTTTGAAACCCATGGAAAAGTATATCTTGCAAATTCGACAAGTCTTAAAAACTTAGTACTATTTTTGGGGGGTAGCATGTGCATTAACAAATTATTTTTATGTGTGACATATCCCTTAATGTAAAATTTGCATGATTAGATGGCCGACCCGAGGTTACAAGATTCCATCATGTGTTTATTGTGCTCCATGTCGGATATCACGCACGAACTTCGCCATATCTCTAGGGACGCCGCAAACGATAGAAATAGGATTGTGGCTATAGAGGAGAGGATGGAAGCTATGACCATTAGGAGTACCCAGATGGCTGCACGCCATGATGCTCTTGCAGCCGAGTTCGAGGATTGCCGACACCACGTGCATATGTTACAGGGACGCATATTTGCGTTGGAGGAGGTCATTGTTGGGCTGCAAAACCAGCTTAACCCCGAACCAGAGATGGAAGAGGAGGAAGAGTTTGACCCCGATGAGTTCATCAACGTTGAAGAAGAAGAGGACCCCGAGGAGGTTGTGGAGAACCCTCCACTGCCTCTTGATACCGACGAGGAGATTGAGGCCGATCGCCGGATGCTCGGCTATTCCCCCGACTACCTGATCTAGACTTTATCATGCGTTCTATCTTGATGGACTTTTACCGCTTTTCACTACTAGTTTCCTATCATTTCCGTACCTAGTATTATCGCATATTGATTATCTTGGTGGTACCACATTTTATGTAGTGGTGACCTAGTAGTATTTGATGTAGTAGCCTTGTTATTAAATCGTTATCATCTAGTGGAATTTCGTATTTAGTTTTCTCTTTCCTTTCTTGCCCATTTCAGTGGTCTTTAGCACTTAGAACCTATGAGATAGAGTTCTAACCATAGTCTAACTTGACTATTAACTTTCATCTAACTGCGAATCTAACCTCTGCGTGCTTAATCATCAGAATGCCGCCCAGAGGGAGACCTAGAGCTGAGATCCCAGTGAATGAGAACGTTAATGCTCCAGCCGATGCGAACCCGCCGAATCCGGGAGTTCAAGCTAACCCCGTTCCCAACGCACTTGATGAGAGGTTGAGGACAGTTGAGCAAGTCCTCGTTGCTCTAGGAAACGCTGAAGTCAACCGAGCTCAAGCAGCAGTACCACCCCCGGCAGCTCGCATAAAATATCTGGCGATGGTGAACCCTTACCAACCGCCTCATTACGAGGGACAGGAGGATCCCGCGAAGTTGGAGGATTGGCTAAGGACTTTTGACAAACTGCTTACTGCCATCAGGTGTCCCGCGAATGAAAAGGTTGGTGTGGCTGTGTACTACCTGAGAGGAGAAGCTGACGAATGGTGGCAAAACCACCAAGAAGGACTTGCTGATGGTGAACATGCCTACTTCTGGGAAGAGTTTAAAGAGATGATGAGGGAAAGGTTCTATCCCCTCAGCACAAAAACTGCTAAGTATGAGGAATTCATAAATCTCCGACAAGGCACCCAGACAGTTCAAGAATACTATGCGAAGTTTAAAGAGCTCGTCCGATTCGCTCCAAGGCTGGTACCAACCGATGCTGATAAAGCCCAGAAATTCGAGATGGGGCTGAATCTCAGCATCAGAGAGATCTTGGTTGGCGGACAGCACACTACTCTGCAAGCTGTTTACGATCGTGCAGTGGCAATTGCACGAGTACAACAGCTGAAGCGCAAGGATCATGGAGAGGCGAGCAAGGGCCTAAACAATTTCGATAAGAAGAACCGGAACAACAACTCTGGAAATCACTTCAGAAGGGGGAATGACCAAGGGAGGAATGATGGTCATAGGAAGCCCGACAACAGAGAGCTCAACCGAGGAGGCCAAGGAGGTTGGAGGCCGGATAACCAGGGCGCCTTCATACCCAGATGCCGGGAATGCAACATTCCGCACCTGGTGCGTGAATGCCCAAGACCGGGGCAGTGTTACCGTTGTGGCCGAGAAGGCCACTTGAAGAAGGAATGCCGGACGAGGGAGGACCGCATTGACAAGAGGTTGGACCTGATAAACCGTCCTCAGGGCAACAGGCCAGCCGGGCCAAACCAGCAGGACAACCAAGGGCAGAGATTCCCGCAGGCACAGAGGCCACCTCAGAATCCAAACCAGCATGGGAATCAAGGTAGGCCAGTAGGACGCCTGAACGTGATAAACCAAGCTGACTTAGCTGCTCAAGGCGATGTGATCGAAGGTACGTTTACTGCTTTAAGCGTACCTGTCAAGGTCTTATTTGACTCAGGAGCGAGTTGCTCTTTGATTTCCACGAGAATTATATATGCGTTAGATCTACCAGCGCCGAATAACATTAACTTAGGAATCCAATTACCGTCGGGTAAGGTAGTATCGTGTTCCAAACGATATGAGGGATCCCGATAGTAATCAAGAACACTGAATTCTTTGCGAATCTCATAGAATTTGACCTTAAGGATTTCGACATCATTTTGGGAATGGACTGGTTGACGAGGTACAAGGCTATCATCGAATGCCAGAAGCAGAAGATCTCGTCGGCGAAGAGTCGCGGAAAGAAGGTCATTTACTATATGCAGCCTCAGAAGAAGGGTGCCAAGATAGTAATGCAATAAAGTTCTGCAATCTCATGCAGAAGGGATACCAACTGTACGCGTGCTACGTGCATAATCTGGAAGGCGAGGAGAACAAGATCGATAGTATCCCAGTCGTGAACGAATACCCAGATGTCTTCCCGGAAGATATCCCAGGAATGCCTCCTGAGCGAGAAGTGGAGTTCACGATCGATCTCGTGCCCGGAATCGAACCGGTGTCAAAGGCACCATATCGCATGGCGCCTGCTGAGATGAAGGAGCTGAAAGAACAACTAGAGGAGTTGTTATCTAAGGGATATATTCGGCCGAGCACATCACCATGGGGAGCTCCAGTCCTGTTCGTGAAAAAGAAGGACGGCGGACTCCGATTGTGCATCGACTACCGAGGTCTTAATCAAGTAACAATTAAGAACAAGTACCCGCTACCTAGGATCGAAGATCTCTTCGATCAACTGAAAGGAGCGTCGGTATTTTCAAAGGTTGATCTAAGGTCGGGATACCACCAATTGCGTATCGCCGAGAACGATATACCCAAGACAGCATTCCGAACAAGATATGGACACTACGAATTCACCGTAATGTCCTTCGGTCTGACTAATGCTCCCGCAGTATTCATGAACCTCATGAATAGCGTTTTCCGAGAGTTGCTAGACACATGTGTAGTCGTATTCATCGACGACATCCTAGTTTACTCGAGGAATGAGGAAGAGCATAGTAGTCATTTGCACCAAGTACTCGGACTTTTGAGGAAGAATCAACTCTACGCGAAGCTGTCTAAGTGCGAGTTTTGGAAGAATGAAGTCGCTTTTCTAGGTCATATAGTATCGGCTAAAGGAGTATCAGTTGACCCGGCGAAGATATCAGCAGTGTCTGAATGGCCGGCACCAACAAACCAGACCGAGGTAAGAAGTTTCCTAGGTCTAGCCGGATACTACCGAAGGTTCGTGAAGGACTTTTCTAAAATTGCGAGACCGATGACCCAACTGCTGAAGAAAGGATTGAAGTTTGATTGGACAGCTGAGTGTGAGCAGTCATTCCGTGAGCTTAAGGGGAGACTCACATCAGCACCGGTTTTAGCGTTGCCATCAGAGACTGAGGATTATGAGGTGTATAGCGACGCCTCGAAGGAAGGTCTCGGTTGCGTGCTAATGCAAAACCATAGAGTGATTGCTTATGCATCAAGGCAACTCAAGACACACGAGGTAAACTACCCGACACATGATCTGGAACTAGCAGCGGTAGTGTTCGCTCTTAAGATCTGGCGACACTATCTATATGGACGAACTTGTCGGATGTTTACAGATCACAAAAGCCTCAAGTATATATTTACTCAGAAAGAGTTAAATATGAGGCAGAGGAGATGGCTCGAGCTGATCAAGGATTACGATCTGGATATAGCCTACCATGAAGGCAAGGCGAACGTCGTAGCGGATGCGTTGAGTCGCAAGACGAGGCACACGGCGAACACGCTCATTCTACCTTCGGAACTGTATATGGACCTAGCTAAGTTAGATACTGAACTAGTCCATTATGGAACCGTGGTGGAGACAGTGAACGCCATAACAGTTGAATCTACCGTATTTGACGAGATTCGAGAAGCCCAACCGGACGACGAGAATCTCCAGAGGATCAAAGGAAAAATAAGTGAAGGAAAGGCGGTAGGATTCACGATCCATGAAGACGGAAGTGTTAGTTTTAAAGGAAGATGGTGCGTTCCTCATAAGTGCGAGGAATTGAAGAGAAAGCTCATGGAAGAAGGCCACAGTACACCTTATTCAGTCCACCCTGGTGGGGATAAGTTGTACAAAGACTTAAAGAAATTCTATTGGTGGCCGCGGATGAAGAAGGATGTTGCCGACTTTGTGTCCAAGTGTATAACCTGCCAGAAGGTGAAGGCAGTGAGGCAAAAACCGCTAGGATTGGTAAAGCCATTGGAGATCCCAAGCTGGAAGTGGGACAGCATCTCCATGGATTTTGTTTCGGGGTTGCCAAGATCTCCCCGAGGAATGAATAAGATTTGGGTAATAGTTGACCGGTTAACGAAGACCGCCATTTTCATACCAATGAAGGAAAATTGGTCAATGGATCAACTAGCTAAGGCATACATCGAGAATGTGGTCCGAAGGCACGGAGTACCGCATGATATTATCTCAGACCGGGATAGTAGATTCGTCTCCAACTTCTGGACTAAATTACAAGAAGCCTTAGGAACCCAAATCAAGATGAGTACAGCTTTTCATCCAATGACGGACGGTCAGACTGAGCGCACGATTCAGACGCTCGAAGACATGCTAAGAGCGTGTGTACTCGAATTCAAGGGAAGTTGGGAAGACCACTTGCCGTTGATTGAATTCTCGTACAACAACAGTTATCACGCTAGCATAGGCATGGCACCGTTCGAAGCGCTTTACGGACGGAAGTGCCGTAGTCCGTTGTGCTGGACGAAGGATGATGATTCGGTAGTTGTTGGACCGCAGCTCATTGAGGATATGAATAGCAAGATCAAGGTGGTTCAACAGAAAATGAAAGCCGCGCAAGATAGGCAGAAGAGCTACGCCGACACTAGGCGGCAAGAGTTAGAATTTGAGGTGGGAGACAAGGTTATGCTGAAAGTATCGCCCATGAAGGGGGTGATGCGATTCAGTAAACGAGGAAAGTTAAGTCCTCGCTACATTGGTCCGTACGAGATTTTGGATCGTGTAGGTACCTTGGCTTATCGTTTGGCACTTCCACCAGAGTTGTCGCGAGTGCACAACGTATTTCACGTTTCTCAATTAAAGAAATATGTGCACGACCCAACTCACGTGTTGCAACCCGACGTGATTGAGCTAGATGACGACCTGACATACGAGGAGTATCCGATCGAGGTACTTGATGTCAAGGAAAGGGTCACAAGAAACAAGACTGTGAGGATGGTGAAGATCCTATGGTCGAATCATGGCACCGAGGAAGCGACGTGGGAATTGGAAGCGGATATGAAGCAGAGATATCCCAACCTTTTCCGAAGCGACTCAGGAGCAGTTATGGGGGCATAACTGCAGTCCTAAGGGGGAGAGGATGTGACACCCCGCGCAAAGTCGTCGCGAGCTGAGGTAAAATGTAACACCCGAGAAATTTAATTCACATTCAAAGGAATAGAATTAATTTCTTGTGAAAGACGTTTATCCTTAAGGAAAGTAGATGGAGATACCCCAACATTAAATTGAGCCCAAAAGAAAGTGAGGGCACAACTTCGGGGACGAAGTTGATTCTTAAGGGGGGTAGACTGTAATACCCCAGATTTTTATCAACGCCCAAAGGAATAAAATTTATTCCGATCAATGTTGAAATATTTCCGAGAAGAAGAAAATAATTTATCACGATAAATTATTGCTCGGAAATGAAACGCCGATAGATTTAAATTCAAAATGGAATAAAAGAGGGAAAGGAAGCCCGAAGACATTCCATGAATTGAGTCAAAATAATTGGAATTAAATTCAAGAAGGAAAAGAATTTTAATTCCAAGAACCCGTGAAGTCGGAAGAAATTTAATGATACAAGTTATTGCACGGGAATCAAAAGACGACAAATCGGAAGCCGACGAACCCGAGACCGACGGACTTAAGATATCAAACATGAAATTCATTCGAGTCAAGATAAACTTAAGATAAGAATTTATGATCCAAGAATGACCCGAAAAATCGAGCCCGAAAACGTAGGAGGATAGAAGTCCGAAAGAGAGGAGGAAAAGCACGACGGATCGCACGACCCCGCCCGGACCGAAGTCCAGGCGAGTGTGGCGCGCACTTGGCGCTGGGTTTGGCTAAAAACCGCGCCAACCCCGCGCCGTCCTGACAGCAGCGACGTTTTGTCGCGTTTTGGCGACTTTCTCGCCAATTTTCGGGGCCCAAGGTTGGGAATCTGATCTATCACGGGGGAGGCATCTTTTTGGACGTTATGTAATCAATCTCATCCCCATTGTCAGCCATTTTCATCAATCATTCACCCCAAAACTCTCCCAAAACTCTCCCAAAGCCAAACACCCTTCCGGCGGACTTTCCGGCGACTTTCCGGCAACCAAATCCAACCAAGGAAGTGTGTAGATCAAGGATTGCAGGCTTTGGATTGTTGGTAAGATGTTAATCAAGTTTCCATATGGATTTAAGATCATAAACATCATCCTAACTTACGAATCTTCGTATTCAAACACAAATCGGAGCCAAGGGAAGAATAAATCGGATGGAAGAGATTCGTTCGTGACATCCCGTGGATTCCGGATGACCCCGTGACTTCCTAAACATCATCCCCACTGTAAGTTAACCTTACTATGGTTTTGGGTGACTTAAAATGCAACCAAACATAGAGATTCAACTCAAGAAAGTTAATAAAAATCTGTCAACAAGAGAAACCCTCAACGCAGCGTTTTCGTATGAATTTTTCGAACCTCTAAAGCTGCTCAAACAATAAAACTCAAAACATGAAAAGTGTTTCTAAGACTTTGATTTAGCTTCTGTAAAAATTTTGGAATTTTTCATGATGTTTTGAAACCTGAAACCAACCCAAAACCGAAGAGTATTAAATCTGAATCTTAGAACTTTGGCAGATTTCACTCTCAATCTTGTTGGTTATTTTGACCATGGATCTAGGCCGATCTAGGATTGGTGTTGAACATGAAAGTTGTAGATCTATGAGTTTAGAACATTTCTGCAAGTTTTTAGAATTTTTCGTTGAGATTTGAACCTCCGAACTCGAGCCGACCCGATCTGCGTTAGAACCGATGTCAAGAACCTTGACAGATTTCTTAATCAAACTCGACGAGCAAAACTCTTACTTCGAGTGTTCAAACCTGAAAACTCAAAACTAAGATTTTGATCCTAAGAGCTTAAGCTATATTGTGTAAAAATTTCAGAAATTTTCATCAAGTTTTGATACCCCAAAACGTGTCGGACATATTCTGCGTTTTTAGGAATTGTCAAAGGATGACAGATTTCATAACCGAACTTGAGGAGCTTATTCCTATCATTTCTAGTCCGAATCAATCTTCATGATCTAAACAAAAGTTGTTGGAAATCATGTCTAGTATGTCTCTGTAAAATTTCAGAATTTTTGAAGTCCATTTGATATGATAAAGAGTCGAATCTTTTAACGTTGTCAAACCTGAATCCTGACAGCTTTTTGATTCTGTAGAAGACTTGATTTTTGACATGCTTCCCATCGTTTTTCCGAAAAACTTAAAACATGAAAGTTGTTCATTGGGATGTTTTTGAGTTGCTGTACAAATTTCAGAACAATCGCCTAAGAAATGGATTTTTAAACCAAAAAGGCGCAAACTGTGACATCGATCGATTTTTGAAATCTTTTAAACAACGATCGAGACGTTGGAATTACGATAAAGCTATATTTTTGAAAAATCCCGTTACACCAAATAAAAACATTTTCTTTAAAAGAATTCTTTTGAAACATTGGGGACTTGTGACCAAGTTTGACGTTATCAATATGATTCATGCGGGTTTGATTCCCAATGATGTATTTGAGTTCTTGCGGGTTAGATTCCCCAAGGGCGATTGTATGTTTTCCTGCGGGTTAGATTCCCCAGGATGTATTGAGTTCTTGCGGGTTAGATTCCCCAAGGGCGATTGAATGTTTCCTGCGAAAAATATTGGTTATGAGGATTGCGGTCACAAGAGCCCTGGTGAATGGTGAACTATAAAAGAAACGAAAAAAAAATATTTTGAGAAATGATACTATTGATATTGGCTGAGGCCGCCGGATCACCGGCTAAATGATACTTTTGAAATTGGCTGCGGCCGCCGGATCACCGGCTAAATGATATATTGATGAAATGGTTATGTAACGGGAGAACAAAATATTTAAGGTTTTTAAGTCTTTATGCCTTGCAAATCATTTTCCTACAAGAAATCTTTTTATTAAATTTAACTAAAGGCTTTGAAACCCCTAACCCATGCTATGTGTTAACTTACTCAGCGCGTTTTTGCTGACCCAAACCATATATCTCCTTTTTCTTACAGAGGATGAAGATTATGCATCATCATATGCATACATGGGAACATTTGGGGAATTCTCTATTTTAAATCCCTGCATTTAATTACGACTTGCATGAACGGGACTGTATAACCCGTGTTTTGGCCATGTCGGCCCTTATACATTATTTCCGCTGCACAAATTAAAATTTCCGCTGCAACTTTGATGTATTATCCTTAAATTATATATGAATGGGCTGTTTGAATATTTTAAATTCTGAAAAACCATAGCCTTGCATCTCTTTAGTGAGCTCGGAGAAACCGTGTCTTGCTAGGGAGGTGTGGCGGTGGCATCCCGGCCTGGGTTACCAAAACCGGGGTGTTACAGAGTGGTATCAGAGCCCAGACTATTTTAAAGTTATTTATTTTAAAGAAAATATCTGATACCAATGTGGTATCAGAGCCCGGATTATTTTGAAGCTATTATCTTTTAAAGAGCCCAATTAATATTTTGAAGTTAAAGCCCAAATTTTTAGCCCAAATTTTTTTTTAGAAGCCCAAGAAATTATTTTGGGCCCAATAACCTTGTTTTTATTTAAAGCCCAAATAATTTATTTCTTTCGGCCCAATATAGTGGCCCAAACCTTTTATCCTTATTTTAACCTATCCATGGAATAAATTTATTTTTTTTAAAACCCATGGATAAATAAAGGCATGCATAAAAATTTTTTTTTATTGGGGGGATCACATATGCATATGCATACATAAATACACTAACCCTTTTTATGTGAATTATCGGTAATAAGAAACACTCCTACCTTAGAACTCGACATGATCTTGACTTAATGATCTTGACTTAGGAGCGCTTGCTAAAGACTAACTTTGCCTTAGTCCTAGATCTTGATCACTTAGAAACTCATCTTCGCGTACTTCTATAACAGAAATTGACACCTATAAGAAAACAGAGGAAGGATCATATGCGATGATACCCGAACATGGTTGTGAATAATGCATAGGCAGTTATGGGGACATAACTGTAATCTTAAGGGGGGGAGGATGTAATACCCCGTAAGAATGCATAAGCATTTAATTCGAAACTCGAATATTTTGTATCCCAAATAAATTCTTTTTGAACTACGTAATGACTTGATCCCTTCACAGGGTACGTAGGCAACTTGGAAATTTCAATTCTGGGTTCAGTCAAATAATATCAAACAACAAAACACAATGATACAATCGCAATCAATCAATCGGTCAATAAGTCGCGCAACTTCGAGGACGAAGTTGATTCCTAAGGGGGAGAGGATGTAACACCCGAGAAATTTAATTCACATTCAAAGGAATAGAATTAATTTCTTGTGAAAGACGTTTATCCTTAAGGAAAGTAGATGGAGATACCCCAACATTAAATTGAGCCCAAAAGAAAGTGAGGGCACAACTTCGGGGACGAAGTTGATTCTTAAGGGGGGTAGACTGTAATACCCCAGATTTTTATCAACGCCCAAAGGAATAAAATTTATTCCGATCAATGTTGAAATATTTCCGAGAAGAAGAAAATAATTTATCACGATAAATTATTGCTCGGAAATGAAACGCCGATAGATTTAAATTCAAAATGGAATAAAAGAGGGAAAGGAAGCCCGAAGACATTCCATGAATTGAGTCAAAATAATTGGAATTAAATTCAAGAAGGAAAAGAATTTTAATTCCAAGAACCCGTGAAGTCGGAAGAAATTTAATGATACAAGTTATTGCACGGGAATCAAAAGACGACAAATCGGAAGCCGACGAACCCGAGACCGACGGACTTAAGATATCAAACATGAAATTCATTCGAGTCAAGATAAACTTAAGATAAGAATTTATGATCCAAGAATGACCCGAAAAATCGAGCCCGAAAACGTAGGAGGATAGAAGTCCGAAAGAGAGGAGGAAAAGCACGACGGATCGCACGACCCCGCCCGGACCGAAGTCCAGGCGAGTGTGGCGCGCACTTGGCGCTGGGTTTGGCTAAAAACCGCGCCAACCCCGCGCCGTCCTGACAGCAGCGACGTTTTGTCGCGTTTTGGCGACTTTCTCGCCAATTTTCGGGGCCCAAGGTTGGGAATCTGATCTATCACGGGGGAGGCATCTTTTTGGACGTTATGTAATCAATCTCATCCCCATTGTCAGCCATTTTCATCAATCATTCACCCCAAAACTCTCCCAAAACTCTCCCAAAGCCAAACACCCTTCCGGCGGACTTTCCGGCGACTTTCCGGCAACCAAATCCAACCAAGGAAGTGTGTAGATCAAGGATTGCAGGCTTTGGATTGTTGGTAAGATGTTAATCAAGTTTCCATATGGATTTAAGATCATAAACATCATCCTAACTTACGAATCTTCGTATTCAAACACAAATCGGAGCCAAGGGAAGAATAAATCGGATGGAAGAGATTCGTTCGTGACATCCCGTGGATTCCGGATGACCCCGTGACTTCCTAAACATCATCCCCACTGTAAGTTAACCTTACTATGGTTTTGGGTGACTTAAAATGCAACCAAACATAGAGATTCAACTCAAGAAAGTTAATAAAAATCTGTCAACAAGAGAAACCCTCAACGCAGCGTTTTCGTATGAATTTTTCGAACCTCTAAAGCTGCTCAAACAATAAAACTCAAAACATGAAAAGTGTTTCTAAGACTTTGATTTAGCTTCTGTAAAAATTTTGGAATTTTTCATGATGTTTTGAAACCTGAAACCAACCCAAAACCGAAGAGTATTAAATCTGAATCTTAGAACTTTGGCAGATTTCACTCTCAATCTTGTTGGTTATTTTGACCATGGATCTAGGCCGATCTAGGATTGGTGTTGAACATGAAAGTTGTAGATCTATGAGTTTAGAACATTTCTGCAAGTTTTTAGAATTTTTCGTTGAGATTTGAACCTCCGAACTCGAGCCGACCCGATCTGCGTTAGAACCGATGTCAAGAGCCTTGACAGATTTCTTAATCAAACTCGACGAGCAAAACTCTTACTTCGAGTGTTCAAACCTGAAAACTCAAAACTAAGATTTTGATCCTAAGAGCTTAAGCTATATTGTGTAAAAATTTCAGAAATTTTCATCAAGTTTTGATACCCCAAAACGTGTCGGACATATTCTGCGTTTTTAGGAATTGTCAAAGGATGACAGATTTCATAACCGAACTTGAGGAGCTTATTCCTATCATTTCTAGTCCGAATCAATCTTCATGATCTAAACAAAAGTTGTTGGAAATCATGTCTAGTATGTCTCTGTAAAATTTCAGAATTTTTGGAGTCCATTTGATATGATAAAAAGTCGAATCTTTTAACGTTGTCAAACCTGAATCCTGACAGCTTTTTGATTCTGTAGAAGACTTGATTTTTGACATGCTTCCCATCGTTTTTCCGAAAAACTTAAAACATGAAAGTTGTTCATTGGGATGTTTTTGAGTTGCTGTACAAATTTCAGAACAATCGCCTAAGAAATGAATTTTTAAACCAAAAAGGCGCAAACTGTGACATCGATCGATTTTTGAAATCTTTTAAACAACGATCGAGACGTTGGAATTACGATAAAGCTATATTTTTGAAAAATCCCGTTACACCAAATAAAAACATTTTCTTTAAAAGAATTCTTTTGAAACATTGGGGACTTGTGACCAAGTTTGACGTTATCAATATGATTCATGCGGGTTTGATTCCCAATGATGTATTTGAGTTCTTGCGGGTTAGATTCCCCAAGGGCGATTGTATGTTTTCCTGCGGGTTAGATTCCCCAGGATGTATTGAGTTCTTGCGGGTTAGATTCCCCAAGGGCGATTGAATGTTTCCTGCGAAAAATATTGGTTATGAGGATTGCGGTCACAAGAGCCCTGGTGAATGGTGAACTATAAAAGAAACGAAAAAAAAAATATTTTGAGAAATGATACTATTGATATTGGCTGAGGCCGCCGGATCACCGGCTAAATGATACTTTTGAAATTGGCTGCGGCCGCCGGATCACCGGCTAAATGATATATTGATGAAATGGTTATGTAACGGGAGAACAAAATATTTAAGGTTTTTAAGTCTTTATGCCTTGCAAATCATTTTCCTACAAGAAATCTTTTTATTAAATTTAACTAAAGGCTTTGAAACCCCTAACCCATGCTATGTGTTAACTTACTCAGCGCGTTTTTGCTGACCCAAACCATATATCTCCTTTTTCTTACAGAGGATGAAGATTATGCATCATCATATGCATACATGGGAACATTTGGGGAATTCTCTATTTTAAATCCCTGCATTTAATTACGACTTGCATGAACGGGACTGTATAACCCGTGTTTTGGCCATGTCGGCCCTTATACATTATTTCCGCTGCACAAATTAAAATTTCCGCTGCAACTTTGATGTATTATCCTTAAATTATATATGAATGGGCTGTTTGAATATTTTAAATTCTGAAAAACCATAGCCTTGCATCTCTTTAGTGAGCTCGGAGAAACCGTGTCTTGCTAGGGAGGTGTGGCGGTGGCATCCCGGCCTGGGTTACCAAAACCGGGGTGTTACATAAAAATTTTATTGCGAGCCTCAATAATTTCTTTGTGCCAATTATTAATTTTCCGAAGTGCGACCCAACTTCGAGGACGAAGTTGATTTCTAAGGAGGGTAGACTGTAATACCCGAGAAATCAACATCGAGTATTAAATCCGAAAAATTAATTAATTGAATTAATTAATTGGATTTAACTATCGCAACCGAAATAATTCCGGGAGAGCGGAATTAAATATTTTCGCACGGTAGCAACTCGAAGAGAGTTATTGGAGTATCCAACAATCACGGATAATCCAAATATGATTTTTAAAAGATCAAAAATCATATTATTATTAAAAAAAAAAAAAAAAAGAAAAAAATTCGCTGCCTGGAGTGGCGCGGTGGCCGCGCGGTGGCGCGCCACCAGCGCGCCACCCTCCAGTAGGCAGCGGTTCGAACGCTGCCTACGCGTTTTGGCTTGGTTTTTGCATTAAGTTCGATCTTGATGCTTTGAATCTTCTCCTAACCCTTTTCCAGATGTTGGTGGATGTATTGAGACACCATTGGACGAATCTAGAAGTTTCTAGAACCCCTATATGGCTGTAAGTTTGGAGGATGCATGCATTAGAATGATTCTTTGAACCATGGAGTGTTAGGTGGTTTGGATTAAGTTTTGAGGGGGGGTTAATGTATTTTTGACTGTCATAATTCGTCCACCCTTTCGTAGGGACTTTATGGCAGCCATTGGAATCATGAAACACCCCTTTCCAACCCCAAAAACCTGCCACAAACTTCACTCTTTCCACCCATCCGAAAATCAGATTTCCCTTGGAGAGTTGAGAGTTCTTTGAGAGTATTCTTCCTTGTTCCAGAGAGTTTGGGCGAGTTCAAGCATTCCAATCTCTTCTCCTACGTCTAGGTAAGGTTGCTATACCAATTCCTTGTTCTTTACTTTGGATTCTAGGCCCTAACATCAAGTTTTTATCCAAACACCTCAAAATAGGATTCGTTCGGTAGATCTTGGAAGTGGGAGGCTGTTCCGGACGAGTTTGAGGGTTCAACCAAAGAGGATTTCGACACTATACTCTTGAGAAGTAAGTTAATGATGTGCATACCAATTTTTAGAGTGTTTGGTTGAGTATTCGTTGAGTTAGAGTTCGATTTCCATCCTACGCTAAAACTGTCAATTAGGGTTTCTATCCGAATAGTTTTAATTGTTCAGCGTTTTTCGTCAAGATCCGTTCATTTTTGGAAGAACTTGTCTAAATGAAAAATGTTCCTAACACTTTAAAGATGACCTCTGTAAATTTTCAGAATTTTTGGAATTGATTTGGTCGACGAGAATAGATCTGGTATTTTCTGCTACACATGTTGACAGATTTCAATTTCTAGCATGTCCAGTTTTGTAGTTCATATTTCTCCTAGCTATGGTCGTTTTTGATGGTTAGTTTCTTCATGAAAATTGTTCCTGTATGTGTCTAGTATACTCCTGTGAAATTTCGGAATTTTTGGAGCAACCTTCGAATTGTTATGGATTTTTAAGTAAACTGTGGTCGGATGAACAGTATCCTATGCACCCTTTTGAAAACAAGTTTCTGAAATGATTTTTTTGAGCAACTTAGAGTCCGAATTTGCTAAGGCCTATTTCTGAGTAAAATGTTTATTTTGATGTCTCCTAGCACCTGTAAAAGTTTCAGAATTTTCCACAAAGTTTTACTACATTTCCTAATATGATTTTTAAAACTGCCACAGTGTAGTCTTACCGGTAAATCTTGTTTTCGTACGCTTCGATGGTTATTGAGTCGATTGCTACTCTTTGATGAATCCTATGAATTCTGGAAATGTAGATATATGTTGTAATGATTAAAATGTGATTTTTGAAACTTTGTGAGTTTTGATCGAGTTAGATGTTCAATTTGGAGGGTAAGTGCACTTGGCGTGGGCTCGTTGGGCCGCCCCCTCTTTTTGGTGGCCAAAACGGCGCCAAGGAAATATTATTATGTTGCGTGATTGTATGAGTCTATACTCCTAGGTGTATCCGTAGGGGTTACCTAGGGCTCCGGAGTGTGTCTGTATAGGGTCCGCTGCTCTCACATTGTGGATACCGTCGGCTTGTGGACATAAGTGCCCAAGCGGGTAATTGATCCCAAAACGGCTAAGGCCCTGGATCGTCGATACCGGCAGCTTGTGGACATAAGCGCCCAAGCGGGTAATGTTTGGATGTCCTCGATCAAAATGAACATTGGTGTGGTAAAGTGTAAAAAGAAATCCCCCGTAAATTATTTTTACTCGTTCGTTAAATTAAATTCCCAACCTTTTTATTACTCTTCTAAATCTTTAAATTTTGTTATGCTATACATTAACTTACGCAGTACCGTTTGTACTGATAAATTTGTTATTTCCTATTTTTCGCAGAGTAAGTGATGGCGCATTGGGATGGGATTCTCAAAAATAAAGACTTGTCGCATTTTACTATTGTTTAAATTTCTGCACTGGACTTTGATACTGGACTTTGGACTTTGGTTTTTGGCCGTATGTTTGGCCCTCGTTTTTATTTGTTTTTAGCTTCCGCACTGATTACTACTGTGATGCATGAGATACTCTGATTTTAGTTCGGGAATGATTGAATGGTTTTTAAATTGTTTTGAAAAATTGATACAACTTAGCCTTAGCATTTTTCTAGATGAGCTCGATTTGGGTCGGGTCTTGTTTAGAAAAGTGTGGCGGTAATGCCCTGGCCTGGGAAATCAAATCCGGGGTGTTACACCCATTATGTTGGGAAAAATGTGAGAATTCTATTGTGGTTAGGCCGCAACTCATTGAAGACATGGCCCAACAGATCAAGATGATCCAGGGGAAAATGAAGGCAGCACAAGATCGACAGAAAAGTTATGCCGATGTTAGGCGACATGACCTAGAATTTCAAGTTGGAGATAAGGTTATGCTGAAAATATCACCTATGAAAGGAGTGATGCGTTTTGGAAAGCGAGGAAAGTTAATTCCTCGATATATTGGACTGTATGACATTCTGGAACAAGTCGGAACCCTGGCATATAGACTAGCCCTACCGCCACAACTATCTCGAGTGCACAATGTGTTCCATGTTTCACAGTTAAAGAAATATGTGCATGACCCAACCCATGTACTTCAACAGGAAGTAATTGAACTCAAAGAAGATCTAACTTATGAAGAGTATCCAATCCAAATACTCGACATCAAAGAAAGAACGACAAGGAACAAGACCACCCGGATTGTTAAAGTACTTTGGTCCAATCATGGTACGGAAGAAGCAATATGGGAACTAGAGGATGATATGAAGCAACGCTACCCCAATCTCTTTTTAAACGACCAAATAACAGTTATGGGGACATAACTGTAGGCTTAAGGGGAGGAGGATGTAACCACCCGACATAATCTTGATAGGGTATGTTCAAAATCTCCTAATTTTTTTTTCTTTCTTTTCCATTAACTTTTATCTTATATTCCGCATATTAGATTGTTATAATAGTTTTCATTAAAACTTCGAGGACGAAGTTGATTCTTAAGGAGGGTGGATTGTAATACCATAGAAATTACCCGAAATAGTTGTAATTCACTAAAGTGACTTTTATTAAATATTTAATCACTTGCTTAAAGAATTAGTATATTGATTTTTCTACAAAACAACACTTGAAAAACTATATATGTAAATTTGTCTTTTCCAAAAGAAATATGAATTTCAATATCATGGGTAATAGAATTATATAGTTTATGGAATATTTTTTAAATCTATTGTTTAAATTATATATATAAGTTTTTATATATATACACATTGGTCTTGAAAATTATTATGAGGATAGTATGTGAATATTTTAAGTACTTTGATATTCATTATGGAATAAATTTTTATAAAAATAAAAGTATGAGTTTTTATGTGAATCTATGAGAATTAACTTTTATATATAAGAAAATATATTCATAGATTATAATTTTTATTTGATGATGACATGAAGACTTTGTGGTTTGAGTATTGTTATGAATAAAATAAAACCATGCAAGTATATTATTATTATCTTTTTGAAAGCACATTAATATAAATACAATACTTGAAATAAATAAATAAATAAATATTATATTATCATATCCAACTCATTGAGTATAAATGCATGCCACTAAATAATGGCAAGAATAATGATTTTTGTAGACAAGCTAATACTTCAATCATTCTCATGATACACTACTTACACAAATATAAGGTTAAAAACAATTGCAAGAAATTTTCTTCCTAAACAAATAGATGAAAAATCCACATGATTAACAAGTCTCTTGGATGAATGGCTAGCAAAGAAAGGTGATCAATTATCTCTTGAACCCACCAAGATTAATAGCCTCCATAATAGGCAAACCATTATGTTAATAGACAACATGATGGACAAAATTAATAGCCTCCTAAATTAATAGCCTCTTTGTTAGGCTATAAGGACCAAATGAGTGGATACAAATACTCTAACCATTATTGCTCAAGACACACTTAATTGGATGATTGGTGAGGTTGTAATCACTCTCACAATGTGTCATGTTCAATTGTTCAAATCTTAGCCTATAAATAGAGGGAGTTTCTAGCCTTCAAACACACCAATCTCATCCATCTCATTAGCCAAATTCACTACCCATTTTATCTTCAAAGTTCTCACACATAGTGAGCATATCTTAAGGATTGTGGAGTCTTGTAGGCTTGGCAACCTTCATCATTCTAAGAGTTCTAACTCTTCTCAACACTTGGTTAGTAAGATATCATCCTTGAAACTTGTATCTTAGAGATCTAAATCTTTTATTTTTATACTATAAATTGATTTCCCTCTATTTGTCGAATTTCAGCGAAACCCGTAATTTGTGGTGCGAATCTTGTGTTATAACGGCCATTATCTTTGAATCTCCTTGCTCTTATACATCAATTCAGTAAGTTAACACTCTCTCTTTAATTTGGAGATCCCCATCCATGTTTTAAGAGTACAAAATTAGAATTCCCTCATTATACCAAAATCTGTCTGTTTTTTCGTTTACGTAAAGATCCATCTTTTTAAACTATTTTGGTTCAATAACCCTCAAAGGTTCCTTCATAAAACTTGTTCCTTATTGAGTTGAGTATCTTTCTGGAAAATTTTATAATTTTTAGAAATCGTATGAAAAAAGCTATGGGATCCGCTTTATCGAAAGGTCGAAATCTCTTTTTGTTGAAATCTAAGAAATGATAGTGTTTTCTGAAATCCACATTTTTGAAGGTCTTAAGTGTCTCAAAGCCAAATGGTTTCTTCATGAAAAATATTTATCTATGTGTTATCTACCTTGTGGTAAAATTTTAGAATTTTCAGTCGCGAATTACTATTTTTAAAACCTGTTGAAAATTAGAGTCACTATTGAATTTCTGGCAGAATACAGGTTCTGAAAAGAACTCAATTTTTGAAATGTTTCCATACCTTATTTTGAAAAGTGTAAAACATGAAACTTGTTCAACTATGTATTGAGTATCTACAGTTTAAATTTCATAGCAATCGCCTTTTATATGAATTTTTAAACTGACTTGGCGTAAACTGCGATGTTGGACTTGATTTTTTGGTCCAAATGAGAAATTGTTGGATTTTGATATCCATGAAATGATATTTTCATATTTATGAGATATTGGGAGTTAAATGTTGAAATGATATTTGGCATTTTTTAATGCCCTTGTTATGAGGTTACTCCCTTGATATTGTTGAAAACTCTTTGAAAGAGGATATTATGTGGAAAATTGTGGAAAACTCCTTTAAATCCATTGTGCACTATTAACTTGAGTAAGATGTCATACTTGATAGAGGGCTAATGCACTAGGGATGTGTCTTGCGGGGCCTCCCCTCTAAATATGCCAAGATGGCATTGTTGATAAATTGTGCCAAAACGGCGTTGTTGCATGTATGAGTCTATACTCTTGGGTGTATCCGTGATGGGTTACCCAAGGCTCCGGAGTGTGTCTGTATATGAGTCCGCTGCATGCTGATCGTGACTTATGATCGATATGATATGATATGATATATGGAAAATGGTGTCCTCTTGTGCATAGTTGCTACAATGGTAAGAATGAAAGTTATTTATTTTGTTAAAGGTAATGTGTGTGATCATTTTAAAAAGTGAAAATTATTATTATTATTATTATTATTTTTTGAGTGTCAACCACTATTTTAAAACGCACTTCTTAAAGTGGAGCGGGTTGACTTACTCAGTACCATTGTACTGATAAAAAGTTGTTGCGTTATCTTTTTACAGATATTGGAGCTGACATATGAACTGCATCTCATGACATGAGCATTTGGGGATGGGATTACCTTTCATCAAAAGATTGTTGCTTTAAGGAACCACGTACTTTTAAATATTAATGTCCTATATATTGCCTTTAGTTTATGATTCCGCGTGAGAAAGAACAATGACTCTGGTATTAAGTACTTTAAATTTTCTTATGTCTATATTTTATAAAATTGGCAATTATTTTTAAAGTTTATACTACAAAAATTTATATTTAGCCGTAGCACTTGTCAATTAAGTTAGCCAAAGGGCGAGCCTGACTGACAAGTGTGGTGGTAACATTCTGAAACCTTATGAGGATGAATTTCGGGGTGTTTATAACACCTCGTAAAAATTTTAAATAGAAATTTAAATCTTAATAAATAAATATTTAAAATTTCTCAGAAATAAAATTTTCTTTTGAAAACGAAAGGAAACGATATTTATTTTCAAAGTGTGAATTTAATTAAATCAATCTTAGCTGAGAATTAAATTTAAGGAGTTAAAAACTTTTAAGTATGAGACTATTAAATTAGCGTATAAGTATTAATTTATAAATTATCAAGAATTTAATTAAATCCCCCAGTTTATGTATACGAGTTGGATTAAACATTACCAAAGTCAAATTAAGTTACACCGAATTATCCAACAAGAGTACCGGACAGAAACATAATGTAATGGCTAAGGATGGATGAGTTTATGAACCCCTAAACCTCTAAATAAATATTATTGGACATGAATTGGATTATCAGACTTAGTCAACGTGATTTAAGTAAAAACACTTAGGCTAATAATTTAAGGGATTCAAGGTCGACCCGAATAGTAAATAGTAAGTTTTCCCAGCCTAAAGAAGTTGAAGACTTGGACCATTTTTGTCAATGAAATAAAGTATAAAGTTAAAATCTATTAAAGTAAATTATGAGTATAGGATAGGTGGAAACTTAAATTAATCTTTTCCAAAGTACCCAATGTTAATTGGTAAACTAATCGAGGAGCTAGCTATTAATTTTATCGAAGCCAATTTAGTCGATACGATTAAATTAGAACACTTAATGGGTTGCCAAAAAGATAAATATTTACTCAATCATTCCAAAACTTACTCACCTTGCTAAGTAAGGCCAAATATTAAATAACTTAAATTGATTAGTTATGCTTAGCTTATTATTATTATTATGAGAGCTTACTTAAATCCGTCAAGTCTATTGATGTGTTTAAGGACATTAAATCAAGAATTAGACATGAATTAAATTATAAAATTGAGTCCTTACAATTAAATTAAAATGCTTAACTCATTTAATTATCGAGAATTATGCGACTATTAATTAGTGATGGTCCCGAATTAAGGAAGGTGGAGTATTGGATTACTCGACTAACGGTTCCGGGTAATTAAATAAATTAAGTACATAATTTAAATAATTAAGGCAATTTAGTCCATAATTGATTATTTGGATTGGGTCATTCTATTAAGTCCATGAGTTAAAATTAAAATTAATTAGGTTAAGTCCAACAAACCAATTACAGACTTTGGCCCAATTGAGTAGCCCAAACCATTAGCCTAACCCTAAGCCCAAAAACCCAACCAAACCCTAACCCTAATTTTGTAACCCTGTCACCGCCGCCCTCCGGCACCGCCACTGCCGCCGGCGACACCTCTGACAGCCACCTTGCCACCGCCCCCAGCCGCTTGACCTCGCCATCGCACCACCCTTTCTCCCCGCCACAACAGCGTCAGCAACGCCGCCTCGGCATCCTGCCGCCGCTGCTCCAACCTATCCTCACCACCACCGCGGCTACAACCACCATCGCCGCCTCCATCGCCCAACCTCAGCCACCACCGTATCCACCTCTCTCCGTCCCAGATCGCCACCAGGGGCAACCGCCGCATCGCCACCCGCGGCCGTCGCCGCCACCGCCCACCTTTTTCCATCACTAACACCATACCATCTCCCTCTTCCTCCTCAAATCCAACACCAACACACCCACAAGATCCAGGAAATAAGAAAAACAAGAATCCCCCAAAACAGAAAAATAAAGAAGAAGAAGAGGAAGGAGAAGAAGAGGAGGAAGAGAGAAGGGCGACGGAGACCTTCGCAGCAGCCGCCCCGGCCGCCACCCTCAACATGCTCTACCACCGCCGCCACCATCGCAGAGTCGTCGCCGCCCCTCTCCGCCACCGCCGGGATGGGCCAAGAACAAAACAAGAAAAACATAATGGTCGGGAGACACAAAAGGGAGGTGGTGCAGAGTTCTGAGAGAACTTGTAGGAGGAAGACAAAAATTTGCCAAAATGGGGGAGAGGAGGACGGTTTCAGAGAGACACAGACAGAAATTAATGAGGGCAGGGGCACATTTGTGGTAATGCAGTCTGGAAAGTTGATTTGAGGGAGGACAACTTGTTGTCTTCTTCAGCCATTACCTCTGTATAAACCCCCTTCTACTCACCCAATTCTCACGCCATTTCCCATCTCAAATTCAGTTAGTTTCTTTGAGTTTCCAGTGTGGCTTGAGTTTTGAAATAGTTTAGTAGTTGGGATTCGAATGAGATTTTTGCTGCTTATTCCAAAAGAGTTTTAGAGCTGAGTAAGGATTAGTACATATAGCTAGTCCGTGAGAGTGCTCGGGTAAGATTTATTAAATTGGAAAATTTTAGTTATTATTTCCATTAAAATATCATTATAGCATATGATGTTAATATTATAATTTTTGCGAGTCAAATAGCTGTAAAGGGATATCTGCTCGTAGGCCGTGCGTGTGTCGTGTCCATTCCATCCACGGTGACTGTAAGTAGATTTTTACTCTTTGGAGTAAAGCCAAATTTATTTTAGCTTAAGCATAATTTTTACTACCGCTTTCTTATTTCAAATTTATGATTATAGCTCCCTACTGCTTTTGGATTATTGGTATGCCATTTTACTGTGCTTTACGATACTTGCAATTATTCTCAATGTCCTATGGATTTTTGAGCGCGCATTGTTACCGGGTTTGGTCCAAGTTTTGGGTCGCTGCTGCCACCTCCGCCGTTTGCTTGTGTTACACGACTTACGGGGACAGATGTTAATCCTCCGCCGTTTGCCTGTAATACACGACTTACGGGGACTGATGGGAATCAGCCCGATGCCATTTCTCGATTCAATGTGGTCTGAGGAAATTTCTTACCTCCACCACAACCCTTGAATGTATGTGAGATTTGGGCCCTACAATGGGGAACCTGCACATCATGTTGGCTGAGAAATTATTTCTTGGTAACGCATAGTGTCATATTGTCTCTTCCCGGGATTAGATTTATATGGATTTTGTCTGTGCTTAAATTACTTCTCGTTTTAGCATACCATTACCATAACTGTTGTCTTTAAATTATTTCTGCAACCCGATCTCCTCCGGGAGTAAGGGTCTACTTACTCAGCGATTGTTTTCGCTGACTCTACACTTGTCACAATTTCCTTTTAGGTTTGAGATCTGCAAAGCATCATCTGCACGGGCACGATTTGGGGTATTATTTATGAAAATGTATATTTTAAAACCCCCTTTTTGGGATAAAAAGCTATTACTTGGCATAGATAGTGATTTATCGAGCATAAACAAAATATTTGGGTTTTATCCCATTTATGAAAATATGGTGCCCTACTGTTTTAAACAATGCATTATGCGTTTAACAGTATTTTTTTTAGTATGAAATAGACAACCCCTTTTTATGAAATAAAACTTCCATAGATTTACTCCATTATTGTTATTGCGCGCTTGAGGAATGCAGTCCTCCGTTTGGTTACGCTATACCAAACATTTTTATTAAGCTTATTTTATACTTCTCATAGTATATAAGCTTCTTTGTGAATTATATGCTAGCTTGTCCGGAACGTGGTTAGCATATACATTCAATTCTGATTTTCTGCAATTATTTATGCCAGCCTTAGCGTATTTCGGGCAGTCCGGAATACGTGGCGGTAGCACCCCACCCATTGTTCCCGCTCTTTTCTTCCGCTGCATCTTTAGGGAAAATGGGGGTGTTACACTTTGGTATCAGAGTGTTTTGCTCTTGGAATTGTGCATCTGAAATTTTTAAAATTCATGCACCAAAAGTTATTTTTAAAAGCCAGGTGGCTATACAAGTCGTGTATTGAAATTATTAAAATCTTACACGAAAAGCATTTGTAAGCATTCGGATTAGTGCATATGAATTACTGCAATTTTTGCACGAAGAATATTTTTTGAAGAGCCATTTTTGCTCTAAAGAAGTAGTGCATTTAAATTATTGAAATTTTTGCACGAAATATTTTGAAAAGACTATGCCAAGTATTTTTAAAAGTTAAATTTTGGGATGGGGACACATACACACATACGCATATAGGCACGAGCAGAATTTTGATTTATTACAAGTATATTCTTGACAATGATTTCCCAAGGTATCGGACTCCGAGCTAGAGTCTCTCTCCGATACTTTTATTGTTGTTGTGCTAAGCATCCCTTAGTATCTACCCCTAGACGTGTCTTGGATAACCTACTAGTATTGCACTAGTTCCTTGGTTTCTCAGTTCAGTTGGCTTATTACGTAAGATGATGCCTACAATAGGTAACGATATTTGCGATTACTTTTATTTTTACCATTGGGAAGGTATGAGAATGTTACCCAAGAGTTGTACCTACCAAGTGGTAACGGGGTATTGCAATGGTCTATGACCCTTCCTCAATCTATATAAGAAATCGTCGTATCACAAATTATTTTATGGCCTTAGTGCGATTTGCATTCTTGCCTTAGTCAACATAAGTTTATACCTTAGACTTACAAGAGCACGAATTATGTGTTAACAAGATGATGATGCGGATGACGATGAATAAGAATTTTCTAAATATTATGTCGTCTTAAAGATAAGACGAGAATATTATGAAATGGAACCAAAAGATTTTTAAACTCACCACGAGTTCTACAAAACATTTACGAAGTTCCCCTAAATTTATATGCCAATTGGCATAGAAGTTCTACCGAGAATAATTTGCCTCAATTAGAGCTTAAAGGATTAATTAAGGCGTTAAAATTCTATCCTAGGTTTAAGGACTTGGAACCCAATGTTTGATCAAAAGATCATGCTAAGTGAGGCTCGATGGAATAGTCAAAAATTACGTTTATCTACCTCGATAGAATTTCCAAATATGTTATGAAAAAGGTTTCTCCTTCAATAATAATAATAATAATAATAATAATAATAATAACAAATAAATAAATAAGAATTTACAAGAGCCTATATTACGAGGAGTTAATGTTCTTCATATTTCCATGAAAGACATTGAATTGTCAAGGACGAAGTTTATAATCGAGAGAAGAAGATTCCCTACCCATTAATTTTAAAATTTCATAATTTTCAAATTATGGTGGATAATCCTTACATGGAAATGCCATTATTATTTATCAATGTGATAACCCAACAAGCAAGGAAATCGTAAAATCCTCATTTAAAGTTATTTTTACTTGTAAAATGAATACTTATCAAGAAGACCGATCAAGAAGACATAGTAAGAAAGATACTTACTATAAATTTTATAGACTATGCATTTGAACCCGACCTACTCTTATATAACGCAATGTCTTTTCTTTCGAAGCCCAATATAAGTTGGGCATACCATTAGTCGGATATCCATAAGGGGCATTTAATTAACATTTGGAAATTTCAAGTGATATGGACTTAGAAAATTCCCATGTGTACAACAAATGATGTTTTTTGTTTTACCTTAGACGTAAATATTTGTTAAGGATGAGATGAGTTGGATTTCCAAGGGATTTAAATTTTATATATTCTAGGATGAACTCGAGGAACTTACCTTAATATTTTTAAATGTAAAGGACGCTCCAAGCATAACAATTAATTATCGGGCCAAGTATATCAAGCAAAATCGACGGAGTGTTATGAAACGAATATATAATTCTTCTTAAGGACAACAGTTTACCAACGAGACAAGTGGGATTTATTAAGGAGTATAGTGTACTCAAATGAAGTCTGCCAGTTTAAATTGAATCAATGAAACCCCATAATAGAAATAACATATCGTTGGATTTAATTCCCTAGACTTATTCTGGATACCCTTAGAAGCATAATAAAATATGGACAATCGATGAATGATTAAATGAAATAATTTACTTTCATCCCCTAGGAAAGAAAAATAGTACATAGCAGTTAGCAAATTCCGCTAAAGAAAGCGCTACAAGAGAAATGGACCAACCGACTTTTTTATTACGGACCAAGTGAAGAGTTTTAGGACCATCAATGGATTAAATTTGATAATGAAGGTATGTGATACATGCGGGGTATACAGAATGCAACTAAAGGAGTTAGGAAGGATATTAAGGATAAATATTCGAAGCAGTCTGAAGTGAATAATAACTGATCGAGAGTTTTCCATAAATATATATATATATATATATATATATATAGAGAGAGAGAGAGAGAGAGAGAGAGAGAGAGGCGTTAGAAAGATACACATCTAGTTGAGAATAACTTCCAGTTTTATCGTGAGACTTCGAGGACGAAGCCTTATTTTAAGGGGGGTAGACTATAACACCTCGTAAAAATTTTAAATAGAAATTTAAATCTTAATAAATAAATATTTAAAATTTCTCAGAAATAAAATTTCTTTTGAAAACGAAAGGAAACGATATTTATTTTCAAAGTGTGAATTTAATTAAATCAATCTTAGCTGAGAATTAAATTTAAGGAGTTAAAAACTTTTAAGTATGAGACTATTAAATTAGCGTATATTAATTTATAAATTATCAAGAATTTAATTAAATCCCCCAATTTATGTATACGAGTTGGATTAAACATTACCAAAGTCAAATTAAGTTACACCGAATTATCCAACAAGAGTACCGGACAGAAACATAATGTAATGGCTAAGGATGGATGAGTTTATGAACCCCTAAACCTCTAAATAAATATTATTGGACATGAATTGGATTATCAGACTTAGTCAACGTGATTTAAGTAAAAACACTTAGGCTAATAATTTGAGGGATTCAAGGTCGACCCGAATAGTAAATAGTGAGTTTTCCCAGCCTAAAGAAGTTGAAGACTTGGACCATTTTTGTCAATGAAATAAATTAGTATAAAGTTAAAATCTATTAAAGTAAATTATGAGTATAGGATAGGTGGAAACTTAAATTAATCTTTTCCAAAGTACCCAATGTTAATTGGTAAACTAATCGAGGAGCTAGCTATTAATTTTATCGAAGCCAATTTAGTCGATACGATTAAATTAGAACACTTAATGGGTTCCCAAAAAGATAAATATTTGCTCAATCATTCCAAAACTTACTCACCTTGCTAAGTAAGGCCAAATATTAAATAACTTAAATTGATTAGTTATGCTTAGCTGATTATTATTATTATGAGAGCTTACTTAAATCCGTCAAGTCTATTGATGTGTTTAAGGACATTAAATCAAGAATTAGACATGAATTAAATTATAAAATTGAGTCCTTACAATTAAATTAAAATGCTTAACTCATTTAGTTATCGAGAATTATGCGACTATTAATTAGTGATGGTCCCGAATTAAGGA
This sequence comes from Hygrophila difformis, assembly GCA_030278955.1. NCBI lineage: Eukaryota > Viridiplantae > Streptophyta > Magnoliopsida > Lamiales > Acanthaceae > Hygrophila > Hygrophila difformis. The sequence continues at coordinate 12,992,050 of JAOANR010000003.1, forward strand.
ATGTGGAGTATTGGATTACTCGACTAACGGTTCCGGGTAATTAAATAAATTAAGTACATAATTTAAATAATTAAGGCAATTTAGTCCATAATTGATTATTTGGATTGGGTCATTCTATTAAGTCCATGAGTTAAAATTAAAATTAATTAGGTTAAGTCCAACAAACCAATTACAGACTTTGGCCCAATTGAGTAGCCCAAACCATTAGCCTAACCCTAAGCCCAAAAACCCAACCAAACCCTAACCCTAATTTTGTAACCCTGTCACCGCCGCCCTCCGGCGCCGCCACTACCGCCGGCGGCCCGCCGGCGACACCTCTGACAGCCACCTCGCCACCGCCCCCAGCCGCTTGACCTCGCCATCGCTTTACCCTTTCTCCCCGCCACAACAGCGTCAGCGCCGCCGCCTCGGCATCCTGTCGCCGCTGCTCCAACCTATCCTCACCACCACCGCGGCTACAACCACCATCGCCGCCTCCATCGCCCAACCTCAGCCACCACCGTATCCACCTCTCTCCGTCCCAGATCGCCACCAGGGGCAACCGCCGCATCGCCACCCGCGGCCGTCGCCGCCACCGCCCACCTTTTTCCATCAGTAACACCATACCATCTCCCTCTTCCTCCTCAAATCCAACACCAACACACCCACAAGATCCAGGAAATAAGAAAAACAAGAATCCCCCAAAACAGAAAAATAAAGAAGAAGAAGAGGAAGGAGAAGAAGAGGAGGAAGAGAGAAGGGCGACGGAGACCTTCGCAGCAGCCGCCCCGGCCGCCACCCTCAACGTGCTCTACCACCGCCGCCACTATCGCAGAGTCGTCGCCGCCCCTCTCCGCCACCGCCGGGATGGGCCAAGAACAAAACAAGAAAAACATAATGGTCGGGAGACACAAAAGGGAGGTGGTGCAGAGTTCTGAGAGAACTTGGAGGAGGAAAACAAAAATTTGCCAAAATGGGGGAGAGGAGGACGGTTTCAGAGAGACACAGACAGAAATTAATGAGGGCAGGGGCACATTTGTGGTAATGCAGTCTGGAAAGCTGATTTGAGGGAGGACAACTTGTTGTCTTCTTCAGCCATTACCTCTATATAAACCCCCTTCTACTCACCCAATTCTCACGCCATTTCCCATCTCAAATTCAGTTACTTTCTTTGAGTTTCCAGTGTGGCTTGAGTTTTGAAATAGTTTAGTAGTTGGGATTCGAATGAGATTTTTGCTGCTTATTCCAAAAGAGTTTTAGAGCTGAGTAAGGATTAGTACATATAGCTAGTCCGTGAGAGTGCTCGGGTAAGATTTATTAAATTGGAAAATTTTAGTTATTATTTCCATTAAAATATCATTATAGCATATGACGTTAATATTATAATTTTTGCTAGTCAAATAGCTGTAAAGGGATATCTGCTCGTAGGCCATGCGTGTGTCGTGTCCATTTCATCCACGGTGACTGTAAGTAGATTTTTACTCTTTGGAGTAAAGCCAAATTTATTTTAGCTTAAGCATAATTTTTACTACCGCTTTCTTATTTTAAATTTATGCTTATAGCTCCCTACTGCTTTTGGATTATTGGTATGCCATTTTACTGTGCTTTACGATACTTGCAATTATTCTCAATGTCCTATGGATTTTTGAGCGCGCATTGTTACGGGGTTTGGTCCAAGTTTTGGGTCTCTGCTGCCACCTCCGCCGTTTGCTTGTGTTACACGACTTACGGGGACAGATGTTAATCCTCCGCCGTTTGCCTGTAATACACGACTTACGGGGACTGATGGGAATCAGCCCGATGCCATTTCTCGATTCAATGTGGTCTGAGGAAATTTCTTACCTCCACCACAACCCTTGAATGTATGTGAGATTTTGGCCCTACAACGGGGAACCTGCACATCATATTGGCTGAGAAATTATTTCTTGGTAACGCATAGTGTCATATTGTCTCTTCCCGGGATTAGATTTATATGGATTTTGTCTGTGCTTAAATTACTTCTCGTTTTAGCATACCATTACCATAACTGTTGTCTTTAAATTATTTCTGCAACCCGATCTCCTCCGGGAGTAAGGGTCTACTTACTCAGCGATTGTTTTCGCTGACTCTACACTTGTCACCATTTCCTTTCAGGTTTGAGATCTGCAAAGCATCATCTGCACGGGCACGATTTGGGGTATTATTTATGAAAATGTATATTTTAGAACCCCCTTTTTGGGATAAAAAGCTATTACTTGGCATAGATAGTGATTTATCGAGCATAAACAAAATATTTGGGTTTTATCCCATTTATGAAAATATGGTGCCCTACTGTTTTAAACAATGCATTATGCGTTTAACAGTATTTTTTTTAGTATGAAATAGACAACCCCTTTTTATGAAATAAAACTTCCATGGATTTACTCCATTATTGTTATTGCGCGCTTGAGGAATGCAGTCCTCCGTTTGGTTACGCTATACCAAACATTTTTATTAAGCTTATTTTATACTTCTCATAGTATATAAGCTTCTTTGTGAATTATATGCTAGCTTGTCCGGAACGTGGTTAGCATATACATTTAATTCTGATTTTCTGCAATTATTTATGCCAGCCTTAGCGTATTTCGGGCAGTCCGGAATACGTGGCGGTAGCACCCCACCCATTGTTCCCGCTCTTTTCTTCCGCTGCATCTTTAGGGAAAATGGGGGTGTTACACTTTGGTATCAGAGTGTTTTGCTCTTGGAATTGTGCATCTGAAATTTTTAAAATTCATGCACCAAAAGTTATTTTTAAAAGCCAGGTGGCTATACAAGTCGTGTATTGAAATTATTAAAATCTTACACGAAAAGCATTTGTAAGCATTTGGATTAGTGCATATGAATTACTGCAATTTTTGCACGAAGAATATTTTTTGAAGAGCCATTTTTGCTCTAAAGAAGTAGTGCATTTAAATTATTGAAATTTTTGCACGAAATATTTTGAAAAGACTATGCCAAGTATTTTTAAAAGTTAAATTTTGGGATGGGGACACATACACACATACGCATATAGGCACGAGCAGAATTTTGATTTATTACAAGTATATTCTTGACAATGATTTCCCAAGGTATCGGACTCCGAGCTAGAGTCTCTCTCCGATACTTTTATTGTTGTTGTGCTAAGCATCCCTTAGTATCTACCCCTAGACGTGTCTTGGATAACCTACTAGTATTGCACTAGTTCCTTGGTTTCTCAGTTCAGTTGGCTTATTACGTAAGATGATGCCTACAATAGGTAACGATATTTGCGATTACTTTTATTTTTACCATTGGGAAGGTATGAGAATGTTACCCAAGAGTTGTACCTACCAAGTGGTAACGGGGTATTGCAATGGTCTATGACCCTTCCTCAATCTATATAAGAAATCGTCGTATCACAAATTATTTTATGGCCTTAGTGCGATTTGCATTCTTGCCTTAGTCAACATAAGTTTATACCTTAGACTTACAAGAGCACGAATTATGTGTTAACAAGATGATGATGCGGATGACGATGAATAAGAATTTTCTAAATATTATGTCGTCTTAAAGATAAGACGAGAATATTATGAAATGGAACCAAAAGATTTTTAAACTCACCACGAGTTCTACAAAACATTTACGAAGTTCCCCTAAATTTATATGCCAATTGGCATAGAAGTTCTACCGAGAATAATTTGCCTCAATTAGAGCTTAAAGGATTAATTAAGGCGTTAAAATTCTATCCTAGGTTTAAGGACTTGGAACCCAATGTTTGATCAAAAGATCATGCTAAGTGAGGCTCGATGGAATAGTCAAAAATTACGTTTATCTACCTCGATAGAATTTCCAAATATGTTATGAAAAAGGTTTCTCCTTCAATAATAATAATAATAATAATAATAATAATAACAAATAAATAAATAAGAATTTACAAGAGCCTATATTACGAGGAGTTAATGTTCTTCATATTTCCATGAAAGACATTGAATTGTCAAGGACGAAGTTTATAATCGAGAGAAGAAGATTCCCTACCCATTAATTTTAAAATTTCATAATTTTCAAATTATGGTGGATAATCCTTACATGGAAATGCCATTATTATTTATCAATGTGATAACCCAACAAGCAAGGAAATCGTAAAATCCTCATTTAAAGTTATTTTTACTTGTAAAATGAATACTTATCAAGAAGACCGATCAAGAAGACATAGTAAGAAAGATACTTACTATAAATTTTATAGACTATGCATTTGAACCCGACCTACTCTTATATAACGCAATGTCTTTTCTTTCGAAGCCCAATATAAGTTGGGCATACCATTAGTCGGATATCCATAAGGGGCATTTAATTAACATTTGGAAATTTCAAGTGATATGGACTTAGAAAATTCCCATGTGTACAACAAATGATGTTTTTTGTTTTACCTTAGACGTAAATATTTGTTAAGGATGAGATGAGTTGGATTTCCAAGGGATTTAAATTTTATATATTCTAGGATGAACTCGAGGAACTTACCTTAATATTTTTAAATGTAAAGGACGCTCCAAGCATAACAATTAATTATCGGGCCAAGTATATCAAGCAAAATCGACGGAGTGTTATGAAACGAATATATAATTCTTCTTAAGGACAACAGTTTACCAACGAGACAAGTGGGATTTATTAAGGAGTATAGTGTACTCAAATGAAGTCTGCCAGTTTAAATTGAATCAATGAAACCCCATAATAGAAATAACATATCGTTGGATTTAATTCCCTAGACTTATTCTGGATACCCTTAGAAGCATAATAAAATATGGACAATCGATGAATGATTAAATGAAATAATTTACTTTCATCCCCTAGGAAAGAAAAATAGTACATAGCAGTTAGCAAATTCCGCTAAAGAAAGCGCTACAAGAGAAATGGACCAACCGACTTTTTTATTACGGACCAAGTGAAGAGTTTTAGGACCATCAATGGATTAAATTTGATAATGAAGGTATGTGATACATGCGGGGTATACAGAATGCAACTAAAGGAGTTAGGAAGGATATTAAGGATAAATATTCGAAGCAGTCTGAAGTGAATAATAACTGATCGAGAGTTTTCCATAAATATATATATATATATATATATATAGAGAGAGAGAGAGAGAGAGGCGTTAGAAAGATACACATCTAGTTGAGAATAACTTCCAGTTTTATCGTGAGACTTCGAGGACGAAGCCTTATTTTAAGGGGGGTAGACTATAACACCTCGTAAAAATTTTAAATAGAAATTTAAATCTTAATAAATAAATATTTAAAATTTCTCAGAAATAAAATTTCTTTTGAAAACGAAAGGAAACGATATTTATTTTCAAAGTGTGAATTTAATTAAATCAATCTTAGCTGAGAATTAAATTTAAGGAGTTAAAAACTTTTAAGTATGAGACTATTAAATTAGCGTATATTAATTTATAAATTATCAAGAATTTAATTAAATCCCCCAATTTATGTATACGAGTTGGATTAAACATTACCAAAGTCAAATTAAGTTACACCGAATTATCCAACAAGAGTACCGGACAGAAACATAATGTAATGGCTAAGGATGGATGAGTTTATGAACCCCTAAACCTCTAAATAAATATTATTGGACATGAATTGGATTATCAGACTTAGTCAACGTGATTTAAGTAAAAACACTTAGGCTAATAATTTGAGGGATTCAAGGTCGACCCGAATAGTAAATAGTGAGTTTTCCCAGCCTAAAGAAGTTGAAGACTTGGACCATTTTTGTCAATGAAATAAATTAGTATAAAGTTAAAATCTATTAAAGTAAATTATGAGTATAGGATAGGTGGAAACTTAAATTAATCTTTTCCAAAGTACCCAATGTTAATTGGTAAACTAATCGAGGAGCTAGCTATTAATTTTATCGAAGCCAATTTAGTCGATACGATTAAATTAGAACACTTAATGGGTTCCCAAAAAGATAAATATTTGCTCAATCATTCCAAAACTTACTCACCTTGCTAAGTAAGGCCAAATATTAAATAACTTAAATTGATTAGTTATGCTTAGCTGATTATTATTATTATGAGAGCTTACTTAAATCCGTCAAGTCTATTGATGTGTTTAAGGACATTAAATCAAGAATTAGACATGAATTAAATTATAAAATTGAGTCCTTACAATTAAATTAAAATGCTTAACTCATTTAGTTATCGAGAATTATGCGACTATTAATTAGTGATGGTCCCGAATTAAGGAATGTGGAGTATTGGATTACTCGACTAACGGTTCCGGGTAATTAAATAAATTAAGTACATAATTTAAATAATTAAGGCAATTTAGTCCATAATTGATTATTTGGATTGGGTCATTCTATTAAGTCCATGAGTTAAAATTAAAATTAATTAGGTTAAGTCCAACAAACCAATTACAGACTTTGGCCCAATTGAGTAGCCCAAACCATTAGCCTAACCCTAAGCCCAAAAACCCAACCAAACCCTAACCCTAATTTTGTAACCCTGTCACCGCCGCCCTCCGGCGCCGCCACTACCGCCGGCGGCCCGCCGGCGACACCTCTGACAGCCACCTCGCCACCGCCCCCAGCCGCTTGACCTCGCCATCGCACCACCCTTTCTCCCCGCCACAACAGCGTCAGCGCCGCCGCCTCGGCATCCTGTCGCCGCTGCTCCAACCTATCCTCACCACCACCGCGGCTACAACCACCATCGCCGCCTCCATCGCCCAACCTCAGCCACCACCGTATCCACCTCTCTCCGTCCCAGATCGCCACCAGGGGCAACCGCCGCATCGCCACCCGCGGCCGTCGCCGCCACCGCCCACCTTTTTCCATCACTAACACCATACCATCTCCCTCTTCCTCCTCAAATCCAACACCAACACACCCACAAGATCCAGGAAATAAGAAAAACAAGAATCCCCCAAAACAGAAAAATAAAGAAGAAGAAGAGGAAGGAGAAGAAGAAGAGGAAGAGAGAAGGGCGACGGAGACCTTCGCAGCAGCCGCCCCGGCCGCCACCCTCAACCTGCTCTACCACCGCCGCCACTATCGCAGAGTCGTCGCCGCCCCTCTCCGCCACCGCCGGGATGGGCCAAGAACAAAACAAGAAAAACATAATGGTCGGGAGACACAAAAGGGAGGTGGTGCAGAGTTCTGAGAGAACTTGGAGGAGGAAAACAAAAATTTGCCAAAATGGGGGAGAGGAGGACGGTTTCAGAGAGACACAGACAGAAATTAATGAGGGCAGAGGCACATTTGTGGTAATGCAGTCTGGAAAGCTGATTTGAGGGAGGACAACTTGTTGTCTTCTTCAGCCATTACCTCTATATAAACCCCCTTCTACTCACCCAATTCTCACGCCATTTCCCATCTCAAATTCAGTTACTTTCTTTGAGTTTCCAGTGTGGCTTGAGTTTTGAAATAGTTTAGTAGTTGGGATTCGAATGAGATTTTTGCTGCTTATTCCAAAAGAGTTTTAGAGCTGAGTAAGGATTAGTACATATAGCTAGTCCGTGAGAGTGCTCGGGTAAGATTTATTAAATTGGAAAATTTTAGTTATTATTTCCATTAAAATATCATTATAGCATATGACGTTAATATTATAATTTTTGCTAGTCAAATAGCTGTAAAGGGATATCTGCTCGTAGGCCGTGCGTGTGTCGTGTCCATTTCATCCACGGTGACTGTAAGTAGATTTTTACTCTTTGGAGTAAAGCCAAATTTATTTTAGCTTAAGCATAATTTTTACTACCGCTTTCTTATTTTAAATTTATGCTTATAGCTCCCTACTGCTTTTGGATTATTGGTATGCCATTTTACTGTGCTTTACGATACTTGCAATTATTCTCAATGTCCTATGGATTTTTGAGCGCGCATTGTTACGGGGTTTGGTCCAAGTTTTGGGTCTCTGCTGCCACCTCCGCCGTTTGCTTGTGTTACACGACTTACGGGGACAGATGTTAATCCTCCGCCGTTTGCCTGTAATACACGACTTACGGGGACTGATGGGAATCAGCCCGATGCCATTTCTCGATTCAATGTGGTCTGAGGAAATTTCTTACCTCCACCACAACCCTTGAATGTATGTGAGATTTTGGCCCTACAACGGGGAACCTGCACATCATATTGGCTGAGAAATTATTTCTTGGTAACGCATAGTGTCATATTGTCTCTTCCCGGGATTAGATTTATATGGATTTTGTCTGTGCTTAAATTACTTCTCGTTTTAGCATACCATTACCATAACTGTTGTCTTTAAATTATTTCTGCAACCCGATCTCCTCCGGGAGTAAGGGTCTACTTACTCAGCGATTGTTTTCGCTGACTCTACACTTGTCACCATTTCCTTTCAGGTTTGAGATCTGCAAAGCATCATCTGCACGGGCACGATTTGGGGTATTATTTATGAAAATGTACTCCCTCCGTCCCACTCCAAGTGTCCTGTTACTGTTGGGCACGAGAATTAAGGTAGAGTTGGTTTGTGAGTATATGGTAGGGTCCACATAGTTGTTGGAGGGGAAAATTATTTCTATTTATAGAAAGAAGACATTTGTAATGGGATATCCAAAAATAGTAAGTAGGACATTTGGAATGGGACGGAGGGAGTATATTTTAGAACCCCCTTTTTGGGATAAAAAGCTATTACTTGGCATAGATAGTGATTTATCGAGCATAAACAAAATATTTGGGTTTTATCCCATTTATGAAAATATGGTGCCCTACTGTTTTAAACAATGCATTATGCGTTTAACAGTATTTTTTTTTGTATGAAATAGACAACCCCTTTTTATGAAATAAAACTTCCATGGATTTACTCCATTATTGTTATTGCGCGCTTGAGGAATGCAGTTCTCTGTTTGGTTACGCTATACCAAACATTTTTATTAAGCTTATTTTATACTTCTCATAGTATATAAGCTTCTTTGTGAATTATATGCTAGCTTGTCCGGAACGTGGTTAGCATATACATTCAATTCTGATTTTCTGCAATTATTTATGCTAGCCTTAGCGTATTTCGGGCAGTCCGGAATACGTGGCGGTAGCACCCCACCCATTGTTCCCGCTCTTTTCTTCCGCTGCATCTTTAGGGAAAATGGGGGTGTTACAGTGTTACATTTCACCTTTTAAAAGATTTCAAATTTCAATTTTGCATTTATTTATTTATTTATTTTAGATTTTTGCATTGTATTATTGTTTTAGATTTTTGCATTATTTATTTATTTATTTTAGATTTTGCATTGTTTTATTCACATAATTTTCAGTTTTAAAAAGATATGAAATTTTTAATTTATATGGAATCGAGATATGGTTTGACACATTGTTATTAATTAGTTATTTTTTATTCGAAATGTCAAAAAAGAAAAGCGAGACATAAATAATGGGATGAAATTAATATTATTTATTTTAGTTACATAAAAAATAATAAAAAGAAAAACTTAAATAGGCTATCAGAGGGATGTGGTTTCCATTTTTGGACCATAATCAGAGGGATCCGCATGTAGTGGCTCAAAATTGTAAATGAAAATATAATGGCTAAAATCTGAAAATTGATCATCCCGATGGACTAAATAAATTATTATCTCTGAAAATAATTCAAAACGATTATAATTTTTTTAAGGAAAATGTGAAAATTCATATTATTTGGATAATTACTTTAAAGAAAATGAATTATTTTTATTAAGCATATTATAAATAAAAGAATATGATGTATAAAGAGTTATTAGGAGTGCAAATAGATCCATCAGTAAATAAAGAAAATTTTTATTTTTTAATCTATTTTTTAAGAAATATTTCATTAGTCTATATTTAACAGATTTGTAATTGACGGAATAACAAATATAAATATAGCTTTATTAGGAATTGAAAGGCTAATTGCTGCAAATTATATAAGTTTGAAAATTTTCTCTGGAATGCCGATACTGAATAAAGTTTTAACGTCTGAAACAGATAACCTATTGATACTATAACATACATATTATAATAAGGAAGAAATGAAGGCGAGTCATGCTAAGCTACTATCTTTCTTGATTGATACACATAATAATGTTTATAATAAAATAATGATGTAGTTGATAGTGATGACGTTTGATTTTCTTTTCTTTACGTGCTGGAAATGATAAGACATTTGTCAATAATTTATCTAGAAAATATTATGTATAGCCCTTCGTGGAAGAGGTGATATGATGCTGCCTGTAGCATCCAGTGGACTGCATATTCTAAATTTTGTATTTAACTAGATTGTGACGAGAATTCTACCTGAAAAAAACTTACTTCATAAAATTATTTAACCTCTCTTCTCAATAAAAAAAACTCATTATTTGGGATGAAAATTCTTAATTGGTAGAATGATTATGAGCCAGTGTGAATTAACCAAATTCTCCATTTGATTTCAGAGGAAAAAATTCTCATCTCACAGTTTGTTTTACTATGACTATTAAAAAAAAACTCAATGTCAATTTTTAAAGGAAGTTGGGCTTTATTTTCAAAACAAGTTTTTACCCGTGTCAGTAATATGTTGCAATATCTCGTGTCACTGGAAAGAGAGAATTCGAAGTAATATGTAATTAAAATTGATTAACTTAACATACTACAAGAAATATTGTTTACAATGAAAATTATATATGACAGAATTTGCACAACAAATATTTCATATGCGCGATGGTAATTGGTAAAATATACGCGATGGTAATTGATCTTGGAGATGTACAATTAGTTGTGACATTCCCAGACGATAATTTTATAAAATATACGGAAGATCATATAGCGGTATTTGTTAAGAGTACATATGCAAATATGAACTGCAGCACTTCAAATACAGATATTTTTAAAGATTATATTATACTAACTCATATCAATGATTGCTCATACGATCAATGATTGCATCATGGAACATATATCTACAAATGAAAATGAAGGCATGAGTGCAATTTTGTTTTTACTCTGTGTGTTTCAAACGGTAGATAGTTATGTGCCCTAGCACTCATTGTTTAGTTTGGCTTTGTAAGTTGATTTCGGGACATCTGTAACAAGGAGTTTGTTTTGGTGATCAATGAAACATCATTTTTCTCAAAAAATCTACAAATGAAAATGTATATATATCAATTCTAACACTATTTATCAAGATGATGAAATCATAAGTAAAGTCAATTAATTATTGTAACACCCCGGTTTTGGTAACCCAGGCCGGGATGCCACCGCCACACCTCCCTAGCAAGACACGGTTTCTCCGAGCTCACTAAAGAGATGCAAGGCTATGGTTTTTCAGAATTAAAAATATTCAAACAGCCCATTCATAAATAATTTAAAAATAATACATCAGAGTTGCAGCGGAAAATTTAATTGTGCAGCGGAAATAAAGTATAAGGGCCAACATGGCCAAAACACGGGTTAAACAGGCCCGTTCATGCAAGTCGTAATTAAATGCAAGGATTTAAAATAGAATTTTCCCCAATTATTCCCATGTATGCATATGACGATGCATAATCTTCATACTCTGTAGAAAAAGGAGATAAATGGTTTGGGTCAGCAAAAACGCGCTGAGTAAGTTAACACATAGCATGGGTTAGGGGTTTCAAAGCCTTTAATTAAATTTAATAAAAAGATGTTTTGAGCTTTTAAAAAAATTCTTCCCGATATGCCACCATCTCAACAATATTTAATTTAGCCGGCAATCCGGCGGCCGCAGCCAATTTCATAAAAACTAAGCTTTTTAATATATTTCCCGTTACGCCATCATCTCAACAATATATCATTTAGCCGGTGATCCGGCGGCCACAGCCAATATCAAAAGTATCATTTAGCCGGTGATCCGGCGGCCTCAGCCAATTTCAAAAGTATCATTTAGCCGGTGATCCGGCGGCCTCAGCCAATTTCAAAAATATCATTTCTCATGTTTCAAGTTTATATTTCAATCTCCATTCGGCAAGCATTATATTTCAATTGCCTTTCGGCAAGCAAGATATTTCAATTGCCTTTCGGCAAGCAAGATATTTCAATTGCCTTTCGGCAAGCAAGATATTTCAATTGCCTTTCGGCAAGCAAGATATTTCAATTGCCTTTCGGCAAGCAAGATATTTCAATTGCCTTTCGGCAAGCAAGATATTTCAATTGCCTTTCGGCAAGCAAGATATTTCAATTGCCTTTCGGCAAGCAAGATATTTCAATTGCCTTTCGGCAAGCAAGATATTTCAATTGTATTTTATCTCAAAGGGATTCCCAATCATTTAAAACAACGCTCACTCTCGGCCGTCTTGGCACGAAGTGAAAAGCTAGAGGGGCACTCCATCGAGCACTCACCCCCTACATAGCCAAGCATCTCATGTGTTTTAATTTAGTGTAACGGGATTTTCAAAGGTATAGATATATCGTAATTCCAACGTCTCGACCGTTTGTTTCAAAATTTCAAGATCTCACAAGTTTAAAAACGGATCGATGTCACAATTTGCGCCTTTTTGTTTTAAAAATCCATTTCTTAGGCGATTGTTCTGAAATTTGTACAGCATCTCAAAATCATCCCAATGAACAACTTTCGTGTTTTAAGTTTTTCGGAAAAACGATGGGAAGCATGTCAAAAATCGAGTTTTCTACACAAATAGTATGCTGCCAGGATTCAGGTTTGACACCTCTCAAAGATTTGACTTTTTGACATATGAAATGGACTTCAAAAATTCTGAAATTTTACAGACACATACTAGACTTGATTTCCAACAACTTTTATTTAGATCACATAGATTGGTTCGGGCTAGAAGTGATAGGAATAAGCTCATCAAGATCGGTTATGAAATCTGTCATCCTTTGACAATTCTTAAAAACGCAGAATATGTCCGATACGATTTGGTGTATCAAAACTTGATGAAAATTTCTGAAATTTTTACACAACATAGCTTAAGCTCTTAGGATCAAAATCTTAGTTTTGAGTTTTCAGGTTTGAACACTCGAAGTAATAGAAATATGCTCATCAAGTTCGGTTAAGAAATCTGTCAAGGTTCTTGACATTGGTTCTAACGCAGATCGGATCGGCTCGAGTTCGGAGGTTCAAATCTCAACGAAAAATTCTAAAAACTTGCAGAAATGTTCTAAACTCATAGATCTACAACTTTCATGTTCAACTCCAATCCTAGATCGGCCTAGATCCATGGTCAAAATAACCAACAAATTTGAATAAAGAATCTATCACTATTTCAAGATCTAAGTCGATGGCAGGTCTGTTCATGGTCGTTTTCGGATATCAAAACACGATGAAAAATTATGAAATTTTTACAGTAGCTAGATTAATGTCTTAGGAATGTTTTTCATGTTTTGGGTTTTTCCGTTTGAAGACTTTTAAGGGTTCGAAAAATTTATACGAAAACGCTGCGCCGGGGGTTTTTCTTGTTGACAGATTTTAGAGTTTTTAAAACTCTATGTTTGGTTGCATTTTAAGTCACCCAAAACCATAGTAAGGTTAACTTACAGTGGGGATGATGTTTAGGAAGTCACGGGGTCGTCCGGAATCCACGGGATGTCACGAACGAATCTCTTCCACCCGATTTATTCTTCCCTTGGCTCCGATTTGTGTTCGAATATGAAGATTCGTAAGTTAGTATGATGTTTATGATCTTAAAATCATAAGGAAACTTGAATAACATCTTACCAACAATCCAAAGCCTGCAATCCTTGATCTACACACTTCCTTGGTTGGATTTGGTTGCCGGAAACTCGTCGGAAAGTCGCCGGAAGTTCGTCGGAAGAGTGTTTGGCTTTTGGGAGAGTTTTTGGAGAGTTTGGGGTGAATGATTGATGAAAATGGCTGAAATGGGGGTGTTGGGGGTGTTATGGCCATTAAAGGGACAAGGAATCCCGGATTTGGAGGCCTAGGCCGACAATTAGGCGGCCGCTACAGTAGTGCTACAGTAGTGCTACAGTAGTGCTACAGTAACTTTTAATATTTTTTTTTTTTTTTTTTTTTTTAAATATTAAGATTCCTTCTCTACAAAAATAAAAATCATAATGTGGGAATTATCCGTGATTGTTGGGACAATTCGATAAACTCGTTTCGAGTTGTTATCTTCCGATGAATAATAAATTCCGCTCTCTCGGAATTATTTCGGTTTTAATAATTTAAATCCAATTCTTTATTTTTGGATTTAAATTTTCGATGGCGATTTATCGGGTATTGCAATCTACCGTCCTTAAGAATCAACTTCGTCCCCGAAGTTGCGCGACTTATTGATCAATTGATTGATTGCGATTGTATCATTAAATTTCTTCCGACTTCACGGGTTCTTGGAATTAAAATTCTTTTCCTTCTTGAATTTAATTCCAATTATCTTGACTCAATTCATGGAATGTCTTCGGGCTTCCTTTCCCTCTTTTATTCCATTTTGAATTTAAATCTATCGGCGTTTCATTTCCGAGCAATAATTTATTGTGATAAATTATTTTCTTCTTCTCGGATATATTTCGACATTGATCGGAATAAATTTTTATTCCTTTGGGCGTTGATAAAAATTTGGGGTATTACAGTCTACCCCCCTTAAGAATCAACTTCGTCCTCGAAGTTGTGTTTCGGCTTTTCTCGCTCTAAGAGTTATGGTCCTTTTGTTTACTATTTGCGATATTGTGTTATTGAATTATTGTTCGATTGTTGATTATTGTTTGACTGAACCCAGAATTGAAATTTCCAAGTTGCCTACGTACCCTGTGAAGGGATCAAGTCATTACGTAGTTCAAAAAGAATTTATTTGGGATACAAAATATTCGAGTTTCGAATTAAATGCTTATGCATTCTTACGGGGTATTACATCCTCCCCCCTTAAGATTACAGTTATGTCCCCATAACTGCCTATGTATTTTTCACAACCATGTTTGGGTATCATTGCATATGATCCTTCCTCAGTATTCTTCTAGGTGTCATTCTAGAAGCACGCGAAGATGAGTTTCTAAGTGATCAAGATCTAGGACTAAGGCAAAGTTAGTCTTTAGCAAGCGCTCCTAAGTCAAGATCATGTCGAGTTATAAGGTAGGAGTGTTTCTTATTACCGATAATTCACATAAAAAAAAGGGTTAGTGTAAATATTTATGTATGCATATGCATATGTGTCCCCCCAATAAAAAAAATTTTATGCATGCATTTATTTATCCATGGGTTTTAAAAATAAATTCATTCCATGGATAGATTAAAACAAGGATAAAAGGTTTGGGCCACTATATTGGGCCGAAAGAAATAAATTATTTGGGCTTTAAATAAAAACAAGGTTATTGGGCCAAAATAATTTCTTGGGCTTCTAAAAAATTTTTGGGCTAAAAAATTTGGGCTTTAATTTCAAAATAATAATTGGGCTCTTTAAAATAGTAGTTTAAAAATATTCCGGGCTATGTAAAATAATAGCTTTAAAATATTCCGGGCTCTGATACCACTTTGTAACACCCCGGTTTTGGTAACCCAGGCCGGGATGCCACCGCCACACCTCCCTAGCAAGACACGGTTTCTCCGAGCTCACTAAAGAGATGCAAGGCTATGGTTTTTCAGAATTAAAAATATTCAAACAGCCCATTCATAAATAATTTAAAAATAATACATCAGAGTTGCAGCGGAAAATTTAATTGTGCAGCGGAAATAAAGTATAAGGGCCAACATGGCCAAAACACGGGTTAAACAGGCCCGTTCATGCAAGTCGTAATTAAATGCAAGGATTTAAAATAGAATTTTCCCCAATTATTCCCATGTATGCATATGACGATGCATAATCTTCATACTCTGTAGAAAAAGGAGATAAATGGTTTGGGTCAGCAAAAACGCGCTGAGTAAGTTAACACATAGCATGGGTTAGGGGTTTCAAAGCCTTTAATTAAATTTAATAAAAAGATGTTTTGAGCTTTTAAAAAAATTCTTCCCGATATGCCACCATCTCAACAATATTTAATTTAGCCGGCAATCCGGCGGCCGCAGCCAATTTCATAAAAACTAAGCTTTTTAATATATTTCCCGTTACGCCATCATCTCAACAATATATCATTTAGCCGGTGATCCGGCGGCCACAGCCAATATCAAAAGTATCATTTAGCCGGTGATCCGGCGGCCTCAGCCAATTTCAAAAGTATCATTTAGCCGGTGATCCGGCGGCCTCAGCCAATTTCAAAAATATCATTTCTCATGTTTCAAGTTTATATTTCAATCTCCATTCGGCAAGCATTATATTTCAATTGCCTTTCGGCAAGCAAGATATTTCAATTGCCTTTCGGCAAGCAAGATATTTCAATTGCCTTTCGGCAAGCAAGATATTTCAATTGCCTTTCGGCAAGCAAGATATTTCAATTGCCTTTCGGCAAGCAAGATATTTCAATTGCCTTTCGGCAAGCAAGATATTTCAATTGCCTTTCGGCAAGCAAGATATTTCAATTGCCTTTCGGCAAGCAAGATATTTCAATTGCCTTTCGGCAAGCAAGATATTTCAATTGTATTTTATCTCAAAGGGATTCCCAATCATTTAAAACAACGCTCACTCTCGGCCGTCTTGGCACGAAGTGAAAAGCTAGAGGGGCACTCCATCGAGCACTCACCCCCTACATAGCCAAGCATCTCATGTGTTTTAATTTAGTGTAACGGGATTTTCAAAGGTATAGATATATCGTAATTCCAACGTCTCGACCGTTTGTTTCAAAATTTCAAGATCTCACAAGTTTAAAAACGGATCGATGTCACAATTTGCGCCTTTTTGTTTTAAAAATCCATTTCTTAGGCGATTGTTCTGAAATTTGTACAGCATCTCAAAATCATCCCAATGAACAACTTTCGTGTTTTAAGTTTTTCGGAAAAACGATGGGAAGCATGTCAAAAATCGAGTTTTCTACACAAATAGTATGCTGCCAGGATTCAGGTTTGACACCTCTCAAAGATTTGACTTTTTGACATATGAAATGGACTTCAAAAATTCTGAAATTTTACAGACACATACTAGACTTGATTTCCAACAACTTTTATTTAGATCACATAGATTGGTTCGGGCTAGAAGTGATAGGAATAAGCTCATCAAGATCGGTTATGAAATCTGTCATCCTTTGACAATTCTTAAAAACGCAGAATATGTCCGATACGATTTGGTGTATCAAAACTTGATGAAAATTTCTGAAATTTTTACACAACATAGCTTAAGCTCTTAGGATCAAAATCTTAGTTTTGAGTTTTCAGGTTTGAACACTCGAAGTAATAGAAATATGCTCATCAAGTTCGGTTAAGAAATCTGTCAAGGTTCTTGACATTGGTTCTAACGCAGATCGGATCGGCTCGAGTTCGGAGGTTCAAATCTCAACGAAAAATTCTAAAAACTTGCAGAAATGTTCTAAACTCATAGATCTACAACTTTCATGTTCAACTCCAATCCTAGATCGGCCTAGATCCATGGTCAAAATAACCAACAAATTTGAATAAAGAATCTATCACTATTTCAAGATCTAAGTCGATGGCAGGTCTGTTCATGGTCGTTTTCGGATATCAAAACACGATGAAAAATTATGAAATTTTTACAGTAGCTAGATTAATGTCTTAGGAATGTTTTTCATGTTTTGGGTTTTTCCGTTTGAAGACTTTTAAGGGTTCGAAAAATTCATACGAAAACGCTGCGCCGGGGGTTTTTCTTGTTGACAGATTTTAGAGTTTTTAAAACTCTATGTTTGGTTGCATTTTAAGTCACCCAAAACCATAGTAAGGTTAACTTACAGTGGGGATGATGTTTAGGAAGTCACGGGGTCGTCCGGAATCCACGGGATGTCACGAACGAATCTCTTCCACCCGATTTATTCTTCCCTTGGCTCCGATTTGTGTTCGAATATGAAGATTCGTAAGTTAGTATGATGTTTATGATCTTAAAATCATAAGGAAACTTGAATAACATCTTACCAACAATCCAAAGCCTGCAATCCTTGATCTACACACTTCCTTGGTTGGATTTGGTTGCCGGAAACTCGTCGGAAAGTCGCCGGAAGTTCGTCGGAAGAGTGTTTGGCTTTTGGGAGAGTTTTTGGAGAGTTTGGGGTGAATGATTGATGAAAATGGCTGAAATGGGGGTGTTGGGGGTGTTATGGCCATTAAAGGGACAAGGAATCCCGGATTTGGAGGCCTAGGCCGACAATTAGGCGGCCGCTACAGTAGTGCTACAGTAGTGCTACAGTAGTGCTACAGTAACTTTTAATATTTTTTTTTTTTTTTTTTTTTTTAAATATTAAGATTCCTTCTCTACAAAAATAAAAATCATAATGTGGGAATTATCCGTGATTGTTGGGACAATTCGATAAACTCGTTTCGAGTTGTTATCTTCCGATGAATAATAAATTCCGCTCTCTCGGAATTATTTCGGTTTTAATAATTTAAATCCAATTCTTTATTTTTGGATTTAAATTTTCGATGGCGATTTATCGGGTATTGCAATCTACCGTCCTTAAGAATCAACTTCGTCCCCGAAGTTGCGCGACTTATTGATCGATTGATTGATTGCGATTGTATCATTAAATTTCTTCCGACTTCACGGGTTCTTGGAATTAAAATTCTTTTCCTTCTTGAATTTAATTCCAATTATCTTGACTCAATTCATGGAATGTCTTCGGGCTTCCTTTCCCTCTTTTATTCCATTTTGAATTTAAATCTATCGGCGTTTCATTTCCGAGCAATAATTTATTGTGATAAATTATTTTCTTCTTCTCGGATATATTTCGACATTGATCGGAATAAATTTTTATTCCTTTGGGCGTTGATAAAAATTTGGGGTATTACAGTCTACCCCCCTTAAGAATCAACTTCGTCCTCGAAGTTGTGTTTCGGCTTTTCTCGCTCTAAGAGTTATGGTCCTTTTGTTTACTATTTGCGATATTGTGTTATTGAATTATTGTTCGATTGTTGATTATTGTTTGACTGAACCCAGAATTGAAATTTCCAAGTTGCCTACGTACCCTGTGAAGGGATCAAGTCATTACGTAGTTCAAAAAGAATTTATTTGGGATACAAAATATTCGAGTTTCGAATTAAATGCTTATGCATTCTTACGGGGTATTACATGTCACCAAATGTTGCAATTCAACCATGATGGGTCACTTTGGTAGAATTGCAACTTTGTGACTATAAATAAGAATATCATCAAAGTACACAACAACGAATTTTCCAATGAACTCCCTTAAAGTTTCATTCATGAGCCTCATAAATGTGGAGGGAGCATTAGTAAGTCCGAAGGGCATCACGAGCCATTCATACAGTCCGAACTTGGTTTTGAAAGCTGTTTTCCATTCGTCTCCTGGCTGCATGCGGATCTGGTGATAACCGCTTTTCAAATCTATCTTCGTAAAAATACTTGCTCCACCGAGCTCATCGAGCATGTCATCGAGTCGCGGGATCGGATGGCGGTACTTGATTGTAATTGCATTAACAGCTCGGCAGTCAACGCACATCCTCCACGTTCCATTTTTCTTCGGTACCAGCAATACCGGTACTGCACATGGAGATAGACTCTCCCGAACCCAACCATTGTCCAACAGTTCTTGAACTTGCTTTTGGACTTCTTTCGTTTCCTCAGGGTTCATGCGGTATGCAGGCCTATTCGGAACTGACGCTCCTGGTACGAAGTCAATCCGATGCTCTACACCTCTCAAAGGTGGTAACCTTGCTGGCAGTTCTTCCGGAAAAACATCCATATTGTCTTGGAGCATCCTGCGAAAAATTTCAGGTATATTGATTGTAGTAGGAGAGTTCTTAGAAGTTTCTTCAACTGGTTTAACAAAAGCTAGGAAACAGTGACCTGGTAGGGGTGCGTCCTCAATAGCTACTTCCAGTTCTTGCTTTGTGAAAAGCAAGCATCGATCATGACCTGTCAAGGGTAAAGGAGATGGATTAGAATTATCAGAATCAATTATAATCCCTTTACCTCTCTGTTTTCTCTTGAACTCCTCTTCCTCCTTCCGGATGTTTTCCACTAAATTTCGATGGTCAATCTTAACAGTTTTCGGCGGTAGTGACTTCATCATAATTCTGCTTTGGCCATTGCGGAAAGAGAGGTCATTCTCTGTGCCTCTATAGATGACTCGTTTGTCGTACATCCAAGGTCGTCCCAATAACACATGACATGCGGTCATGGGCACTACATTGCATAAAATCTCCTCTGAGTAAGGGCCGATGGTAATTGGCACCCTGGCTTGCTTCGCGACCTTTGTAGTCCCGTGCTCATTCATCCAGTGTAGTTGATATGGCTTCACATGATCTTGCATTGGTAGTCCTAATCTACGCACAGTATACAAGCTTACAGCGTTCACACAACTACCATTGTCTACAATCAAAGAGGCTACATTGCCCTTTAATTTACAATGATAGTGAAATAAATTCTCTCTCTGTTCCGGTGCATTGCTGTTGGATTCATCAGCTTTGTTAGCGGTCAATGCCCTCATGGCGATGAAATTCGTCACATACTCTTCTTCTTCTTCTTCCAAGACTACTCGGCTCAGATCGCCCTCGTCTGGATACTGTTCATAACCACCATCTTCTTCTTCATGCTCAGCTTCCTCTCGCTCTTCATCAGAGTCAATTTCTTTCCAAGTTCCCGGTTCAATCATAACCATTCGCCTTTCTCTTCGCGGACAATCTCGGGAATAATGACCTTTCTGTCCACACTTGAAACAAGTGACATCCTTGACGTCCCGCTTGGGCTTATCCCTTTCATCTTTCCTGTATCGGTATGGATCCTTAAAATCTTTGCTCATCTCAAATGCTTTGGGCCTGTTGGGCCTGTCATCCTTAAGTGTATTGGGCTTTCCGTATCGGTCATGGGGCTTCAACGGCTGTTCATTTGACCTTGTTGTCCAATACTTGGTGGTGTTTGAAATGATCGTGGACTTGACCGGTCTATCCCTCAGTTGGCGATCGATCTCAATGGCTAGCTGCACCAAATGTTCCAAACCAGTGTATGTCCTTAATTTGATTTCTGCTAGGACCTCTCTTTTCAATCCTCTTTTAAACCTGGCTATCAGTAGCGGTTCATCCTCATTGATCTGGGCTCTCATCATGAGGCGTTCCAAGTCCTTGTAGTATTCGTCCACGGTTCGGTTACCCTGCACACAAAAATTAACTTTCATGTACAAGTCATCAAAATAACTACTAGGAACAAACCTCTTTTCCATTGCATGCATCAGTTCGGTCCATGTAGAAATAGGGGGAAGTCCTAGACGCTGTCCATCGTGTTGAATTTTCTGCCACCAAGTGAGAGCATAGTCCTTGAATTCACAAACGGCAAGTTGGATCTTTGTGAACTCGTTGTATTGTTGGCAATCGTAGATCAACTCAATAGATTGCCTCCAATCGATGAATTCCTCTGGATCATTCGTGCCCTTGAATGCCGGAATTGTGAATTTGATTCCTCGAAGATCAGCTTCTAGTCGGTTGTGCTCAACAGGGGCTCGATGTATGTCCTCTTCCTCGAAATCGTTTTCGGGAAGGTCCACTGGAGGGGGATTTATGTTTACCCTCTGCCGAATGGGTTGATGTAATGGTGGTCTTGGAGCTACTGCTGGGGCGGCAGGTGCCGGAGGTGGTGGTGGATTCTGGAACTGAGTATTTGTCGGGACCTGCGGTCGAGGTGGTGGCGGTGGTGCTGTTCGTGGGCCTCGTGGGCCTTGCTGTCTGTTGTATGTTCCAAATTGTACTTCCCTCTCCTCAATGGCTGCATCTGCTTCTTCCATGTCTGATCTGTTCACTCCACTTGTGCTTCCGGGGGTGACATTGGGAGGTGACGGAGTATGACAGAAAGCTTCCTCAAGCCTGCGCTCAACTTGTTGCATGACTCGAGTTTGGAGTGCCTCTCCCCATAAGGAATTCCCTCTCGCTACTTCGGTAGCTAAGATGTCTATGTGCTCAGTGATTTCAGTGACTCGCGCCTCAGTTTCATCTACGGTTCGGCGCATGGAATCAAAATCAGACCTTCGAGCTGTGGTCTCGGATAATGCCTGGATGGCGGCCATGATTTGGTCAAATCTTTGATCAGTACTTCCTGCCATTTCAGTTCAAAAGCAAAGAAAACTAGATATATGTATAAGAGGTTAGTAGAAATCAACAGGAAATTTGTAGAGTGATCTCACAACTGTATCCCTCACTGTCGGTCCGAATTCTCCACTAGTTGGTTCCAATAAGCCAGATAGTGCTCAACCGTATCAACCAACGACAGATGGTGGTAGAAATAAAATTATGGGACGCACAGTGCAAGAATCAGAATGCAGTGTTCGACTCTATCAATGAAAAGCACAGATTCTGTGTGTGATTGCAGTGCACAAATTATAGTTCGTAATTTTAATCAGCCTGCAAGCAATAAATCCGATTCCTCACAATTTTAAAGTGTAAAGATAAACCTCACAAAATAAAACACTCGGAATCACAAATATATGCCTCACACACAAACCCAATAAATACAATCGAACTGCTATCAAGCTGCGAACAAGGGTGGCCCGGTAATTAATTCACTGTTGAGGAACTCCACTATCTGCAATTGCAGACGGAGCTTCAACTCTGTGATTTGTGAAATAAATCAGAGGAACAGTGCAAGCACTTATTTCTCGAGGAATTCCACTGTCAGGTGTAGCACACTGACGGAACTTCAACCCGATAAATTGTTCGTGATTTAAATCAGTGAAATCGCACAGTTAATTAAATACCCAATTTAATTTAATCAATTGAACAATAAAAATAATTGCCCAATTAATTAAATTAAATTTTACACAATCCAATTTTTCAAGACCCACTTGTTGTAATTTGGAATGGGCTTGTTGAAATATTGAGAATCACGACCACGGTTCCGTCAATGGTTGGATTGTGTAATGGAATTGCAAATCAATTGGGGTGGGCCTCCAGTAGCAATTTGATTCCACAACTTGGAATGACACAGTGGTTACTTGCAAATTTTCTTTTGATGAACATACATTATTTGTTTTTTTCCCATTATGTCCAAACCGGATCAAGCAACTTCAGTAGGTAGGGATTTCTTGCTAGGATGAAGACAAATAATCCAACAATGTCCCTTTCTCCCTTTGAATTAATAGCTTGTAAATTTGTCCCTTAGCAAAATGAATTTTACACTCCCAATACTCCAAATTGCCCGTGACTTGCTTAGCCAAATTAGGAAATGGAATGGGAAAACAAACACACTCGGTGGTCCTACCACAAACACCCTTGCATAAACTCACTTGGATCAAACAAAAACTCTCAAGAACACTTATGAAGATCATATGGTGTTCATCTTGTTCTTCAAGAACATTCAAACATTCAAAGTGCTTATAACCAATTATGAACAAACCCTAAAAATAATCCCAACTCTCAAAAATTCACTCAACACTCCGGATTAAGCTTGCATAATAACCAATTAAGCATACAAACCAATAATCAATGCAAATATAATCCACACAGTGAGTGTTAACAGAAAATCACAAGACCAAGAAGCAAAACATGAAGAATTTTTGGATTTTTGCACAAGAACACACATAAACTTCAAATTAGCATAACTTTTTCATCCGAACTCGGATTTGAGCAAACGATATATGAAAACTCGTCTACTCGACGAGAGGATTCTAAATACATGCCCAGATTTCAGAGATTCAAACCGACCAGTTCAGAAAACGTGAAAACAGATTCTGCACAGATTTGTATTTTGAGAAATATTAGCCAAGAATTTCAAAAATTCATAGAAAATGATTTCCTTGACCAAAAATTTCAAATTTTATATGAATCTTTATGTAATCGACCCAATGAATCCAAATATCAACTCAGATTCAGGAAATATTCAAAGGGTCAAAACGGATCTCGGATGAACAGTAACCAGTGGCTATTTTTTTGTGAGTTTTTTATTAAGGATGAAAGATATGGAAGAATAAAGGTCTAATCTAGGCTCTGATACCAATATAGCTACTGATACCAACTTGTGGGTCTAATCTATTTTTTTGTGAGTTGTTATATTCAAATTTTTTTGTGAGTTTTTTTGTGAGTTTTTTCATCCCGACTGCTACTGTAGCTCTGATACCAACTTGTAACACCCCGGTTTTGGTAACCCAGGCCGGGATGCCACCGCCACACCTCCCTAGCAAGACACGGTTTCTCCGAGCTCACTAAAGAGATGCAAGGCTATGGTTTTTCAGAATTAAAAATATTCAAACAGCCCATCCATATATAATTTAAAATTAATACATCAAAGTTGCAGCGGAAATATAAATTGTGCAGCGGAAATAAAGTATGAGGGCCGACATGGCCAAAACACGGGTTAAACAGGCCCGTTCATGCAAATTCTAGTCTAACGCAAAATTTAAAATATAATGTAATCCCCAAAAATTCCCAGTATGCATATGATGATGCATATTCTTCAACTCTGAAAGAAAAAGAGGATAAATGGTTTGGGTCAGCAAAAACGCGCTGAGTAAGTTAACACATAGCATGGGTTAGGGGTTTCAAAGCCTTTAATTAAATTTAATAAAAACATTTCAA
Organism: Hygrophila difformis; assembly: GCA_030278955.1. NCBI lineage: Eukaryota > Viridiplantae > Streptophyta > Magnoliopsida > Lamiales > Acanthaceae > Hygrophila > Hygrophila difformis. The sequence continues at coordinate 13,016,477 of JAOANR010000003.1, forward strand.
CAATATTTAATTTAGCCGGCAATCCGGCGGCCGCAGCCAATTTCATAAAATCTAAGCTTTTTAATATATTTCCCGTTACGCCATCATCTCAATAATATATCATTTAGCCGGTGATCCGGCGGCCGCAGCCAATATCAAAAGTATCATTTAGCCGGTGATCCGGCGGCCTCAGCCAATTTCAAAAATATCACTTCTCAAAATATTTTTCGTTTCTTTTATAGTTCACCATTCACCAGGGCTCTTGTGACCGCAATCCTCATAACCAATATTTCCGCAGGAAATCATACAATCGCCCTTGGGGAATCTAACCCGCAAGAACTCAATACATCCTGGGGAATCTAACCCGCAGGAAAACATACAATCGCCCTTGGGGAATCTAACCCGCAAGAACTCAAATACATCATTGGGAATCAAACCCGCATGAATCGTATTGATAATGTCAAACTTGGTCACAAGTCCCCAATGTTTCAAAAGAATTCTTTTAAAGAAAATGTTTTTATTTGGTGTAACGGGATTTTTCAAAAGTATAGATATATCGTAATTCCAACGTCTCGATCGTTGTTTAAAAGATTTCAAAAATCGATCGATATCACAGTTTGCGCCTTTTTGGTTTAAAAATCCATTTCTTAGGCGATTGTTCTGAAATTTGTACAGTAGCTCAAAAACATCCCAACGAACAACTTTCGTGTTTTAAGTTTTTCGGAAAAACGATGGGAAGCATGTCAAAAATCAAGTTTTCTTCAGAAACAAAAAGCTGTCAGGATTCAGGTTTGACAACGTTAAAAGATTTGACTTTTTATCATATCAAATGGACTCCAAAAATTCTGAAATTTTACAGAGACATACTAGACATGATTTCCAACAACTTTTGTTTACATCATGAAGATTGATTCGGACTAGAAATGATAGGAATAAGCTCATCAAGATCGGCTATGAAATCTGTCATCCTTTCGAAAACTCTTAAAACGCAGAATATGTCCGATACGATTTGGGGTATCAAAACTTGATGAAAATTTCTGAAATTTTTACACAATATAGCTTATGATCTTTGGATCAAAATCTTAGTTTTGAGTTTTCAGGTTTGAACACTCGAAGTAATAGAAATATGCTCATCAAGTTCGGTTAAGAAATCTGTCAAGGTTCTTGACATCGGTTCTAACGCAGATCGGATCGGCTCGAGTTTGGAGGTTCAAATCTCAATGAAAAATTCTAAAAATTTGCAGAAATGTTCTATACTCATAGATCTACAACTTTCATGTTCAACACCAATCCTAGATCGGCCTAGATCCATGGTCAAAATAACCAACAAGATTGAGAGTGAAATCTGCCAAAGTTCTAAGATTCAGATTTAATGCTCTTCGGTTTTGGGTCGGTTTCAGGTTTCAAAACATCATGAAAAATTATGAAATTTTTACAGAAGCTAGACCAAAGCCTTAGCAACACTTTTCATGTTTTGAGTTTTGTTGTTTAAGCAGCTTTAGAGGTTCGAAAAATTCATACGAAAACGCTGCGTTGAGGGTTTCTCTTGTTGACAGATTTTTATTAATTTTCTTGAGTTGAATCTCTATGTTTGGTTGCATTTTAAGTCACCCAAAACCATAGTAAGGTTAACTTACAGTGGGGATGATGTTTAGGAAGTCACGGGGTCGTCCGGAATCCACGGGATGTCACGAACGAATCTCTTCCACCCGATTTATTCTTCCCTTGGCTCCGATTTGTGTTCGAATATGAAGATTCGTAAGTTAGTATGATGTTTATGATCTTAAAATCATAAGGAAACTTGAATAACATCTTACCAACAATCCAAAGCCTGCAATCCTTGATCTACACACTTCCTTGGTTGGATTTGGTTGCCGGAAACTCGTCGGAAAGTCGCCGGAAGTTCGTCGGAAGAGTGTTTGGCTTTTGGGAGAGTTTTTGGAGAGTTTGGGGTGAATGATTGATGAAAATGGCTGAGAATGGGGATGGGATTGATTACATAACATCCAAAAAGATGCCACACCCGTGATAGATCAAGATTCCCACCTTTGGGACCCAAAAAATGGCAAAAAGTCCCAAAAACACATAAATCCCGACTGCTACAGTAGCATGCTACAGTAGCGTGCTACAGTAGCATGCTACAGTAACTTTTTTTTTTTTTTTTTTTTTTTTTTAAATGCAAGACATGCCCGATGTGATCAATTGAATGGTTTTCTTTATTTTGAAAATAAATTATGTATACCAAAAGGATCCATCAGAGAACTTCTAATTACTGAAGCACATTCTGGTGACATGATGGGTCACTTTGGTAGAATTGCAACTATGAGTGTCCTAACTGAACGTTTTTATTGGCCAAAGTCAATTAATTATTTTCACTGTAATACCTAAACACAATCAATTACTCTGGATTACCAGAAAATATATTTGAATGAGGGTTGCATAGTGATGCATCTTAGGAATATAGAACCATCAAATAAATTATGCAATGGAAGTAGGTTGATCGTAACTAAGATGCAGAATCATATAATTGAGGTGAAATTAATTTTCGAGAAACCATGAAAATAGAAAATTCTTTATTGGTAAAATAATTATGAGCCTATCTGATTTAATCAAATTCCCCGTTCGATTTCAGATGAGAAAATTCTCACTCGCGATTTATTTTGCTATGAATATAAACAAAAGTCAATGTCAATCTTTAAAGAATGTTGGACTTTATCTTCCAAAATCGGTTTTTAGCCATTAACAGTTAAGTTGCAATATTTCATGTCATTAGCAAGATGTGACTTAAAGTATTAATATATAATTAAGAATGATTAACTCAACATACCACAAGAAATGTTTACAATGAAATTTATATATGACAAAAAATTTGCATAATTGATACTTGATGTAGGTGATGGTAAAGTTGTTATTTATTTTGGAGATGTACAATCAGTTGTGCATTTCCATATGACATTCTTATAAACTCTACGAGCGATCCTATAACGACGATTTTTTATAGTACATATACAAATATAAACTGCACCACTTCTAATACAAAAATTTTTAAGGATAGTGCTATACTAACACTTACCAATAAGATTTTCAACAATGAAATTTTCAGCAAATTGCGGAGGAATTTTTCATATTATGTTTTTTTTTTTTGAGGGAAATGATATATTTGATTCATAACCAATCCAAGAGTTTTGGTACATCAAGGATGATAAGAAGTTTGATTTCAAAAACCAAAGCAGCATCAATTGCCAAATAACAGTGACATACTTATAATCCTCTATATCCAAAACCTCCAAGTTCAGGCATGCTCAGCTCCACCAGAATACCAGCAACAATAGTGACATGGATATGCTCCACAGATCACAGCAACAACAACATGAAAGACTGATAACAGCCATCCGCATCATCTAGCAGCAGTATACACTCCTTACGAAAAGCTCTAACCATAATAAGTCCACTCACTCCACCAGATAGGATAGATCGATCAGAACATTGCAGTACTTCCAGGCACAACGGCTCCCAACCTCAGCTTGTTCCTTTCCTCTTGTATTTTCCTCTTCCCATCGTCCCAATGTTCATCCCGTATAAAGCGACTTTTTCTTAACGTCAGCAGCATTGAAATGGTGCAACATAGAGAAAATTCCACGAATATGCTACAACTACATATTAACCCTGCATGGAACTCAAATCCACTGAAGCAAAAAGGCCCAAAGAGGTTTGAAATAGAACCATACTGGATGGATGGAAAACAGAACGGCTAAAGAGAGTGAGGAACCGCCTATGAGTGATCACACGAAAATTCAATTTGTGCTGCAATGAGATACACATCAGGCTTACCTCCAGTTCTAAATAGCTTGCTGATAAAACCATATAGCACACCTATACTCTCAAGGAAGTTTCACTAAATACATTAATAATAGCCACAACCCCTTACAAGCACATAACATACCTTCATCTATATTGCATTATTTTCTTTTTCTCTATTGCAAGCTAATGCCTTTTTCGCCTCTCACATTTTTTACCTTTTTTTTTTCTTTTTTTTTCTTTTTCTTTTACTATCTTTCTTTATTTATTTCCTTTTTTTTTTCTTTTTTTTTTCTTTTTTTTACTCAATTTTTTTTTTTCCTTTTTTTTTCCCAACTGAGCACACCCCTCACAGACAAATGCTAACTACCTAAAACCACAACCAAATACCAGTCAATGCTTGTTGTGCTTGTTTCCAAACAAAGTATCCACTCATATTATCCACCCCATCACATACTAATCTGACCGCACCCGTGTGCTTTCGACGATAACCACCACCAAAACAAATTTAACAACATCATTGCAGCATCAGAGGGAATTTTCATATGATTTCTCATAGGCAATTCCAAGACATCTCAATAAACAAGGATACTGTTAACTAGGTCTAGGAAAATTTAGCGGTTCAATAGTCAAAATATGGGCTGAAGAAAGAAGGATATAGCGTTTAGGCTCAACCATTTCGACGAGGAGGGTATAGACTTTTGTGAGGTAAGGTGTAGGCTATTGTGACTGATTGTATGCAGGCTCATTACGTAGAAATAAGCAAATTTTAGAATTTCCCCATGTGCACCACAAATGCATGCATCAGTAGCATCTTTAATTCTAAGATCTCACCGGGAACTTGTCCGATAATTCAAGTTTATAGTACGATAACATCAAACCTGTAGCTGTCAACCGCACAACCTTTTTGGATTGCCGGGAAGTACCAATGCCAGTAACCCCCTCATCTTTAATGCAGCTGCATTCCTCATTGTGTTCCCCGCCTCTGCTTCTTGGATTCCAGCACCAGCAACACTTAACATTCCCCGCCCCAGCTTTAACTTTCATCAACAGAAATTTTCAAACTCTTCATTGAGCGTTTTATCTTCCACTGACTTATTCATTTCCATTCCATACTTCCACAATCGCTTCCTGTATAAAGATACTATATTTGGTCCGCCATTTAACATTCCAGCTTTGGGTTATAGCAGCATTCAAAGCTTCATCAATCTTTTGATCAACAAATCATGCACCCCTTTTCTTCCTGCAAAACAACAACAAATTTCCCATAACAGCAGCAATATGTTCATAACAACAACATTTCTTTATGTCTATTACATTTTCTACATTTGTTCTTACCCCCTTTTGTGTTCTTAATCCCTGTAACCTGCAGCAGCCCCCCAGCCGATATTAGATCCACACCTCCATTTTTCCTTCTTGCCCCGCCCCCTTTCTGGCCCAAATGTCTGCCTCCTCATTCCGCTCTCTGAATATGTGAATGATCCTGACTTCTCCGGCACAGCCCCATACTTCCGCAATTGGTCCAATTAAAGTTCTGAATCTCCATGGGATCTTGTCAATATCCATCAGCCAACTAACCACATTCCTCGAATCGCATTCGAAAGTCAATCTTGGTAAGGGAAATCCTTGGTCTCTCAACAGTGCCATACACACTCGATTGATAGCCATAACCTCCGCCTCTGTGGAATCAGTGCACCCAATAAAATCCGATAGAATGAAAATCACCTCCCCCTCCTCATTTCTGATTATTCCTCCTATTCCAGCTGGCCCGGGATTACCCAGAGACGAACTGTAATACCATAGAAATTGCCCGAAATATATATATGAATATATATATTTTTGATTAATTCACTAAGTAGATTTTTAATCAAATCTATATATATTTATATGTTCAAATATGTGCTTAAAGATTAGTATATTATTTTCTACAAAACATACTTTGAAAAATTATATATATTTGTCTTTTCAAATAAATATATGGATTTCAATATCAAGTGTAATAAGTATATGGTTCATAGAACATTTTAAATCCATATACAAGTTTATATACACATATATAAATACCTTGGTCTTGAAATAATCTTTCCAAACATGTACACATGTATATACATGTATATATTCATATGTTTAAATTATAATGAGAATTATCTATTTTCTATAAATCCTTGATTAATCATTCTACCCATATATTTTTTTTTATTATGGGATTATTCTAGAATGCCATAATATAATTGGGAATAATTTGACTATGGTTTGAAATTGTAGGGTGGAATATTAATGATATCTTGTCATTTTCAAATAAAGAATATATTCCTTTTTGAAGCTATGTATGACTTACAAGATCACAAAAATTCCCACATTATGATTTTTTTTAAGATAAGAATCTTAATTTATATATATATAAAAAAAAAAAAAAAAAAAAAAAAAAAAAGTTACTGTAGCATGCTACTGTAGCACGCTACTGTAGCATGCTACTGTAGCAGTCGGGCATTATGTGTTTTTGGCGACTTTTTGCCATTTTTTGGGTCCCAAAGGTGGGAATCTTGATCTATCACGGGTGAGGCCTCTTTTGGATGTTATGTATTGAGTCCCACCTCCATTGTCAGCCATTTTTCATCAATCATTCACCCCAAAACTCTCCCAAAACTCTCCCAAAGCCAAACACTCTTCCGACGAACTTCCGGCGACTTTCCGACGAGTTTCCGGCAACCAAATCCAACCAAGGAAGTGTGTAGATCAAGGATTGCAGGCTTTGGATTGTTGGTAAGATGTTATTCAAGTTTCCTTATGATTTTAAGATCATAAACATCATCCTAACTTACGAATCTTCGTATTCAAACACAAATCGGAGCCAAGGGAAGAATAAATCGGGTGGAAGAGATTCGTTCGTGACATCCCGTGGATTCCGGACGACCCCGTGACTTCCTAGACATCATCCCCACTGTAAGTTAACCTTACTATGGTTTTGGGTGACTTAAAATGCAACCAAACATAGAGATTCAACTCAAGCAAAATTTATAAAAATCTGTCAACAAGAGAAACCCTCAACGCAGCGTTTTTGTATGAATTTTTCGAACCTCTTAAGCTGCTCAAACAACAAAACTCAAAACATGAAAAGTGTTCCTAAGACTTTGATCTAGCTTCTGTAAAAATTTCATAATTTTTCATGAGGTTTTGAAACCTGAAACCGACCCAAAACCGAAGATCATTAAATCTGGATCTTAGAACTTTGGACAGATTTCATTCTCAATCTTGTTAGCCATTTTGACCTTGGATCTAGGCCGATCTAGGATTGAAATTGAACATAAGAATTATAGATCTATGAGTTTGGAATATTACTGTAAGTTTTTAGAATTTTTCGTTGAGATTTGAACCTCCAAACTCGAGCCGATCCGATCTGCGTTAGAACCGATGTCAAGAACCTTGACAGATTTCTTAACCGAACTTGATGAGCATATTTCTATTACTTCGAGTGTTCAAACCTGAAAACTCAAAACTAAGATTTTGATCCAAAGATCATAAGCTATATTGTGTAAAAATTTCAAGGATTTTCATCAAGTTTTGATACCCCAAATCGTATCGGACATATTCTGCGTTTTTAAGAATTGTCAAAGGATGACAGATTTCATAACCGATCTTGATGAGCTTATTCCTATCACTTCTAGCCCGAACCAATCTATGTGATCTAAACAAAAGTTGTTGGAAATCAAGTCTAGTATGTGCCTGTAAAATTTCAGAATTTTTGAAGTCCATTTGATGTGTCAAAAAGTCAAATCTTTGAGAGGTGTCAAACCTGAATCCTGACAGCATACTATTTCTGTAGAAAACTCGATTTTTGACATGCTTCCCATCGTTTTTCCGAAAAACTTAAAACATGAAAGTTGTTCATTGGGATGTTTTTGAGTTGCTGTACAAATTTCAGAACAATCGCCTAAGAAATGGATTTTTAAACCAAAAAGGCGCAAACTGTGACATCGATCGATTTTTGAAATCTTTTAAACAACGATCGAGACGTTGGAATTACGATAAAGCTATATTTTTGAAAAAATCCCGTTACACCAAATAAAAACATTTTCTTTAAAAGAATTCTTTTGAAACATTGGGGACTTGTGACCAAGTTTGACGTTATCAATATGATTCATGCGGGTTTGATTCCCAATGATGTATTTGAGTTCTTGCGGGTTAGATTCCCCAAGGGCGATTGTATGTTTTCCTGCGGGTTAGATTCCCCAGGATGTATTGAGTTCTTGCGGGTTAGATTCCCCAAGGGCGATTGAATGTTTCCTGCGAAAAATATTGGTTATGAGGATTGCGGTCACAAGAGCCCTGGTGAATGGTGAACTATAAAAGAAACGAAAAAAAAAATATTTTGAGGAATGATACTATTGATATTGGCTGAGGCCGCCGGATCACCGGCTAAATGATACTTTTGAAATTGGCTGCGGCCGCCGGATTGCCGGCTAAATTAAATATTGTTGAAATGGTTATGTAACGGGAGAACAAAATATCTAATATTTTTAAGTATTTATTAAGTCTTTATGCCTTGCAAATCATTACCTACAAGAAATGTTTTTATTAAATTTAATTAAAGGCTTTGAAACCCCTAACCCATGCTATGTGTTAGCTTACTCAGCGCGTTTTTGCTGACCCAAACCATATATCCTCTTTTTCTTACAGAGTACGAAGAATATGCATCGTCATATGCATACATGGGAACATTAAGGGAAATCTTTATTTTAAATCCCTGCGTTTAATTACGACTTGCATGAACGGGAATGTTTAACCCGTGTTTTGGCCATGTTGGCCCTATATGTAAATTCCGCTGCAACTTTGATGTATTATCTTTAAATTATATATGAATGGGCTGTTTGAATATTTTAAAATCTGAAAAACCATAGCCTTGCATCTCTTTAGTGAGCTCGGAGAAACCGTGTCTTGCTAGGGAGGTGTGGCGGTGGCATCCCGGCCTGGGTTACCAAAACCGGGGTGTTACACGAACCATCCGTATTTATCTTCCACCATCCCTTCAAAGGTCGTTCCCACACCAATCCTTGTCGTGGTATTTTGTTTCTATGGCTCCTGACATAATAAAATCCTTCTGGAAATGTTACACTCCCCTCACCCAATGAAGCTACGTTTCCATTGTATCCTGCCTTCCACCACGATTGCACCATCCATTTAATTTCGGCCTCTATCATGCTCGAGTTAAACTCTTGCCCTTTGAATATGCCTCCATTCCTATACTTCCAGATCATCCACGTGATTGCCATTCCTGTGATATACCATATTTCTTTTTGACCATTTCGAAGATTGGTACCGAACCATCCTTCCAACAAATTGGCAACGTCACCAGGGATAGCCCATTCCAATCCGAACCATTTTACACCTTTGTACCACACCTGAGCAGTCACCTCGCATGCACAAAAGACATGATCTGCTGTCTCGACTTCCTTCCCGCAGAAAATGCAATTGGCATTCGAAATCTGTATGCAGTTCCTTTTCAATAATATCTCTCTTGTTGGTAAAGCATTTAGATATAATTTCCACACCAGTAATTTAACTTTCATTGGCACTTTGATGTTCCAAATTCTCCGCCAGAACCTGCCCTGATCAGTTTGCAACTCACCTCCCTCACGTCTCCACCATGACTTTGTAGAATATTCTCCATTTCCTTCCTTCATCCATATTACCCTGTCTTTAATGAACCTACACAATTTAATCATATTCAGCTCATCCATGAAATCATCCCAAACCCCCAACTCCCATTGGAACAAAGTTCTCCTTAGCGTGATACACCATTCCCATTCCGTGCCATTCCAATTACCAAATTCCACGACCTTACCATCCTTGTTTAAAGCTAATGTAAATATTCTGGGATATAGATCTTTCAACGGTCTTCCCCTAGCTGTCCATTTGTCCTGCCAGAATTTCGTCCCTTCTCCATTACCCACAATGATCTTGAATCCACCTTCTTGATCTCTAGTGTCCGCCTCCTGCCACATGCTACATATTCTTCCCCAGATTGTTCTCTCGACCTTTGGCTCCGGTAGTATACTAGCATTGCCACCATAGTATTTTGAATTAATAACTTGCTTCCATAATGATTCTTCCCGCCCGAACCTCCATCTCCATTTTAGAAGCAACGCCATATTAAATTTCTCGACATCCCATATTTGAAGTCCACCTTCCTCTTGATAACTACATACTTTCTCCCAATTTAAAGTGTGTAGTTTCCGGACCCCATTCCAATCGTTCCAAAAAAAACATCTTTTTAGTTTCTCTAACTTTTCGGCCACAGTCTTGGGTACCTTAAACAACGATAGAAAGTAGACTGGCAAACTTCCCAAAATTGATTTAATTAGACAGAGGCGGCCAGCTTGTGATAATAGCCGCCCCTGCCAACCCTTCAGCCTTGCCTCTACCCTATCCAGGCATGGCTTCCAAATATCCACACCATTCACTCTCCCTCCGATTGGTATCCCTAAATATCTCATTGGCCAATTTCCAACCCCACAACCGAGAATATTTGCAGCCTCCTTCACCTCCTCATCATCACAATTTATCCCATACAAACTACTCTTATTGAAATTAATTTTGAGACCCGTTGACAATGTTAAACACCATAGAATCCTCTTAATCACTATCACTTGTTCAACTGAGCCTTCACAAAATAAGATAGTGTCGTCTGCGTATTGCAAGTGTGTAATGATCGGGCTTCTTTCACCTGTTGCCAGTCCTGTGTAGTACCCCTGTTCTGTTGCCTTTCTCACCAACCTATTTAGGATCTCAGAAATTAGCACGAATAGGTATGGTGATAGGGGATCACCTTGGCGTAATCCTTTCTGCATTTTGAAAAACTTAGTCGGAGTTCCATTAATAAGCACGGCCGCCGATGCCGATGTGATACATTCTTTTAGCCATTTGTTCCATTTTTCCCCAAATCCCATGCTTTCAAGCGTACACATCAGCACCTCCCAATTGACGTTGTCGTATGCCTTGGCGAGGTCTAATTTGATAACGAAGCCCTTCCTACCAGCAGTACTCGTCGATTGAATAACTTCAACAGCAATCAGTGCCCCATCTAAAATTTGGCGTCCACTAATAAAAGCCATCTGTGTCTTACCCACCAACGAGTCGAGTACTCCTTGAAGCCGTCTTGCCAAGACTTTAGCCAAAATCTTATACACACTCCCTACCAGAGAAATGGGCCGGAAGTCACTGAAGTTTACCGGTCTGTCTTTTTTGGGAATTAAGGCGATAAAAGATCCACCTATCTCCTTTGGTAGCGATTCCCCCTGTTCCAATATCCGAAACACCGCCATAACATCAGTCTTTAAGTATTCCCAGAAAGTCTTGAAAAATCCCAGATTGAAGCCGTCCGGCCCCGGTGCACGATCACTCTCACAGCTCCAAATTGCCATCTTAACCTCTTCCTCGGAGAAATTTCTCTCAAGCCAGCTCTTTTCCATTTCCTCTAACCTGCTGAACTCCAAATTTTCCATCTTAAATATTCTCTCCCTCGGTTTGGAGAATGCTGTCTGGAAGTATGAAAATGCTTCCTCTTTCACCCTCCTCGGGTCATCCACCATATGTCCATCGATCGAGACAGCTCCAATATAATTCTTTTTCCTATTGATGGCGGTTACTGCATGAAAGAATTTCGTGTTTTGATCCCCTTCCTTCAGCCACCTCAGCCTTGATTTTTGATACCACCTTCTTTCTTCCGCTAAATAAAGCTTGCCCAATTCCTCTTTCTTTTTTTTCCATTCTACCCTGTCCTCGTCACTTCCATTACTCCGAATTAATTTCTCTTCCTTAACTCCTATATCTGCCATCAATTGATTAATCCGATTATCTAGAATCTTGGCCCCATACCCATCCCAATCTTTTATCCTTCTCTTAATATGTCTGAGTTTTCCCAGCAGATTAACACCGTGGCTATCCTCCCTGCCTTGGCTAACCCCCACCCATGCTTCCTTAATCATATCCACAAAACCTCTTTCATCTAGCCAATAATTATAGAATCGGAAAGGTTTAGGTCCCCATGACACTTCCCCTATCTCCATCGTTACCGGGTAATGATCCGAGAGAATTGATTCTCCCCTACGTTGAGATATGATCCCGTTAATACATAACCAACCCGGCGATAGGAGAAATCTATCCAACCTGCTACATGACCGACCGCCCCTTCCCACCCAGGTATATAGTCCTCCTTCCATCGGTAAATCTACCAAGCCCAGTTCATCTACAAATTCATTAAAATCTCTAGTCGAGCCCGAGTCGACCAACGCTGTAATACCATAGAAATTGCCCGATATATATGTATGAATATATATATTTTGATCAATTCACTAAGTAGATTTTTAATCAAATCTATATATATTTATATGTTCAAATATGTGCTTAAAGATTAGTATATTATTTTCTACAAAACATACTTTGAAAAAAATTATATATATTTGTCTTTTCAAATAAATATATGGATTTCAATATCAAGTGTAATAAGTATATGGTTCATAGAATATTTTAAATCCATATACAAGTTTATATACACATATATACCTTGGTCTTGAAATAATCTTTCCAAACATGTACACATGTATATACATGTATATATTTACATGTTTAAATTATAATGAGAATTATCTATTTTCTATATATCCTTGATTAATCATTCTACCCATATTTTTTTATGAATTATTCTAGAATGCCATAATATAATTGGGAATAATTTGACTATGGTTTGAAATTGTAGGGTGGAATATTAATCATATCTTGTCATTTTCAAATAAAGAATATATTCCTTTTTGAAGCTATGTATGACTTACAAGATCACAAAAATTCCCACATTATGATTTTTTTTTAGATAAGAATCTTAATATATATATATATAAAAAAAAAAATTAAAAAAAAAAAAAAAAAAAAAAGTTACTGTAGCATGCTACTGTAGCACGCTACTGTAGCATGCTACTGTAGCAGTCGGGATTTATGTGTTTTTGGGACTTTTTGCCATTTTTTTGGGTCCCAAAGGTGGGAATCTTGATCTATCACGGGTGTGGCATCTTTTTGGATGTTATGTAATCAATCCCATCCCCATTCTCAGCCATTTTCATCAATCATTCACCCCAAACTCTCCAAAAACTCTCCCAAAAGCCAAACACTCTTCCGACGAACTTCCGGCGACTTTCCGACGAGTTTCCGGCAACCAAATCCAACCAAGGAAGTGTGTAGATCAAGGATTGCAGGCTTTGGATTGTTGGTAAGATGTTATTCAAGTTTCATTATGATTTTAAGATCATAAACATCATACTAACTTACGAATCTTCATATTCGAACACAAATCGGAGCCAAGGGAAGAATAAATCGGGTGGAAGAGATTCGTTCGTGACATCCCGTGGATTCCGGACGACCCCGTGACTTCCTAGACATCATCCCCACTGTAAGTTAACCTTACTATGGTTTTGGGTGACTTAAAATGCAACCAAACATAGAGATTCAACTCAAGGAAATTAACAAAAATCTGTCAACAAGAGAAAACCCTCAACGCAGCGTTTTCGTATGAATTTTTCGAACCTCTAAAGCTGCTCAAACAATAAAACTCAAAACATGAAAAGTGTTGCTAAGACTTTGGTCTAGCCTCTGTAAAAATTTCATAATTTTTCATGACGTTTTGAAACCTGAAACCAACCCAAAACCGAAGAGTATTAAATCTGGATCTTAGAACTTTGGACAGAATTTTTACTCAATCTTGTTGGTTATTTTGACCATGGATCTAGGCCGATCTAGGATTGGAGTTGAACATAAGAATTGTAGATCTATGAGTTTAGAACATTTCTGTAAGTTTTTAGAATTTTTCGTTGAGATTTGAGCCTCCGAACTCGAGCCAATCCGATCTGCGTTAGAACCGATATCAAGAACCTTGATAGATTTCATAATCAAACACGACGAGCAAAAAGTTTTATCTTAATTATTAAAAATCTAACCCCTTTATTGCTATGTAAGGATTGACTTACTCAGTATTTTATAATACTGATAAAAACCGTTGTTCATTTTTTTTCTGTTACAGAGTACGGAGCATGATCACTCATTGGGGGATCATTTTGGACACTTAATTATTTATTTTACGTGACTTGCATGAACGGGTCTGTTTAACCCGTGGTTTGGCCATGTCGGCCCTATATTTTAAATTCCGCTGCATACACTTTACTTCCGCTGCGTACTTTATATTCTCGATGCAACTCTGATGTAGTATTTTTAAATTACTTATGAATGGGCTGTTTGAACGTATTAAATTCTGAAAAACCATAGCCTTGCATCTCTTTAGTGAGCTCGGAGAAACCGTGTCTTGCTAGGGAGGTGTGGCGGTGGCATCCCGGCCTGGGTTACCAAAACCGGGGTGTTACAAACGCCCCCATTCTCTCCACCCCCAACAAAACTGCATTGAAATCACCGGCGAAGCACCAGAATTCGTTATTAATTGTATTACACTTGTTAGCTAACAACCTCCATAGCTCAGCCCTCTCTCTGCGATTATTAGGTGCGTGAATGCATATTATATTTACGGCCTCATTCAATCCTCTTAAACTCCCCTTTAGCCACATGAAATTGTGTTCCTTTTCCAGTACTTGAAGTGAGCAGAAATTTTTATCCCAGACCATTAACAAACCTCCAGCATTTCCTTCCGCCGCCTGGTACCCAAAACTATATCCCTTGGAACCCCATAGCCTCGAAATCAGCCTGTCCGAAATTTCACCCATTTTAGTTTCTTGACAACAAAGAATCGAAGGTTTTTCCTTTCTACATAGCCTCATGACCGCCCTTCTTCGCACCACCCCATTCAATCCTCTGAGATTACATGTAATAATCTTCATGAATAAAATCTTCCACCCAACAACCAGCCCATCTATTTCAATTACCTTCAATCTCCTTTCGGATCCTACCAACCGCTTCCTCCCTTCCTTTGGAACATTTCAACCCAATTTTGTGCGCTAGATCGTAGACTGCTTCTGCTTCCTCATAATCGACGAGCCTAACCCCATTTGTAGTCCTAATCGTTGCAAACTGTAGCTGAGCAAAGCCTTCCCCCTGGCAATCCTTTGATTTACCTCTTCTGCCTTTACCCCCAATTATCTTGGTTGCCGTTCTATTACTTACCTTCCTCCGCCGACTCTTCGGCTTTACCCTCCCACATAGCACCTTAGCCATAGCTTCCTCAATCTCCCTCATCCCAATTAATCTCACCAACCCATCCTCCTCCTCCATACACTCCGTCCCCAAAACACCCGAACCCTCTCCCCTCAAGATAGAATCACTCGAGATATCTCCTCCCTCCATGCCCTTGTTCCCATGTGTATCACTCCTCTCACCCTCCTCTCTGCCCACGTTGACCTGAATCCCACCGCTTTCTAAGCCCCCAGTTCCGTTAATTCCTTCCAACACCTTAATCATCGATTGCTCTCTCGGAACACTAACTGGATCAGCCCTGCTTTGTTCCTCCTGGGCTTTTAATGTACCATTACAATTAGAGTATTTATTTCCTGCAATAGAGTCACTCTTATTTTCTAGCCCAATAAAGTTAGGCCCAAGGCCCATATCCCCACTCTCAGTACCTTGCCCCGCTTCCATATTTTTGCTGATTTCGAAATTTGGGCCATACAGCCAACTCCTACCACCATATTGTCTTCTTCCAACCTGACATCTTCTTGAAATCCAGCTCCACCGCCCCCCACCGGGGTTGGTAATAATTGCGCAGTCTCTTTTAACAAACTGTTGAGCTCCCCCATGCACTGTCTCTACCCGATTTCCAATACCCCCAGAAATTCCAGCCCCGGACTTCCCGGACTTACCGTCCATTCTACCCTCCGGCGAGGTCTCCGCCGTCTCCTCCACTACGGATATACCCTCCCGCCCTTTCTCCTCAGTTTCCCCCGTATCTTCCGTCTCCTCCACCACCGGTTCTCCGTACATCTTTACAATCTGGATTTTAGAGATCAACCTTCCTACTTGCACCACCATCTCCGATGGAACAGTGCTTTTGTCATGGACCATAACCAACAACTTCACACGATCTAACCTTTTGCGTGATTTCGTTTCCTCATCGATTTTAATCACCTTACCCCAACCTCGTACCATTCTCCGAAAATTTTCCATGCCCCATGCATTAAACGGTAACCCATACATGTGAATCCACACCAATTGGTTGCTTTCCATGTATCTCGCCGACCATCTCCACTTCCGTGATATCCACTTGAAGTCGCTTCTATCCGAAAGATACCTATCTCTATCTTCTGCGCACTGGAATATCGCTACAAGAGATAATCCTCCTCCGTAAATTAAGTCTCCACAAATTGCATACTTCGACAGTATCCAATCCTGTGCCTCCACTAGATGGTCAAGATTTCTTACTTCGACGATTGCCGATCGACTTAGCCATATTGCGTCCTCTGGTATCTCGGCAAGTTTAATCACTCCCTCACCTTTTCCTTTGTCCTGATACGATATACTACCTTTTTTTCCTTTAAGCACTTCCGCATATGTCCTCTTATCTCTCCAAGCATCTCCCCCACTTTTCTGTATATTTCCCGTTCTTCCGGTTCCCTGATTTACCCTAGTAAGTTCCTTTTGATTGTAGTCTCGATCTTTTTCAGACCGCCTCCTACTGGGAAACGCCCAGTTAGCCTTAAGATTGCCTTCACGCCAAGACATACCATTCAGTTTTTTGATTACCCTGACTGCATCTAGGCGACTTGTGAATCTAAAAAATCCAAACTTGACACTCTTCTCCATCCAACTCCTGTTTGGGAAAAACCAATCCTTCACCTTAGCCACCCTATCTACCATTCGAAAGACATCTCTTTCTTCAGCTTGGACGGGGATATTCCCCACGTAGACCCCAATCAGCTTTCTGTTGCCTCGATTTCCTCCGGTCACCTGAGTATCTTTTGCATCGTTAATGTTGTCTGATTGCCGCTCAATGTAGTCGATGCCTTTCCTGTTGCCGCTCCGCCGTTTCTCGAACTCTCCGGTCTCTCCAGTCGCTCCGCCGTTCTCGAACTCTCCGGTCTCTCCGCCGTTCTCGTGCATTCTCGTGTTTCGCTCCATATTTTTCATATTATGTTAATACTTATATTTAAATTTTGTTTTATTTTAATTTAAATTTCAAATTAAATAAGAATATTATTTTAATAATTATATTTGTTGATATCTTAAGTTTGTACCGGACAAGCCACAGAAGCTAAAGAAGACGGTATAATATGATTTCTTTGTTAGTTTGAAAAATAATTAAATTATATTATCATATACTCCTCTTTTGAATATATATAATATCATTACATATTTTTCATTACTCAAAATAGAATTTATTATTAATTTGTATAATATAAATATAAATATTATATAAAATATATAAATATGCCCGTCGAGTCTCGGGCATATATAAACAATTACTGTAAAAGTCATCAGCATAATCAGCTAAAGAATTACTGTAAAAATTTGATTTAACCTGTTATGTCATATATTTTCCTTTTAAAGAGGAAAGCAATGTTATTTCAATAATAAGACTCTTTCTTCACTGCAATAAACCAATTGAAAATTGATTAGTGTAGCTCTTATCGCATTTTTGTGGTAAGCACCATTAAAGAATCAAAGTACCTAGACACTCTACCCTTGATGAGTTACAAGATTCACTATTGGTTTACTAGAAAAAAAAAGATTGTCCAACTAGAGAAGGAAGAGCAAGTCTTCAATGCTCCCACATCGAACTATGCATATAGACCTAATAAAAGATGTGACCGAGGTGGAAGGGGCAAAGGAAGAGGCAACAAAATGGTAGAAAGAAGCCCAAAGTAGAAACACCCAGTTTTAGACACATTCAAACTAACAACCGGACACAGGAATCTAGAGGATCTTTATCTCATTACATGCATGGGTACAGTTATTCTGCAAAATCTACTATATTTTTAATCCTTTTAATCCTTTTCTCGGTCAACAAACTCCAGAAACATTCCTTGTAATCCTTTTCTCGATAACATGATACTCACCAGAATTTAAAAATATTTTTAATACTAAATTCTTGAAACTTTTTGGAAGCTTCGGAAACCGCTTTGAAGCATTCTTTAGCGGGCTCCTTAATTTCATCAATAGATTGTTGGGCCTGCTCCAATTTTTTTCTGCATTTTCTTTGAACTTCTCCATTAGCTCCATTTTCTGTTGTGCCATGTCCATAGTTTCGATCGCCTTATCCAATGCCTCCTGGGCTTTATTCGAGCCTTGAATTAATGAACACCAACCAGCGATGTATGCGGCACCCTTTGAAGCCTCGACTCCCAGTTTGACCTTGTGCATAGTCGTCATCGTGTAATCAATGGCCACATAGCCAAGTTTCTTACCCAACACAGAGATGATGAGCCCATCTCCAAATGGCTTGCATAACCTCTCCTTGATCCGAGGGTCGCGAGGCTTCATACGGTTTCCATCCAAAAAATCCAGTGTTATCATATTAGCCACAACAGGATCTTGTGAGAGTGGGTTGGGGATGGCTCATTTGCCTTCCAGAACTTTATCACGAAAGGAAACGGAACCACCGGAAAACACAGAGGGCCAAGGAGAGTTAGGAGAAGGCGGGGTTTAGGGAACAGCGCCTGGAGAGAGCCCCATACCTTGAGAGACAATTTTCTTAACTTCGTCTACTTTTAGTTTGTTTTGTCGATAACAGGTTGTGTAAATTAATTACTAAAAAATTGGGAGCAAATCCCAAAAAATACACCTCAATTATGTCAAAATCTTCACTTTGGTACCTAAACTTTTTTATTGGAAAAAACTAGACCTCAACTTTTAAAATTTGGAAGAAACTAAACCTCCACCCAAATAAGGTTTTCTGAAACTATCATTTCGCACCCCTTTACGTTTTTTCTTCTTATTTTAGCACTAAAACATTCTTATAGTCATTAAATTCATAATTCTCTTTATGAATTTTAAAAAATGATTTGCCGAACATGTTTGCATAAATAAAGTTATAATTAACCATTCAAAATTCAGATTTCTAAATATTTTAAATCTTTAAAAAATTAATTTTTAAATATTTATATTTTATAGAGAAAATACATTGGAATCATAATACATTATATTATTATTAAATGGAACTATATCTCAACTTATATTTAATGGACCAAAATAGAATACTTAAGTTGAAAATTTTATAATAAAATTAATTATATATTTGGCATTATTTTTTCAAAAATTAAATAATATAATTAATATTAGAAAAATTAAAAAATGAATATCTTTAAATAATCTATATATAAATAAAACAATCAATAAAAATTATTTTTGAAAATATTTTAATAAATTTTAATTAATATAATGTAATGTATTATTTTGGGCTCCATTAAATATAATTTGAGATATAATTCTATTTAAGGATAATATGATATATTATGATTCCAATATATTTTCTCTACAAACATATAAATATTTTAAAAACTAATTTAATGGAAAACATTTTAATTCCAATCTAAATTTTGAATCGTTAATTATAATTTTATTTATGCAAACATGTTTAAATAAGTTGTTAAAATTCATAAAGAGAATCATAAATTTAATGACTATAAGAACTTTTGGTGCTAAAATAAGAAGGAAAAAGAGTAAAGGAGTGGGAAATGATAGTTTCAAAAAAAAACTTATTTGGGTGGAGGTCTAGTTTTTTCCAACATTTAAAAGTTGAGCTCTAGTTTTTTCCAACATTTAAAAGTTGAGGTCTAGTTTTTTCCAATAAAAAATTTTAGGTACCAAAGTGAAGATTTTGACATAATTGAGGTGTTTTTTTTGGGATTTGCTCAAAAATTGGTGCTGTATATATAGGTGGATATTTAATTGAGAATAAATTATGTATTTTTAATATTATAAATTTATTTTAAAAATGACAAATAATCAATGAATATAAAAATTTAATGTATTTGAATAATAATTTGATATTTTCCCCCAAAAAAATAATAATTTAAGTATAGTTTTTGCTTTATTCATATATAATGCTTAATTAATATTATAAATTTATGATATCTTATTTATGTCGTTACCAATCTGCACACGATCTATTAGGCGATAAATGAAGAAACTATTCCTTCATGCTATTGCTAGTTGATATTTGGGATGCTTCTAAAATCTAAAGTTCCCAAAATAGTATGCAGACAATATAATGACCCATGCATATCTTCCAAATGTTGTCCTTTTATTTCTTATGCGTTTTCTACTGGAAATAAGGGACAAACTTTTGATCACCAGTTTGATGATCAAAAGATAGATTGTATTCCTTTTAAATGATCAACTGTGTATATATTTCTTGTTCAAAGTACCACCTGGGCAAAACTAATGTATTTATTTTAGAGATACATTGTATTCAATTTTATTGAACATATCGACAGTGTTCAATTGTTGGAATTTTGAATTGGGGAGAAGAGAGTTTAGATGTTATTATTCTAAATCTCGTTCTGCATTTTTCACTAAGATTACACGGCTATTTATAGCCGAAAGGATTACAAACTTAACAATATAAAATACACCAATTTTGACAAATGAATCTGCAATGGTTGAAGAACACAGCCGTTTCTTTTGATAGTGGCTTGTTGTCGGTAATGACTTTGCCGACATTGGAATGGGTTTAATTTTTAACATTTTCCCCCCTTAAACTCATTCTTCCATCATCTTGTATTCCGAGCTTTTTCCGCAAATACTGGAAGGTTTCAACTTTCAGTGCTTTGGTAAAGATGTCTGCGACTTGCTCACTTGAGTTGATATACTTCAGCTCTACTTCTTTTGATTTTACATGTTCACGTATGAAGTGAAAACGAGTATCAATGTGTTTCGAGCGTTCATGATGGACTGGGTTTTTTGCAAGGGCAATGGCAGACTTGTTGTCGACATGAATTTTGATTGCACTATCTTGTTGTATCTTCAAATCTCCAAGCAATTTCTTCAGCCAAATTGCATGACAGACGCATGCAGCAGCAGCAATGTATTCTGCTTCACAAGTCGATAACGCGACAATGGGTTGCTTCTTTGATGACCAAGTGAATGCATTTCTACCGAGGTAGAACACGAACCCTGATGTGCTTTTTCGATCTTCTTTGCTTCCAGCCCAATCACTATCACTGAATCCAACCAATTCAGTGCTTTGATTTGTAGAATATAGCATGCCATAATTGATTGTTCCTTTGATGTACTTCAAAATTCTTTTCGCAGCTTTCAAGTGTGAAGTTTTTGGTGTTTCCATGTACCTGCTAACAAGACCAACTCCAAACAAGATATCAGGTCGTGTGCAGGTTAAGTACCTCAAGCATCCCACAAGACTTTTGTAGTAGGTTGGATTTACTGGGTTTCCTTCTCCTTCTTTGGTCAATCTGGTGCCAACTTCCAGCGGAGTGTCGACATTGCAACAATCTTCCATTGAGAAGTTCTTCAGGATCTCTTTGGCATATTTTTCTTGTGAGATAAAAATTCCTTCTTCATCTTGCTTGACTTCAATGCCTAGGAAGTATTGCATCAACCCCAAGTCGGACATTTCAAACTCCTTTTCCATTGATTTCTTGAACTCCTGGATCAAGGCCTTATCGTTACCTGTAAAGATAATGTCATCAACATATAGACATACCAATAAGAATTCTCCAGACAGGTTTCTTTTTGCATATAGGGAGTGCTCATATGGGCACTTTACAAATCCATTTTCGATAAAGTATTTATCGATTCTTGAATTCCAAGCTCTTGGTGACTGCTTCAATCCATAGAGCGCTTTCTTCAACCTGTACACCTTGTCTTCTTGGCCTTTAATTATGAATCCAGGTGGTTGCTCAACATAAACAACCTCTTCAAGATTTCCATTCAGAAATGCGGATTTAACATCCATTTGATGTATCTGCCACTTCTTTTGAGCTGCTAGTGAAATGAGCAGCCTTACTGTTTCAAGCCGGGCAACTGGGGCAAAGACTTCTTCATAATCAATTCCATATCTTTGATTGTACCCCTTTGCAACGAGACGGGCTTTGTGCTTTTCAATTTCTCCTTTTGCATTTCTTTTCGTCTTGAACACCCATTTGACTCCAATTGCTCGATGTCTGTCAGGAAGTGATGTGAGCTCCCATGTATTATTTTTTTCAATGGCTTGAATTTCTTCCTCCATAGCTTTTTGCCACTTGACTTCTTTAGAGGCTTCTTGAAATGTCAATGGGTCAAGACCTGCAAATAGACAGAAATTATTGAATTCATCATCAATTGGTTCACTGGAGTCATATATGTCCTGGACTCTTCTTGTTCTTCTCACAAGAGGACTATCATCAGAGGATTGGCTTTCAACTTCAACATGATCAGGTACCATGTCCTCCATTTGTTGTTGCTGTTCCTTTTGCTTTTCATGTTCATCATCAAAAGGAACATGCTTGGTCGGCTCATCTTCATTCCATCTCCAAGTTTGATCCTCATTGAATATAACGTCTCTTGACATCACCACTTTGCGGGTTACAGGATTGTACAGTTTGTACCCGCTGAAATTTTCACCATAGCCAAGAAAAATGCATTTTTGGCTTTTATCTTCGAGCTTTGTACGCTTTTCTTCTGGCACTTTTGCAAAACAAATGCTTCCAAAAATTCTTAGATGATCAACTTTTGGCTTTTTCCCACTCCAGGCTTCTTCGGGAGTTATGTCTCCAATACTCCTTGTTAGGAACCTGTTCAACAGATAGACAGAACAATTTACAGCATCACCCCAAAATTCTTTGGGAATATTTTTCTCTTTCAGCATACATCGAACCATATTCAAAATTGTTCGGTTCTTTCTTTCTGAAAGACCATTTTGTTGTGGTGTATATGGCATCGTGAGTTGGTGTGATATCCCATGCTCTCTGCAAAAATAATCAAATTCTCGAGATGTGTATTCTCCACCACGATCTGTCCTTAGGCACTTTAATTGGCACCCACTTTGTTTCTCAACAAGGATTTTAAATTCCTTGAATTTAGAGAAAACTTCACTTTTTTCTTTCATCATATAGATCCATGTTTTTCCACTGTAGTCATCTGTGAAGGTAAGAAAATACCTGTTTCCACCAATAGAAACTGGAGTAATTGGTCCACAAACATCAGAATGTACCAGCTCAAGTCGCGATCTAGCTCTTCTCGCGCCATACTTCTTGAAGGTTTGTCGATGTTGTTTTCCCATGACACAAACCTCACAAACATCGTTGGAGGATTCAATCTGCGGCAGTCCTGTCACAATATTCTTTTTCTGCAACAATTTCAATGCATCAAAGTTAAGATGCCCATACCGGAGATGCCATAACTTGCCGCTATCAACAGTGGTTGCCTTCAAGCATTTTGAGTCATCTATAGTGAGCTTCAGAGGAAACATTCTGTTCGTCGTCATCTTGACATGTGTGATCAACCTGTTATTCTTATCTCGCAAACTAAGAGCCAAATTTTTCATTTGGATTTCATATCCCTTTTCCAACAATTGGCCAACACTTAGCAGATTACTTTTAATTTCAGGTACATAATAGACATCAGAAATGCATAGATGTTTTCCATTATGTAACTCAAAGGTAATGTCTCCTTTACCTTCAATTGGCCTTTTCGACAGGTCACCGAATGTGATATTGCCCATTCGTCTTTCATCAAGTTTGGAAAAGAATTCCTTTCTTCCGCACATATGGTTTGATGCACCTGTATCCATGTACCATGTGACCGTATGAGGTGGCTCTAATTCTTTGCAAGACATTAGTACAACTGGACCATCCTTCTCTTCTTTATCAATGAGATTCGCCTTCTCATTTTTGTTGTTGTCTGCATTGTACCAACATTCATTAGCAAAATGACCAAATTTCTTACATACATGGCATTGAACTTCTGATTTGTCAAATCTTCCAAAGTTTCTGCCACGTCCACGACCACGAGCTCGGAATTGTCCTCGGCCTCGATTGATATTCTGGCCACGTTCATTTCCTCCATTATTTTCGCCATTATTGATTCGATTCTGATCATAGCGATTGTTGACTCGGCCATCTCTTCCTCTCTGTGTTTGATAACGTCCACGTTGTGGACTTCCTCTGACAGCATTATTTCTTTTAAACGACAGTTTCGTCTGCAGTGCTTGCTCCAAGGATTGTTCGTCTCCCTTTTTGAAGAGTCGATGCTCATGGGCTTGTAAAGAGCCCATTAATTCTTCAATTGTCATTGCCTCGAGATTTTTTGATTCTTCGATAGCAACAACGATAAAGTTGAATTTTGGGTCTAGTGACCTCAAGATTTTCTCCACAACACGAACATCTTTGATCTCCTCGCCATTTTGTCTCATTTGATGAACAACAGAGATTACTCGGGAGAAGTAATCTGAGACGGCTTCTGATCTGCTTTGTTGTAGAGTTTCAAATTGGGCTCTCAAGGATTGGAGCCGGATTTTCTTCACTTTATCTACTCCATCGTGGGCTTTCTTTAAAATTTCCCATGCATCCTTCGATGTTTTTGCTGTAGAAATTAACTCAAATGTGGCTTCATCTACGCCTTGGTATATTGTGAATAAGGCTTTTTTCTCTTTTTTCTTTATCTCCTTCAATTGATCGTCATCTTCTATTGTTGATGTCAACTCTGCAAAATCTGCTTCGACCATATCCCAGACATCAAGGGATCCGAGCAAGGCTTCCATTTGGATACTCCACATCCTGTAATTTTCTTTTGTCAATTTGGGCACCTGTGATTGAAGAGAACTGGTTGACGCCATTGTGAACAATATTTTCTGAATAATTGCAGGACCTCCTCTTCTGATTGCACAGCTTCCTTCGTGTACTCCAAAATCTTCAATTTTGACAAATTCTTCCGGAACCCACAATTTTTTTGAAAGAAAATATATATGCACTCTCCTTTTTTTTAAAAAAAAAATCTCACCACTAACCTTTTTTTTTTGAATATTTATTTTTATTTTTATTTTTTTAAAAAAAAACACCCACTAACTCCTTTAATTCCCAACTATCTCATTTAATTCACAATCATCCTTCACACCTGCCACACTACTTCATCTCAATTGAAAATTATTTTTTTTGTTTACTTACGCAAGAGACAACAGCCCAAGGTGGAACGAATGTTCAAGACACCAGCAGCGTTTTTTGAAGAAGGTGTTGGTTGCGGCTTCGGCACGGAGGAGTTGTTGCTCACGGCGGCGAGCAGGAGCAGCACAGGGTGGTTGTTGGCTTTACGGTGGCTGCAGGCGGCGCGGATGGCAGAGTTGCGCAGCTGGTCGGCGGCGGGAGTAGAACGGCAGCGGCGGTGGGAACTCGTCGGAGCAACAGCAGCAGTTTAGTGACTGTAGTGGTGTTGGGGACGAGCAGCGGACGCGCTGGCTCGTCAGACTGTGGGCTGCAACTCGTGGTGGCAGCGGGCGGCGCTCGGAGGTGCGGATTCGCCGGAGAAAGGTTGCAGGCAGTGGTGGTGAGGCTGCTGGCAGTAGCTAGGAGGAGACACCCCAGGTGAGCAGATTTAAGTCTTTTAATTTTGAGTGTTTATACTCAAATTGTTTGGCTCTGAGTTTAGATCTCAGGCTCTGATACCAATTCTGTTGGAATTTTGAATTGGGGAGAAGAGAGTTTAGATGTTATTATTCTAAATCTCGTTCTGCATTTTTCACTAAGATTACACGGCTATTTATAGCCGAAAGGATTACAAACTTAACAATATAAAATACACCAATTTTGACAAATGAATCTGCAATGGTTGAAGAACACAGCCGTTTCTTTTGATAGTGGCTTGTTGTCGGTAATGACTTTGCCGACATTGGAATGGGTTTAATTTTTAACATCAATAACTGTAATGTAGTACTTTGTTTTAGAGTGTATTTAATTTTATTGAACATGTCGACAGTGTTCGGTAGCTGAGATATCTAACTATTTCATGCGGACAAATCATGATGGCAACTGTAAGAGTGTGACCTTATTTGGTATTATAGGCTTGCTTTGTGATTGTGAACAATATGTGGGCGTGGCCCTTAAAATGCAACTATAGTACAGAGAAAGGGAATGTTGAAGTTGGGCTCAATTTTTGTGTCTAGAAATGGACAGTCCACTACTCACTACCACATGCATGTTTTTTTCTTTTTTTTTTTTTTCTGCAAAAACGACAATGGTGGGATACCTATTAGGCTAGCCATGTGAGTTCAATCGAAGAGCCACATGTTCGCACTTGGCGAACTACGACTCCCACATCACATCAATAATGAATTAATTCCATAATGTGTTATAAATCTTCCTTTGTTGGGTGATATATTGGGGTTTTTAATTGGGATGAGTGAACATTGTGGTAGTAGAACGGGTTTTTGTGCATCATATGCTAGTGTAGATTATACCATAGTTATTTTTGTCTCCACAATAAGACGGAGGTTTGATTTCATCCAAATATTAACAGCAAAAAATGTCTATCCCCATTATCCCTAGACCAACAAATGATGCTTCATTTTGTTTACACTTTAATGGAGGGGAAGATGCAGTTGTACCTAAAATTGAAGGTACAACCATTGAGAACCTGATTTCCACCATTTCCTCGCATCCCATTTTCCTCAAGAAAAACACAGGCGAAGACGACGGCGAAATTGAGGTGTTCGGTGCAGAGAAATATTTCAGTGAAGGGTTACATCAAAGCCCTCAAGTTATTCTCAAGAATTCGTCGAGTCCTCGTCTTCATCACCAAAAAGACGATTCCCTTGGAGTTTTTTCGATCAAATTAGAGGACTTCACCATTGATGCACCGAGAGATCGTTCTGAGTCAAGCTGGCATAGCCGAAGCAGCATGCCGCCGTTACCTAACATTCCAAGAAACCAGAAAAAGCGGTACGGAAAACCTAAAAAGAGGGGCTCTTTTACCACCATAGGCTGCAGCAGCTGTTGTTGCACCGACCTGAATTCTGTCGAAATTGATGATGCATCGGGCGAAGGCTGCTCTAGAGGGAGCACAAACACAGCTGTGGTTATTGATAAAGGACGCCATGATTTTTTGGCCAGTAGTCAATCGGCGCCAGATTATAACTATGTGAAGTTCAACGAGCGAGAATTGAGGGCAAATTCAGAAGGGCAATTCAGCTTTCGTGCCGGAAAAATGGAAATAGACGATGACGATGAAGACGAGGCGAACCTGAATAAGTCCCTGGAACTGGAAGTGATTCCAATTCCTGCCATGGAAAATGGGAAGGGGTTAAGAAGAATGATGATACCTTGGGATGCAATTGCGGAAGAAATCAAAATCCCTTACAACGGCGGCGGCAGCGACAGTAGTGAATCGAGTTCGGACTTGTTTGAAATCAAGAGCTTGTCGAAAGGCAGCCCTTTTCTTTCCAGGCAGGCGTCGGACATCCCATCGGGGGGCAGCAGCATAACCCCCAAAACAGCCGGTGGTTATGCGCCTAGTGATCAATCGAGCATGAACATCAGTCCTGATTATCAAGACCAGGGATTCTACTCGCCTAATGCAATCCCAAGTAGCCCTCGGAAGTTGATTATCTCATCTGAGGAAAACCGTGACAACCATTCGAATGTGAATGGAGAGAAAGCTGTAAGCTTGGCCGGAAATGCGCAAGGGATCGTCGTCGATCAACCTCCGGGGACACTTATTACAGCGACACTATTGCAATGAGAAAAGGCTGGAGGCTGATGTATGGTGCAATCAGATGAGTTGGTGAAGTGCTTTATACCAAACTCAAATTCAGGGTTAGTAAACGTTTTTGTATCGATGCTTCAATTAGTTGTCTAGTTTTGCCAATTTGGTTGAGTGATGAAACTTAAGCAGGATTAATAATAAGTTTTCATCAGTAGCAAATTCTGCAGTTGATTGGTTAAACAATGAAATGAACCCTAATTTATATACGTATATTGCAAGTTCGTATTCCTTGGCTTGTTTAAAACTGTTTCTTGACCATATATGGTGTTACATGTTTTCTGCCCAGTAAGTCCTTGCATTTTTCTCATCCAAGAGACCAAGCACATTGATTAGGAGGTGTTTAATTTGTACGCAACTCACCTATTGAAAAATTATCCATTAATTAATATTATTCTATAATCGTTATTAACTGTCCGGCCATATTAATTCTTTAATGAAACCTTTACATACATCCCATAAATGTTACACCAACCACATATTTATTGCTCCAGGTCATATACTATCACTATGGATGAATATTCCAATTTTCATTTATCAGTTAATTTGATGCCACAAAGTTGATATTGATATTTACTGTATGTAATAAGCTAATTATTAATTCAATTCAATTTTTTAGATTAAAAAAAAAATGGAAAGGAAAAGCTACATAAATGAAGCTAACAACAGTACAAGAATGAGAACATATTTAACTGTTTGAATCAAACCTGAAATCATCCATTTAATTTGTATTTCCTCAAATTAAATCAAATGAATCAATCTCGGGTATGAGGATTTAGCCCAGGTGGTTAAGTTTTTCGACTTCCAACAGAAGGTTGGAGGTTTGATTCCCCACAGACCCCTATTTCTAACTTTTATTCCCCTTTGTTATTTGTATGGCATGGACTCCCACCATCTATTTCCTAGCCTGTATAGTTTGTTCAGCAACAACAAAAGAAAATGAATCAATATGTTTCCTAGCCTTTACTGGCTGTTTCGCAAAAAAATAAATAACTAAATAAATAAAATAAATAAAATATCAATCAATGATGTATAAATCGTTTCAACAAACTCTTTTACTACCTAATATAAATGTAAAGAAAAAAATTAAAGATACTGTAGGGATTAGGGACAGTGTAGTTACTTGAAGAATGTAAGTATCCAGTTATCCACTGTACCAATTTATCACCTTTACAGGGTATGCCTTCAATGGTCCCAATTTGAAATCTTTGATGTCCAGTCTCAATCATGTCATCTAACTTATTAGGAATGTTTTAGCACATATCTATTGAAATTGAAATTGGCATCATGATATTGCACAGGTATCCCTTCAATGGTCCAAATCATGTAATTGTACAATCTACTAGTTAGTAGTTAAGCTTCTTAAACTTGCTAACAACATTGAGTCGGGAGAAAGTAAGAAGACATACGAGGACAATTTTCACTAATCTCACAAAGTCAGCATAGCAAATGTGTATTACTACTCGTACATGGTATAGACTTAAAATCATTCAAATACCAAACTCTACATTACAAAGATCAAAGGATGAGGATGCCATCAAAAGTAGTAGCAGAATTGTCCCAATCACAAAGAGGGATAAATGCAAAGAGGGAAAATAAGTGGGCCAAGAAGTGTACAGTGCAGACACCATATATGTTAGCTAAACCTACAAATGCAAGAAATTAGTACAAGTTTGCAAAGGGGTAGTATTCTGTACAGGAATTAGGAATTAAGGAAATTTGAATGTGACAGCTTCAAGGGTTCTAACCACACTCATGGAATGACTTCCACATAGATCTTAAGTCATCATTGCTATAAATTAAGAGTAGATGGCGAGGTAGTAACTAGTAACAAGAACAATCCAAATGGTCCATCGAAAACTCTGGACCATTTTGTTGATGCTGGCAGGCACTACCAAATATAATGGCAGAAAACAGCGTATACCAAACCCAGTTAAGACAGGCAATCATACATAGTTTGGGGGACTTAATCAACTATGTTCCTTGTTAATACAATGTTTAAACTCTATAACCTGTACTTTTCATTGAGATGTTGATACAGGTGTTGGCACTTTGCTTTGACGACGACAGTTACCAGACTCGACTAGGTTTAATGATTTGTATATATATTTGTATTGAGTCTGTAATTAGAAGTAGATTGAGTATTCATTGTTTACATCTTTAGTGTATACGTCTTGAGAGATTTTTCATTGTTCTTGAGTCTTCAAGAAAGTTAGTTAAGTTTTTCAAGATAGTTATGCATTGAAGAACTTGAGTTGTATTTGACATGCGCTTATTGTAAAAGTCTGGAGAAGAGGATTCAGGTGGATTAAAGAAGAAGAACGAAGAAGATCAGATTCAAGGAGATTCTGGAGATTCGGATCAGGAGGTGTTCCTGCAGGCTGTTGTTGAGGGGGAGTCTCAACAATAGTGTTCGTCTAGATAGTTCGTCTAGTGTTGAGTCCGTTTCTAGTTTGAATCTAGGTTGAAGTCTGTAGAGTTTTTTGGTTCTTCTTAGTCTAGATCGCCTGGATTGGAATCCCCCAGATGTAGGTCTCACGACCGAACTGGGTCAACAAATTCTTGGTGTTCTTACTGCTTTCCATTAACACAAAGTTACAACACACGGCTAACGACGATAACTGAATCTTGGTTAAAAGGGACCTTCAATTTGGTATCAGAGCAGATTCTCAAACGTAGCTGAGAAAAATCCATTCATTTTCAAGATTCAAGAATCATGATTCGAGAAGGAGTTTTGCAGCATTTATTCATCTTCTCTACCGAGGATTTCCACTCCCTGTATTCGCTATTCTCCTTTAGCTTGCGCTTCTTGTATGCAGAAGGCTGCAAAGTATGAATTAGCCATTGACAAATAAATACACCCCTTGCAATGATAATTGTTGATGAAACATGTCAAATAATCACTTTTGCCTAGAAATTTTAACTATGGCAGTTATTTTCATTTACTCCAGTTCACCTTGGATATTTCATACAAAGACCCCAAAAGTATTGAAACAATCCCTTACTGAAAAGACATGAGAATCTACATCTAACAAGGAAAAGCAAATTAGCTAAAACATGAATTGATGGTTACCTCCTCACCATCATCAGAAGAATTGCCACCATCCTCAAGTCTCATTTTCTCAGGCAATGCATCAAGGAGCTCTGTATGCAAAAAGAAAGCCAAACAAAACAAGTCATTAGAACTTTTTCATTTAATAATGAATCACATATCATCATAGCATAACTTGATTAGAGCAGAATGTGTAAACATATGATGAGAAACAATCTCGGTTACTAGCATACATAAGAATATTGCTGTTACCTTTATTTCCTTTAATTTCCCGAGCATCCTTCTTTTCCCTGGTTATCCCAAAAACATCAAAGCAAAGGTCTAGCATTGAGGTCGATACCTGAAGTAAGTAATTGCATAAGCAAATGAATAGCACCAATTACAATGACACTCAACAGTTAATGAATTATACAAGCGATTGCCAAAAACCTAAATGGAAATTCTTACACTAGAAAATTCAGACTCAGATGTCCCGGCAAGTTCAATTAACTTTATTTTGTCCACCTTGAGCTGAAAAATTCAGCAGATAAAGCCACTAAAAAACATATGGGAAGGTGAAAAGCGCTAATAATTGAAGAAGCTGCTCGGCACATACCTTCTGTCTTTTGGCACAAAGGTAGAATGCCACTGCTGTAAAAACGGGACGAGTGAAATCAGCACTGCTTTTAAGGGAAAGGGGCAACGGAGCAACGAAACTTTCCTAAAACCTGCCAGTAACAATTACAGTTCTCAATCAACAAATCATTTTAATTAAATTGAATGTGTTCAATAATCATCAACAATTCTACACATGACACAAATACACAAGGATACTCAATCTAAAAGTTGAGAAATTTACAGGAACAAAATGATTAATTTCTTAAGTCTAGTCATATGCAGTATCATAGTCTGATAATTGAAATGCAGAAAGGGAATAAGCGAAACCACTTACAGCGACAAACCCTTGTGAACGGAAGGGATTAGCCGAATGCACCCAAACTCAATTGCAAGTTCTCTTACATCAATTTTGTTCTCTTACAGCGACAAATCCTCAAGAATGCCTGTGTGCAAACAGGACTTGTGACTTGCTCACCCCCGGGAAATCCAACTAAATTCCAACGACCCGGTAATTCAGAACCTGGATAGTGTTGTGGTGTATCACTTTACACCTTAGGCTTGATGTTGGCAGAATGCTGAACAAGCTTGTGAAAGAGCAAGAAGCTGGCGCATCTTCGTGCAACCTTAGAAAGCGGAAGAAGTACAATGAAAATGAGAACGACTGGTGCTAAAGAAGTGGGTATTCAAAAATATCTTCATTCATTTTGTCAATTCTCTTATTTTCTTCCTCTGTTGCTGTGGCGGGCTGTCCTGTCCTTGCATGATTAGGTAGCGATTTATACTAGAGATGGGATTGATGTTTAGATCTAACCAGAATAATTGTTTGATATGAAAAGCGGTTAGGAACATCTCCTGTTTTGCTGTAAAAGGGGCGTCGAACAAACACAATCTTCAGCCATTTTATAAGTTCAATAGCACGGCGAATTCGGCTTTCATTACTTCAACTTGTGTTTTGTTGTTTCATTTTAAGTGCCCATATTCATGTCTATACTAAATAGTACTCTACTAAAATTGAAGCTTGAACAAGTGCGCGAACATTTAGAAGTGACAGGATAAACAGTAAACACAGCTCTAAACAAGCAGTGTCTGAAATCACAATTAGAACTAAGATTGCCACAAAAAACTGTTGCCTCATAAGATTCTCAGATGCAAAAATTGTGGTGTCTGCATCGTTACAAATATTACTTTTTGTATCATACACTCAAGGCATCGCATGACAATCTAAAGAATAAAGAAAGGCTAGCTGAAATCCAGCACTATTGAGGTTCCCAGACGATTATTTCACCTTGCTCCCCAACTAGACCAAGATCTTTCAGCCTCCTTTCTTGGTAATATTCCAGTTCATCGAGTTCTGTCTCTCTACCCTTGAAGATGCTTTCGAGTTGCTTCAATACCTTCTTCTCCTCCCCCATTCGTATCCCGACTGCTATCTGCCCCCTTGTCCCGAGATTTCCCTCTTCCATCAGTTTCTCATCCTGCCAAGGAATTAGGAATGCTTAATGAATATTGCAATGGGGACTATACTTACCCATTTTTGCTTATCTGAGATGGTCATTCGAAAGAATTAAGCGAGGCCAGGCCAGGGTTACCTCTTCAATGGTGGTAGGATAGCCGGACAGTGCTGAGTTACATGTCTCACAAATTACTTTGCAAATGAGTTCCTCATTGGCTCGGCTAACTGGCAATTCGAGGAATCCCCAAACTTTGTTTCTGAAAATTGATTCTAGAAGGAAGGCATCAGTTCCTCCTAGAGCCGCCAGGCGCAGGTATGTGAGCATAGCTGTTGGAAGGGGCTGGCCACACTTGATATCCAAGTAAGCAGTTTCCCCAAAACCGTTCATCTCAGCTATGTCCATCTTGTCAGCGTAAAATTCATCAGACTCTGATATTTCCAGTGTCAACGTGAATGCATCGCGGCTTGAATTTGGCTCGATGAAGCCATAGTCCAGAGCCATATCCGCATTACTTTTATTCAAATCATATTGGATGAAGACCTGCCATAACCAAACATGTTTTCATCAGTTATCCGAGTAGGAACCTGGAGGAATCAAAACCTGTGTCCCAAAATCTCTCGACGCACTTTCAATACACAGATGCGATGTGTATGGACAGTACTGAGTCTGACTACTGAAACATTGCAGATAATGAAAGGGATCATATCCAAGGGGGCTAATAACACAATGAACATGACAGGGCAACTACATAACATGTAAGAATCGTGCACCAGAGCTACTATTTCATGTTTTCGTTAACCAAAAAAGGTATTCGACGAGGCTGGAGTTTGAAAGAACACAAGATGGCATTCTAGAGTCTTCAATGAAGACTTCACCTGTTCACCGGCCTTGAGAGACAGCTGGCTCCTTAATTGAAACAAATAATCCCAGGAGAAAAGACCCGCCGGTCCTGTAACCTCATGGGCATGATCTTCACTGGTAACTTTGGCACTATGATTGACCTGAGAAAAATATTTGACAGAGAGGAGTCAGGAGTTCATACGTTGTGTTTGAAAAGTGGTTAGTTTCGTCCATAATTCTTTCATCTGTAAATGGTAAATTCAGTCCTTGGCTAAATATATTCAGAACTACACTGGAAGCACAAACTAATCGTTAGAAATAATAGAGTTGTTAGATGACCCATTTGGAAAGGAATCGAGAGCTTACCAAATCTGCAAAGGGGATAATGGAGAGATTTTGATTACGCATGCGCGAAAACGCCCTTGATCTGCTGAGCATTCCAAATGCCCAAAGGAAATCATCAAATGTCAAAGAGAAAGGGAAAAGATGCTTGTTGGGGAGTATGATTTCTGTAGATTTTGATATCTCACACACACAAGACACTTTACACTTTTGATATCTAAAAACGATAACCAAAAGCGGAGAGTTGTTTGGCTAAAGCTTGCTTTTTATTTCTTGCTTTGCTTCGCTCTGAGTTTTACAACAATGGAAGTACCTATTTATAGAATCGAAAATAAACAACAGACAATGGACACATGCTAATACTGTTCTTATTGTGGCTTCAAGCTTTTCGGCGAGGTAGATGAGCCTCCTTCTTGGACTTCGGCGATTCCTGTTACTTTTACGGCATTTGATGTTTATGCCGTTTTTTTTCAACAAAACTCCCCCGTAAACTTCAAATGCTTCTGCCATCTATCATCCCTATCATCTTCTTGAACTTGTCCAGCAGTAGCTTCGGCAATGGCTTTGTAAATATGTCTGCCACTTGTTCTTGGCTTGCCACATGCATTAGTTCCACATTTCCGCTTTTCACATGATCTCGGATGAAGTGGAAACGAACATCAATGTGTTTGCTTCTTTCATGATTCACTGGATTCTTCGCCAATTCAATTGCAGATTTGTTGTCTATGTGAATCATTGTTCCGCTTGACTGCTTCATCTCCATCTTGCTCAATAGATTTCTTAGCCATACAGCATGACATACACACCAAGATGCTGCTACATATTCAGCTTCACATGTTGAGAGCGTCACGATCGGTTGCTTCTTTGAAAGCCAAGTGAAAACAGTATTTCCCAGAAAGAACACGTACCCTGCAGTACTCTTTCGATCATCAATATCTCCACACCAATCACTGTCAGAGTATCCAATCAGCTTGTAATCTTCTGTCCTCGAGTAGAACAATCCATGTGACGCTGTTCCTTGAATGTACCTGAGGATTCTCTTTAACGCCTTCCAGTGTGAGTAAGTTGGGTTCTCCATGAATCGACTCACAACGCCAACATTTAGTGCAATATCTGGCCTTGTGCATGTGAGGTAGCGAAGGCTTCCAACCAAGCTTCTGTACCTTCCTGGATCAACTTGTTCTCCTTCATCAAACTTTGAAAGTTTTGCTCCAGGTTCCATAGGTGTTGATACGGGGTTGCACTTCTCCATCTTGAAGTCTTTCAAGATCTTCTTCGCATATGTCTCCTGTGATACAAAGATGCCTCTTTCTGTTTGTTTAACTTCCAGGCCAAGGAAGAACTTCATCAAGCCTAAATCAGTCATCTCAAACTCCTGTTTCATTCTTCTCTTGAAGTCTTCTATCATCTCATCACTGTTACCCATGAAAATGAGGTCATCAACATAAAGAGCAACAAACAAAATGTTACCTCCATTTTTCTTGATGTAGAGGGCATGCTCGTAGGGACATTGCTCAAACCCATTCTCCTTGAAATATGCATCAATGCGAGTATTCCATGCTCGCGGTGCTTGCTTTAGCCCGTAAAGCGCCTTCTTCAATTTCAACACCTTTGTTTCTCCTCCAAGTTTCAGATAACCTGGTGGTTGCTCAATGTAGACTTCTTCTTCGAGTACACCATTCAAGAACGCTGTCTTGACATCCATTTGGAATATTGGCCATTTGTACTGAGCAGCTTGAGAAATGAGTAGACGGATTGTCTCCATTCTTGCGACAGGGGCAAAGACTTCATCATAATCGATTCCTTCCTTTTGCTTGTATCCCTTTGCAACAAGTCGAGCTTTGTATCGTTCAATCTCCCCTTGTGCATTCATCTTTTTCTTATAGACCCATTTCACTCCAATGGCCTGACTTCCTTTGGGCAATTCAGTGAGCTCCCATGTGTTGTTGCGTTCGATTGCTTCAATTTCCTCATTCATGGATGCTTTCCATTTTTCATCTAGTACGGCATCTTCATACTTGATATTTTCAGCATCTGCCAACAAACATACAAGATGTACCTCTGTAGAGTCGTACAAATCTTGGAGACTTCTCATTCGGGGTTGTCGTGGCTCATCTTCTTCTTCTTTTTCTTCAACAATTTCAGGATTTGTTGATAGAGCAGTCGGAACAACGGCTGACAATTCTCCGACTTCATTTGTAACTTCCTTTGAGTTATTCCAGTCCCATTCACTTGCTTCATTCACTCGCACATCTCGACTGACTATCACCTTCTTGCTTATCGGGTCATACAGCTTATACCCTTTTGTGAGTCCGTCATATCCGATAAAAACATATGCTTTGCTTTTATCTTCCAGCTTCATTCTTCGCGGATCTGGTACATGTGCATAGGCTACACTACCGAATATCTTTAGATGAGAGACGGTAGGCTTCTTACCACTCCATGCTTCCAGTGGTGTTCGATTCTTCAACTTCATGTGTGGGCACCGATTCTGTATGTAGACGGCACACATCACAGCTTCTGCCCAGAATTCTTTGGGCATCTTCTTGCTTTTCAGCATCGACCGAACCATATCTAGGATGGTCCTATTCTTCCTTTCAGCTACGCCATTCTGTTGGGGCGAGTATGGTGCTGTCAGAAATCTTCTTATGCCTTCTCGTTCACAGTACTCTCGGAAGGCTGTCGAGGTGTATTCGCCTCCTCTATCAGATCGAATTGCTTTGATGGATCTGCCAGTTTCTTTTTCAACACTCGCCTTGAATATTTTGAACACCTTGAATGCCTCGGATTTTTCTTTCAGCAAATAGACCCACGTCCTTCGGGAGAAATCATCGATGAAAGAGATGAAGTATCTCTTTCCACTGAAAGATTCGGGAGTAATTGGTCCACATATATCGGTGTGGATCAACTCGAGCGGATGCTTCGCTTCATATTCGGCCTTCTTTTGAAATGAGGCTCTTGTTTGCTTCCCGAGTACACAATCTTCACAGAATTCTCCTCCAAAATCCATGCTAGGCAGTCCTTTCACCATCTTCATCTTCATTAGCTTTTTCAGGCCATCATAGTGTAAGTGGCCAAAGCGGTGATGCCATAGCGATGCTTTATCTTCTCTTTTGACTTGTAAGCATTTCCCTTGCAAGCTTCTCAGGTTCAATTTGTACATCCGATTTCTCTCCATTTCGACTCGAGCTATCAGACGTCCTTGCTTGTCTTTCAGATGCAGCAACTGATCTTTTAGAAAGGTTGAGTAACCTTTCTCTGCGAGCTGGCCAAGACTCAAGATGTTGTTTTTGAGATCTGGGACATAGTAGACATCCTGGATTGTCCCTATCAAGCCATCATTCTGTGTAAAACATATCGTACCACGGCCTTTGACTTGCACTTTTGATGCATTTCCGAATGATACATGACCATTGTCAACTTTCTGCATTTCTTTGAATAGATGCTCATCATAGCACATGTGGTTGCTTGCTCCAGAATCGAGGTACCAGGATGTGTCATCGTTGACATCGTTGTGCGCCATCATGAGAACACCTCCATTTGCTTTGTCTTCCACGACTAGGTTGGTTGTCTCTTCCACTCGTCTATTGGCTCGACACTCTTTTGCAAAGTGTCCCATCTTGCCACAATTGTAACAACCCTCGTTGTTGCAGTCTTCGGTATGGTGACCATATTTGTGGCACTTTTGGCATTTGACGTGGGAATAATTTGTTCGACCGCCTCTTCCTCGAGCGCGTCCTCTTCCACGCCAGTTTGCTTGACTTCCTTGAAATTTGTCTTTATGGTATCCTTCATAATTGTAGCCTTGGATACCACGACCGTGGCCATGATTTCCACGGCCATGTCCTCTTCCCCGAAAGTTTCGAGTGTAGAGAACCTTCTCATCTTTTATTGACGCCTTGGTTTGGAGTACCTGGTCGAGTGACTCCTCTTTCTTTTTCTTTTTCCTTTGTTCGTGTGCTTCGAGAGATCCAGCGAGCTCTTCAACGGTGAGCACTTTGAGGTCCTTCGATTCTTCAATCGCACATACAACGTTTTCGAAATCATTGGTTAATGATCTCAATATTTTCTCCACAATTCTGTCATCGGACAATTCTTCTCCATTCCGATTGAGTTGGTTTGCCACGGTCTGAACACGTGTGATGTAGTCAGACACGTTTTCCGACTCCTTCATTTTCATGCTTTCAAGCTCTCCACGAAGGGTTTGGAGACGCACTTGCTTTACCCGGTCGGCTCCTTTGAATGATTTTTCAAGGATGTCCCACGCTTCTTTTGAGGTGGTGGCACCGGATATTTTTTCGAAGCCTGATTCGTCAACGGCTCGGAATAACATGTAAAGGGCTCCGCTATCTTTGGATCGCGCATCTTTCAACGCTTTTTGTTCTGCTGCAGTTAATTTCCCGGTATTTTCTGGTTCTACAAAACCATTTTGAACCACGTCCCATGCATCTTGAGCTCCAAGAAGGGCTTTAATTTGAATACTCCATTTCTCGTAATTTTCTTTTGTAAGCTGCGGCAGTGGCATTTGTCCCGTGATATTCGCCATTTTGGACAGTGTCTGCAATAATTCCAAAATAATTTGTATAAATTATTTCGGAACCAATCGAAGACTCCACGTATTTTTCTACTCCAGAATTTCTTCTTGCACAGCAACAATTAATTTTGCACTGATTCTGAATGGTTGTTGGACCTCCTTTTCTGCACTGATTGCACCAAACTTAGTGGTCCTACTTTAATTCATTTCAGACCACAAGTCATTAATTCAACACCAAACTTTCACCAAAGTCATTAACTACGTGACATCCTCATCAATTCTTTACTTGTCTTTTATCTTCCACTCATCTACCAATCTACACGGCTCATCCACCTTCTTTTTAATTTAGAGCCTGCAACGAACTAGCAGCAAGGCGAGAGCAAAAGACTTGCTGGTTGTTGAGACTTGGGAAATCGGCAGTAGATCGGCACAGCAGTAGGGACCGAGCAACAGC
Organism: Hygrophila difformis; assembly: GCA_030278955.1. NCBI lineage: Eukaryota > Viridiplantae > Streptophyta > Magnoliopsida > Lamiales > Acanthaceae > Hygrophila > Hygrophila difformis. The sequence continues at coordinate 13,055,197 of JAOANR010000003.1, forward strand.
GACGGTGGCACAAGACAAGAGGCGGTGCTTGGTGGATGGAGGAACAGAAGCGGAGGCGCTGGCTCGTCGGAGGTGGTGCGTGTTCACCAGAAAGATGTTGCAGGCGGTGGACAACAGCTCGGAGGAAACCACGGTGGGTAAATTTAATTCTTTTAATTTGAGTATTTATACTCAAAATGTTTTGCTCTGAGTTTTGATCACTCAGGCTCTGATACCAATTTGTAGATTTTGATATCTCACACACACAAGACACTTTACACTTTTGATATCTAAAAACGATAACCAAAAGCGGAGAGTTGTTTGGCTAAAGCTTGCTTTTTATTTCTTGCTTTGCTTCGCTCTGAGTTTTACAACAATGGAAGTACCTATTTATAGAATCGAAAATAAACAACAGACAATGGACACATGCTAATACTGTTCTTATTGTGGCTTCAAGCTTTTCGGCGAGGTAGATGAGCCTCCTTCTTGGACTTCGGCGATTCCTGTTACTTTTACGGCATTTGATGTTTATGCCGTTTTTTTTCAACAATTTCTTCTTCTATTTTGAGAAATTCATTCTGGACATACTCTTTCACACCCAATGTTGTGCTCAATAGCTGTGTTCCTGCAAATAAATCACCAACAAATCTTTAAGCCTCAATGTGTGACCTGATCAGACTACATTCTGTTTCAAGGAATATATGTTTTGCAGATAAACCATAAACACAACGAACTCTATGCATATACAAGAAAGTTCATGCTTGAGAAAACTGTAGGTTGTTTCAATGAAGAGGATGCTCAAGAACTGTTTCCAATGAAGCTGCTACAATTCAAATCTTCGCTAGCCTAACCTACAGTACAACGATGATCATGCTCGACTATCTGAGTAGGTAAATAACCATTATAAGAAAAATCTTTGCTTTCGACCTTGTCCTAAATACATCCTCCTATGTCCCGCCCCCTCAATTAATTAACTAATTGGCCTTTAAAGAAGCATATATACAATAATGTGCAAAGCTTGTGTGATATAGGAAACAAACAACACTACATAAACTCAACTATGTGTTCTAATTAATTTGAGAGAAATAAGCTCAAAAATATGATCTTGATTAAGTTCGAGATCAATAAAATGAGTCGAGATTGCTACTTGAGCTCGACGGACCAACCATAATAATAATAATAAGCTAAATGGATTTAGCTAATGAAATTCTTTCGAGTAATTTCTCGGGTATTACTAGTATGCTAACTAAATACACAAGTGAGAGAGGAAAGAATTAGAAGAACTCAAACGTACCTTGGCTAAAGTTTTTATTTTGGGGTAGTTACATCCTCCCCACTTAATTTGGTAACTCCTGTCCCAACCTCACCGTTCAGTCTAATTGCAATGTTCATTTTGCCTAATTCAGGAAACTAAATTATAGCTCTTCCAAAAGAAAAAGAAAAAAAGAAATGCACAACGGCAGGAAAATGACATTACTAGTCCTCTGACATGACATTAAAATATAACCAAATAAAATTTTATTAGATTCGTCTCTTCATGTACTTTTTAAATATTGAACTTTTAGAATTTTTACTTGTACCGAATTCGAGTTACTGATAGTTTAAAATGTGCATTGGACTGCGTGAAAAGTGCGAATGTAAGAAACTTTTGGATACGGAGGAAGTAAGAACTAACATCATAGTATCTCAACTTCCCAATGGAGCCAATTACCTTTTGGTGAGCCATCGCACCCATACTACTTTCTTAATAACCCCCTCACTGGCCCTTTTGGGGCAATTATCATTTTCAAGAACATATCAAATATCAACCCTCTGGGGCTTATTTTGATTGATGAATTCAGCAAGGAATTTGAAATGAATCACTATATTAAAATTTCAATGAAGGCATTTACATGTCCTAAGCATGTTTCGAACAAAGATGTGGAAGACCGGCAGCTTCTTGCAAGGATGAATGGTGAAGAGAAACAAGACAGAACCAACAGAGGAGAGTATACAGTTGAAGGGAGCAAGAAGAACAATTAGTATATTTGAATTACAAAGTCAAGAACAGTTAATGAATACTAATACAGATTTAGATTCAAATCTGAATCAACGTCAATAATTTGGGAAACTCTGGCAGGGGGAACATGAATCAAGAATCATGAATTGGAATAATTTTCCATTTCCAAGTTCGGCTGAATGGTATTTATCAGAGTTGATATCCAGAAATTATTCCCTGTTTTTAATTATATAAATACTCCCTAAACAAAAAACCCTCCAATGCATTGGATTTTTTGTTCATGGGAATCATTTTTCCGTTTTAAATTTTATTCTCATTCTAACTGCAAAAGTAAACATCTACTTCTATTAAGTAGTAGAATAGTAGCAAGATGGATGTTGTCCCATGATAAAAAAAAAAGCCGCAAAAACAAAAATAAACAGGCAAAAAATGAACTATGGAAACACTGATGCACAAGCAGACTTGGTCTGATTTTTTACAGTCAATCATGGTTGAGCATCATGGCTGGCTAATGGATAGCACTCCCTAGTGAAAGTGCAAAAACACATTCTCTACTTCTAGTTATTATGAACAAGCGCATTCGGGGTACCTGCATGCATCATATATCCTATGTTCCCAGGGGCGGATCTACTCATATATCTACGGTAGCACGGGATACCGCTCAAATTGATAAAATTACAATTTTATGCTAAAAAAAGTTAAGATTTTATTTGATTTAACTTTGTGCAACCACTGATTTTCTTGTGGTGATACCACTATAATGAATTATAACCTAGTATTTTTCAATAGTTTTTATATTTTGACTACCATCCCTTATTTCAACACAATTTCCATTGCTTTTGTGATACCACTGGAAAAAAAAAAAAAAAAAAAAAATTGGATCCGCCGCTGTATGTTCCTTTCTTCATGTGCTAAAGGATTGAGAGATTCACACACTCTCAAGTTCTGTTTGCCTAGAACATAAGCTTGGTGATAAAAAAACCAAGCACCATATAACCAATTATTGATACCCATATGGAGAATCTTTGATGGCAAAGACAAATAAGAGGGCCAATCTAGTATGTCATAGAAATAACATAGTACTATAATAAATACTAATATTATAGTATATTGTAAGTGTATGTAGAAAATTTTGTGAACTTTTGGAAAGTGATTTTGCTTTCAACTTTTTCCAGAAGCAATCCCAAGCCGCTTGTGAAACAGACTCAACCCCCAATTACATTAGGTAGAAATTAAACACTAATAAATAAATTGTTGAACAAGTTTTGTAGCAGCAAAATCCAAAAAAGCAATAGGAGAAAGCCAATTCAAAAAAATTGTCATTTTTCATTATTGCTGGTGAGGCCCATCCACCTTTTAGAGAGGTTCAGCTTTCCTTTCAGCCCAGTTTTGATGGTGTTCGATCCATCGTTCTTCTTCGGCCCATTCGATGACCTCTTTTTCACCACTTTTGTCCAATCTCCACCTGAAGGAGGCTGTGGAGGGGCATTATTTTCCACATCAATTGCTTCAATCACAACTGCATTCCCAGGATTAGTCGCGTGAGTTTCCTTATGGTTTAAGTCTATCTCCACACAAACTCTAGCGAATTTCCCTCTATTCTCACACCTTTGGTCATGGCGTCTATCCTCACCACCTTGCCTAATGCCGAGGCCATCTTAGTGATGAGCAATTCATCAAAATACTCAAAACATAACCCTGGAAACCTAGCCCAAACCACTGTCTTCTTGGGGGTCTCCTCATTGGCTATGAAATTGGGACACACTGTTAAATAACTGTCAAACACTACCCAAGGTCCATCATGCAGGACCCTTCTCCTATCAGCTAGCCGGTCAAATTTCACAAGATAGTACCCGGCATCCATGTCAATCATCTCAAATCCATTGGAGAGCTTCCACAGTTTAGACATTCGCTCCTTAAGGGCCACATAGCCAAGTTTCTTACCGAACACAGAGATGATGAGCCCATCTTCAAATGGCTTGCATAACCTCTCCTTGATCCGAGGGTCGATAGTGATGTGAGGCTTCATACGGTTTCCATCCAAAGAATCCAGTGTTATCATGTTAGCCGCAGCAGGATCTTGTGAGAGTGGGTTGGGGATGGCTCCTTTGCCTTCCAGAACTTTGTCACGAAAGGAACCGGAACCACCGGAAAACACAAAAGGCCAAGGAGAGTTAGGAAAGACAATTTGCATATACATATATAAAAGATCCTACTAAGAAAAGAATCATAAACTGTAAATTCCTTTATAAATAAATTTTATTTGGGAACTTACTGAAACTTTTGACAATTTCCTACCACGAGTATTTTTAAGAAAATATCCCAAGTTAAATTTATTAAATGAAAAGAGTTATGATTCACGGGAAATGGGTTTAAGGATATATCAAGGTTGCTACGCTTTATTACTCATGTGAGGGGCTTTAGTTTCAAAATGGCGCTGTGGTCCTCTCTGCCATGAAACTTTTGACAAATCCCATGGTACAACCGGGATAGGTTGACCTTCAGCCTGTCACACTGATGATCCCCGGCGTATGTACCATGATACTTCTCAGCGTTTTATGTCATGAGATTCCCCGCCATGAAACGTTTGCAGATTCCCACTACGTGAGTATTTTCCGAAAAACATAATCCTGGTTTTAGGTTTTATTTAATGAAACCAATTTATGAGGATGGAGTTCGGATTAGGGATATATTTATAGGTTGTCATGTTTTTATTACTCGTGCTACGAAACTGTGCCCCCGAAAGCGCACGGTGTCAAAAATTGCAGTAATTTATAGTAAGACCGGATCGTTCACTGGAGGATGTGCGATAGAAGCAGGGCCCACGTCGTTTTACTAGATTTTCCATTCGTATTGCTCAATCAGTTGCAAAAGGATTACTAACATCTACAGACAGAATTTAAACTAAGCTATGAAAGCAATTAAATAAAGCAAGTTAAGCCATTCTGAAAAGCGAGTCAAAGTTATTCTAAGAAAGCAATAAAGCTATTCTAAGAAAACAGTTAAAAACTATTCTATGCTAACTATGAAGCTGAGTCATAGTCCAGACAGAAGGGACAGAAAGAAAAGAATAAATATTGGACAAGATTTAGATACGGCATGATTAAACTTCCATTTTAATACACAGATCTTTGTTTGGGATAATCCTGTCAGATAGCTAATTCTCATGCTCTCAGTATTGATTTCCCTTTAAAGACAGGTACTCACAATATGAGTTTACATGTTCTTAAGAATGCAAATTCTAAGATACCACAGATTCATAACTGCCCTGGCCTGGGTATGTCATTTCATCTGTGGTGGATAAGCAACACCTGACAAATCATTTATTGAGATGCCAAGTACTGCTATCAATCCCACATGTCACACCCGAAGATTCTAATCAAGTTCTGAACTATCCCTTAACTGTCAATCCTAGTGGCAGTTACACTACTCTCAATACAACCGAGTGACCTCTAAGGAAAGCAGTGAAAAGAAAGCAGTAAAGAAAGCGTTTTAAAATCCTATCACTCGGAGGTTTTGAAAATCTGACCCTGGTAGTGAAAGACAGCACCTAGTCAAGATGACAAGGTATGGATCAAGAATTTCCGACTCTCGGTGAAATGCTTGCAGTGTTCACCTCATTCCGGGTGGTTATGAGATACAAACTAATGAAACGAACTAACAAATTAGTTCGTTCCGGATGCACTCATTCAGGACTCAATAATAGGCTTTGGTGGAAGAGAATAGCAGTTGAGAGAATACTCAACCCTATCTTAGAAAATAACCAAGGCCTGAGTGTTGTTCCTCTAAGATTATTCAGTACACTGTATTTGAATCCAAGTGGACCCCATCTCGGTGCAATGGATAATCATAGATTCCCAACGTACAGCAGTTTTGGAAAATAATAGATGTGAAAATCATTCCCTGACAGGTACTAGAGTTCTCATGTTAAAATGCAGACCCTTTCAGTCTAGGTGAGACCTAATCGCTGACTCTGCTTCTAATTTCCCGAAACACAACCCTTGATGGATTATGAATTAGTCATAACTGAGGAATTTATCCCTTACATCAGATTCGGATTTTATAAAGGAGTTTTTGTTGGAAATTTAATATGCAATATCTGTTTAAATCTCGACTTCTAATGTCCAAGGGAAGGATCCCAAAATATTACAGACCACAATATCTATATAATATTAGCATGCATACAGGTATATGAAAATGGAAAATGAAATGACCCAAAATATATCACGGGTCTAGACAGAAAGCTAAACACAATCATGAAATGGCCAGAGGACCAAAATAATGGCAGAGCTATCAGGTGATTTGCAAATATCTGCAATTCAGTTTCCCAATAACTCGGATGGATCGAATGTAGACAGTTTAAACCCTATAATGATGGTGTCAATATCAGTTGGGCCTCCCCTGTCTGTGAATTCTGAATAAAAACCTACATGCTTCGTCCCCATAATGATCATCAGTTAGCATTGACGGATGTCAACTGATTCCTATTACAGATTGGAATTTGGGTTTGGAAATTAAGGTAAGGAAAAGAAAACTGTGTCTGGATAGGAGTCAGCTGAGCAGCTATCATAATCCCGGATGGACAAACCGCCAAGGCATCCTCTAACTGCTATCCAAACCATGCAAAATAACCTTGAGTAAGCTATACCCAGATCACGAGCTAGTTATCTGTAAGGGAATACCCGCCAACAGTAATCTGGTGTAAGCTTACTTAATGTTACACACAACACGCAAAGACAAAATCAGAAAGACAAATAAAAGGAAATGCCTTGTATGAGAGACATTGGTTTCTCATGCAAGATTGTGGATTGGGTCCACATTTGATGGTCTTAAATAATCCCTCCTACCATAATTAATTACGGTCCGGATTATCTGTTTAAGTCATCAAGATTTGTTTATAGATGAGTGTTTTAATGGCAATTGAACAAAGGTCCTCTAATCATGATGATCATTGATGTTAATTATTCCTAATCTCGATCTTTAATCATTGATGACTTGAGGGTTCAATTAGTTAAGTGTGGAAATGGAGAATCAAAATTTGGGCAGCATAACACCCTATATTGCATTTCAAGAGTATTACACCTCGACCCGTGGGGTTGAGATGTGAGTTATGCAATATAATATAGAAGGGGAATCAAAGAATGTTTGAAAGTAGGGAAGGGAGTCCTTGTCGTGATACCATAAGTTTTGTCGCGGACCGAGATCCGTGACATGGGTGTCTCAACAAGGTTTTTAGAAATTTTGGCAGCAAAACGCCTCTTTGTCGCTAAGCAAGGTTTTGTCGCGGAACGTGGTTCCGCGACAAGAGTGTTTCTCGACAAAGGATTTTTATAAAATTTAAAGAGTTTGGGTCCTTGTCGCTATGCATGGAAAGTTTTGTCGCGGAACGTGGTTCCGCGACAAAGGTTTTTCAGAAAAATGAGGGTCATGGCATAATTTTTCTGTCTCAGAATGAGATTTTGTCGCGGAACGTGGTTCCGCGACAAGATTGTTCCTCGACAAAAAGCCATGCAAACAAAGTGCAAGAGTTTGGCTCCTTTTGTCGCCAAACAGGGTTGTGTCGCGGAACGTGGTTCCGCGACAAAGTATTCCGCGACAAAAGGGTTTTAAAATATGAAGACAGGTGTCTGTAGACACCTTGGTCGCGGAATGAACATTTTGTCGCGGAACGTGGTTCCGCGACAAGGTGTTCCGCGACAAAGGCGGTTCAGGACAAAAGTCTGAAAAAGCAGAAATGAACAGTGGCATGCAAACAGCGTGATCTCACCCTATTTCAGATCAAAAAGCTATTCTAGGCTAAAAATAAGCAAACAACATTCAAAATAAGGAAAAACATGCTTAAACAAAAATAAAGAACTGGGCGGAACTTGAAATAAAGCATACATCCTAATCTAGGGTTTGACCACACATTCACACAACATTATCCATAAATGCATATAAGCTAAATAAAAGCATAATGGGGGTCAAATGACCCCAAAATGAAAAAGAAAGCATAAATCCATGGGGTGTGAGACCCATTTCATGATTTGGGACACAAATGATGAATGTTTTCCCATTTTATTAAGTGGGTGTTGTTAATACCCATGATTTGGGTATTACAAACCCTAAAACAAGAGTTTGGAAACCAAAACATGTTATGAAAGTGGCTACCTAAATTACTGAAACAGTAAAACAATAAAATAAACACTAAACTAAACTAAGCTATGGACAAAAATTAAATAATACAAAAAAATTAAACCTAAACTAAGAACTACCTAAAGAGAGCTCACTGCCTTGTCTTCAAGAAAGCTCTATTCAACAAAATTCCAACCTACAGCTTATGGGAAACACCTCATATTTATAGAAGTGTAACCCTAAGCCCATGGGCCTTGATTTGAGCCCATTGTGTCTCTAGACATCACACACATCACAGCTTTGTCTCGGAGCATCAAGTTTGGTCGCGGAACACACTGCATGTGGCAAAGCTTCTCGACTGGGTTTTGTGTCTCTAAAGGTGCATTTTGGTCGCGGAGTCTGCCTTTGTCGCGGAACATGCCATCGCGACAAAGGGGCTTGGCTGGTCTCCTCTTCATCTGAGTCTGCTTGGTCGCGGAACCCTCCTTGGTCGCGGAACCATGCATCGCGACAAAGAGGCTTCCGCGACAAAGGTTTTCATGGGCCTGCTGGATTGGGCCAGATGGGCCGAAAATATCCTTTTTGTGGGCTTTTCTATCTTTTTCCCATCTTTTTCATTCCTTTTTCTTTTTCTTATGTTTTTGGATTTTTCTAGCATAAATATGTAACAAAATTACATGTTTATGCATTTTTCATACCAACTTATTATTTTTACAATTATGCATAAATCAGTCCAATTCAACTGCTTTCTTACTTAATGTAAGACCGGAATGCGATCAAATGTCCGTTTAAGACACGGAAATGGATTGAAAATAATGGTCATTTCTGGCCATTATCACTTACCCTGTGATTGTGATATGGTAAAAGATACATTACTGTAATCTTGTAATCAGGTATTCATAAATTTCCCTGATGAATTGCATGTTAACTTCTTTAGGGGTTAAATAGCTTTTCTCCTGTACAGTTGTTTCATGCAACCATTTTTCTTTGAAATCTCATGTTCTTTACATAGATTTCATTAATGTGTTGAGCCATTTTACACATCTATTAATATATAATCTCCACCCTACCATCTGTTCCACATCTATTAATGCATTTCTTGTTCACCTATTATATTCTTGCTTATATATTACATTCTTCCTTATAGGCATTTTTTTACTTCTCTCTGATGATAAACAATTACTATAAAAGTCATCAGCATAATCAGCTAAAGAATTACTGTAAAAATATGATTTAACCTGTTATGTCATAAATTTTCCTTTTAAAGAGGAAAACAATGCTATGTCAATAATAAGACTCTTTCTTCACTGCAATACACCAATGAAAATTGATTAGTGTAGCTCTTATCGCATTTATGTGGTACGCACCATTAAAGAATCAAAGTACCTAGACACTCTACCCTTGATGAGTTACAAGATTCACTATTAATTTACTAGGGAAAAAAAAAAAAAAAAAAAGATTGTCCAACTAGAGAAGGAAGAGCAAGTCTTAAATGCTCCCACATCGAACTATGCATATAGACCTAATAAAAGATGTGACCGAGGTGGAAGGGGCAAAGGAAGAGGCAACAAAATGGTAGAAAGAAGCCCAAAGGCAACAGTGACTTGAGAATACTATTATTACCTTTTGAGAAAATACTTATCTAATGTTCTTATTTAGTGGTATTGCATACTTGCAGTTGTTTTCTTACTACGACTTTGTTAGCAGCTAAAAACATGTTTCTTTTCCTTGTATCTACTCTCTGCCTCTCCATTTATGTTGGTCAGAAAGAGTGGCACATTGAATGAGATGAAGGCAATGGAAGCTTGGTTTGTAATAAATGAAAAATCAAGCACTAGTTATGTGCACAAAATGAGCTTAGTTTGCAATCGACATCCATTTTATAATTGAAAAGAATTGGGCCTTGGTTTGTCATTGAAAAATATTTTAGTGATGATTTTATGAGCCTCAACTAGAATCTAGTTGATGCTGCTCATTAAAATGACATATTCATAACATACCAAACACTAAACTATTTGTTATTAACCCAAATTCTAAACTTTAAAATTAAATACCAAACACTTATATTAGAAAACAAAACCCAAACTTCAATCTCTAATCTCTAAACTTTAAACTCCAATATCTAAACTCTAAACTATAAACTTTTACCAAACTAAGCCAAAAGCATCGCTGATTCAACGATGTAATTTGGAAAAAAGGACAAATAGGTCCATTTTCTTTTTCAAAAATTCAGATCAGTCATTTTTCTATTTTACTACCAAAACAGTCCTCTACAAATGCTAATTATGTCCAAATCAGTCCCTTGTTCACTAATTATACTCTAATTGCTGACGTGGCAAGGGTTTTAATTTAAACCTGACACGTGTGCATAATATTAGTCCTTTTTCTTTTATCTTTTGTCAATTCAGTCCTAAACTTTTGTTCTGTTCTATTTAGTCCTCTACCCCAATCACTCATTTTTATATTAATTGTCCTCCAACCTGACATATTATTTCATTTTAGGCCCAAAACTTTAAATTTTTTATTCTTACTAATCCATTTATCAAATAAATGCTCAACATACTTCCATAAATAAAATTAAACACCAAACCTCATACATTGGGTTTGACTGCTTTGTTATCGGGTCTTCCAAGTACCGGAATTTTACGGACTCTCTCTAACCACTCGACCGCAACCGATGGTACATTGGTTTTGGTTTCCTTCAGCAACAATCAACACAATCTTACTTTACGTCCTACCTTAGGATGTAGCAATGTTTGAGTAAATATTAAAAAATATTATTAAAAATATTTAAAAAAATAGCCTGAATTTTATTGTCCACAAAGTATGATTGTTCTGATTGTTGCTGAAGGAAATCAGAACCAATTAACCATCGGTTACGATCGGGTGGTTAGAGAGAGTCCGTAAAATCTGGAACTTGGAAGACCCGATAACAAGGCGGTCAAACCCAATGTATGAGGTTTGGTATTTAATTTAATTTAACGGAAGTATGTTGGGCATTTATTTGATAAATTGATTAGTAATAATAAAAAATTTAAGGTTTTGGGCCTAAAATGAAATAATTTGAAATGTTGGAGGCCAATTAATATAAAAATGAGTGATTGGGGTAGAGGACTAAATAGAACAAAACAAAAGTTTAGGCCTGAATTGGCAAAAGATAAAAGAAGAACGACTAATATTACGCACACGTGTCAGGTTTAAATTAAAATCCTTGTCACATCAGCAATTAGAGCAATTAGAGTATAATTAGTGAACAAGGGACTGATTTGGACATAATTAGCATTTGTAGAGGACTGTTTTGGTAGTAAAATAGAAAAAGGACTGATTCGGATTTTTGAAAAAGAAAATGGACCTATTTGTCCTTTTTTCCGATGTAATTTCTACAAAACTACAATTTTACAGAAACTATACAAACAGACAAAGCAAACAAAATTTGGTGCGAAATTACTTACTGTTAAATATCAATCCAAACTTAATAATGTTACAAGTATTATTAAGTGATAAAATATTCTAGAATATCAGAAAAATTAGGGTGTGAATAGAATTATCTAGATAATCTATTAATAGCAATATTCTTAGAATATTCTAAAGATGGAATTATATAGAACTCCTTGGAGTAATCTAGATATAGGTATTAAATATTATTATATAAATATGTATTAGGAATATTCTAGAACTCATTGGCCACTCTATAAATAAGGGGTGAGTCCTTGCATTTGGAGTGTGGAGTTGTGAGTTGAAGTGTGAGTTGAGTAGTGAATTGAGTGAAGAGAAGTGTTAGAATTGAGAAGTGTTGAATTAAAACAATAAAGGATATATTATCGACGACCATATATTTAGCTAATAGAAACACCCAGTTTTAGACATACTCAAACTAACAACCGGACACACGAATCTAGGGGATCCTTATCTCATATACATGAACGGTGCGGTTATTCTGCAAAATATACTATATGTTAAGTTGCAATCACATAGGGCATCATCATCATGGAAAATGTTCAGTTGTCCTACATCATATATGTGGTGAGAACTTCATTCATTGTCAACAAACTCCAGAAACATTCCTTGTAATACTTTTCTCGATAACATGATGACTCATCAGAATTTAAAAAAAATTTTGATTCCAGATTCCTTAATTTCTCCAATAGATTGTTGGGCCTGCTCCAATTTTTTTTCTACATTTTCTTTGAACTTCTCCATTAGCTCCATTTTCTGTTCTACCATGTCCATAGTTTCGATCGCCTTATCCAGTGCCTCTTGGGCTTTATTCGAGCCTTAAATTAATGAACACCAACCAGCAACGTATGCGGCACGCTTTGAAACCTGGACTCCCAGTTTGACCTTATGCATAGTCGTCATCCTGTAATCAATGGCCACATAGCCAAGTTTCTTACCCAATATAGAGATGATGAGCCCATCTTCAAATGGCTTTTTTGCCTTCCAGAACTTTATCACGAAAGGAAACGGAGGAAAACACAAAGGCCAAGGAGAGTTAGGAGAAGGCGGGGTTTAGGGCACAGCGCCTGGAGAATAAATTATTTATTTTTAATGTTATAAATTTATTTTTAAAAATGACAAATAATCAATAAATATAACAATTTAACGTATTTAATTTAAATAATAATTTAATATCTTTCCCCTAAAAAATACTAATTTAAGTATAGTTTTTGCTTTGTTCATATATAATGCTTAATTAATATTATAAATTTATGATTTCTTATTTATGTCGTTACCAATCTGCACACGATCTGTTAGGCGATAAATGAAGAAACTATTCCTTCATGCTATTGCTAGTTGATATTTGGGATGCTTCTAAAATCTAAAGTTCCCAAAACAGTATGCAGACAATATAATGACCCATGCATATCTTTCAAATGTTGTCCTTTTATTTCTTATGCGTTTTCTACGGGAAATAAGGGACAAACTCTTGATCATCCGTTTGATGATCAAAAGATAGATTGTATTCCTTTTAAATGATCAACTGTGTATATATTTCTTGTTCAAAGTACCACCCGGGCAAAAATAATGTATTTATTTTAGAGATACATTGTACTTCTATTCAATTTTATTGAAAATGTCGACAGTGTTCAATAACTGTAACACCCCGAAATTCATCCTCATAAGGTTTCAGAATGTTACCGCCACACTTGTCAGTCAGGCTCGCCCTTTGGCTAACTTAATTGACAAGTGCTACGGCTAAATATCTTCACATATAAATTTTTGTAATATGGACTTTAAAAATTATTGCCAATTTTATAAAATATAGTCATAAGAAAATTTAAAGTACTTAATACCAAAGCCATTGTTCTTTCTCACGCGGAAGCATAAACTAAAGGCAATATATAAGACATTAATAATTAAAAGTACGTGGTTCCTTAAAGCAACAATCTTTTTGATGAAAGGTAATCCCATCCCCAAATGCTCATGTCATGAGATGCAGTTCACATGTCAGCTCCAATATCTGTAAAAAGATAACACAACAACTTTTTATCAGTACAATGGTACTGAGTAAGTCAACCCGCTCCACTTTAAGAAGTGGATTTTAAAATAATGGTTGACACTCATTTAAAAAAAATAATTTTTACTTTTTCTTTTAAAAAGGATCACATACATTACCTTTAACAAAATAAATAACTTTCATTCTTACCATTGTAGCAACTATGCACAAGAGGACACCATTTTCCATATATCATATCATATCATATCATATCATATCGATCATAAGTCATGATCAGCATGCAGCGGACTCATATACAGACACACTCCGGAGCCTTGGGTAACCCATCACGGATACACCCAAGAGTATAGACTCATACATGCAACAACGCCGTTTTGGCACAATTTATCAACAATGCCGTCTTGGCATATTTAGAGGGGGAGGCCCCGCAAGACACATCCCTAGTGCATTAGCCCTCTATCAAGTATGGCATCTTACTCAAGTTAATAGTGCACAATGGATTTAAAAGAGTTTTTCACAATTTTTCCACATAATATCCTCTTTAAAAGAGTTTTCAACAATTTCACGGGAGTAACCTCATAACAAGGGCATTCAATAATGCCAAATATCATTTCAACATTTAACTCCCATATCAATATCTCATAGATATGAAAATATCATTTCATGGATCTCAAAATCCAACAATTTCTCATTTGGACCAAATATCAAGTCCAATGTCGCAGTTTACGCCAAGTCAGTTTAAAAATTCATATGAAAGGCGATTGCTTTGAAATTTAAACTGTAGATACTCAACACATAGTTGAACAAGTTTCATGTTTTACACTTTTCAAAATAAGGTATGGAAATAGTTCAAAAATTGAGTTCTTTTCATAACATGTATTCTGTCAGAAATTCAATGGTGACTCTATAATTTTCAACAGGTTTTAAAAATAGTAATTTGCGACCAAAAATTCTAAAATTTTACTACAAGGTAGATAACATATAGATAAATATTTTTCATGAATAAACCATTTAGGTTTGAAACACTTAAGACCTTCAAAAATGAGGATTTCAGAAACACTATCATTTCTTAGATTTCAACAAAAAGAGATTTCGACCTTTCGATAAAGCGGATCCCATAACTTTTTCATATGAGTTCTAAAAATTATAAAAATTTCCAGAAATATACTCAACTCAATAAGGAACAAGTTTTATGAAGGAACCTTTGAGGTATAATGAACCAAAATATTTTAAAAAGATGGATCATTACGTAAACGAAAAACGGACAGATTTTGGTATAATGAGGGAATTCTAATTTTGTACTCTTAAAACATGGATGGGGATCTCCAAACTTAAAGAGAGAGTGTTAACTTACAGAATAGATGTATAAGACCAAGGAGATTCAAAGATAATGGCCGTTATAACACAAGATTCGCACCACAAATTACGGGTTTCGCTGAAATTCGACAAATAGAGGGAAATCAATTTATAGTATAAAAATAAAAGATTTAGATCTCTAAGATACAAGTTTCAAGGATGATATCTTACTAACCAAGTGTTGAGAAGAATTAGAACTCTTAGAATGATGAAGGTTGCCAAGCCTACAAGACTCCACAATCCTTAAGATATGCTCACTATGTGGGAGAACTTTGAAGAATAAAATGGGTAGTGAATTTGGCTAATGAGATGGATGAGATTGGTGTGTTTGAAGGCTAGAAACTCCCTCTATTTATAGGCTAAGATTTGAACAATTGAACATGACACATTGTGAGAGTGATTACAACCTCACCAATCATCCAATTAAGTGTGTCTTGAGCAATAATGGTTAGAGTATTTGTATCCACTCATTTGGTCCTTATAGCCTAACAAAGAGGCTATTAATTTGGGAGGCTATTAATTTTGTCCATCATGTTGTCTATTAACATAATGGTTTGCCTATTATGGAGGCTATTAATCTTGGTGGGTTCAAGAGATAATTGATCACCTTTCTTTGCTAGCCATTCATCCAAGACACTTGTTAATCATGTTGATTTTTCATCTATTTGTTTAGGAAGAAAATTTCTTGCAATTGCTTTTTAACCTTATATTTGTGTAAGTAGTGTATCATGAAAATGATTGAAGTATTAGCTTGTCTAGAAAAATCATTATTCTTGCCATTATTTAGTGGCATGCATTTATACTCAATGAGTTGGATATGATAATATAATATTTATTTATTTATTTCAAGTATTGTATTTATATTAATGTGCTTTCAAAAAGATAATAATAATATACTTGCATGGTTTTATTTTATTCATAACAATACTCAAACCACAAAGTCTTCATGTCATCATCAAATAAAAATTATAATCTATGAATATATTTTCTTATATATAAAAGTTAATTCTCATAGATTCACATAAAAACTCATACTTTTATTTTTATAAAAATTTATTCCATAATGAATACCAAAGTACTTAAAATATTCACATACTATCCTCATAAAAATTTTCAAGACCAATGTGTATATATATAAAAACTTATATATATAATTTAAACAATAGATTTAAAAACTATATAATTCTATTACCCTTGATATTGAAATTCATATTTCTTTTGGAAAAGACAAATTTACATATATAGTTTTTCAAGTGTTGTTTTGTAGAAAAAAACAATATACTAATTCTTTAAGCAAGTGATTAAATATTTAATAAAGTCTCTTTAGTGAATTACAATTATTTTGGGTAATTTCTATGGTATTACAATCCACCCTCCTTAAGAATCAACTTCGTCCTCGAAGTTTTAATGAAAAATACTATGGCAATCTAATATGCGGAATATAAGATAAAAGTTAATGGAAAAGAAAAAAAATAGGAGATTTTGAACATACCCTATCAAGATTGTGTCGGGTGGTTACATCCTCCTCCCCTTAAGCCTACAGTTATGTCCCCATAACTGTTATTTGGTCGTTTAAAAAGAGATTGGGGTAGCGTTGCTTCATATCATCCTCTAGTTCCCATGTTGCTTCTTCCGTACCATGATTGGACCAAAGTACTTTAACAATCCGGGTGGTCTTGTTCCTTGTCGTTCTTTCTTTGATATCGAGTATTTGGATTGGATACTCTTCATAAGTTAGATCTTCTTTGAGTTCAATTACTTCCTGTTGAAGTACATGGGTTGGTTCACGCACATATTTCTTTAACTGTGAAACATGGAACACATTGTGCACTTGAGATAGTTGTGGCGGTAGGGCTAGTCTGTATGCCAGGGTTCCGACTCGTTCCAGAATGTCATACGGTCCAATATATCGAGGACTTAACTTTCCTCGCTTTCCAAAACGCATCACTCCTTTCATAGGTGATATTTTCAGCATAACCTTATCTCCAACTTGAAATTCTAGGTCTTGTCGCCTAACATCGGCGTAACTTTTCTGTCGATCTTGTGCTGCCTTCATTTTCCCTTGGATCATCTAGATCTTTTGGGTCATGTCTTCAATGAGTTGCGGCCCAACCACAATAGAATTATCACATTTTTCCCAACATAATGGGCTTCGGCACTTGCGTCCATAGAGTGCCTCAAACGGTGCCATACCTATACTAGCATGATAGCTGTTATTGTAAGAGAACTCTATCAAAGGTAGATGCCTTTCCCAACTTCCTTTAAATTCAAGAACGCATGCTCTCAGCATGTCCTCCAGTGTTTGGATTGTCCTTTCTGTTTGTCCATCCGTCATCGGGTGAAAAGCGGTGCTCATTTTAATTTGGGTACCAAAAGCTTCTTGCAGCTTGGTCCAAAAATGAGAGACAAATCTGCTGTCTCTATCAGAGATTATATCATGTGGTACTCCATGTCGTCGAACCACGTTATTGATATATGCTCTTGCTAATTGATCCATAGACCATGTATCCTTCATTGGTATGAAGATCGCAATCTTTGTCAATCTATCAACAATTACCCAAATTTTATTCATTCCTTTTGGTGATCGTGGTTGTCCTGAAACAAAATCCATTGATATACTATCCCATTTCCAACTCGGGATTTCCAATGGTTTTATGAGTCCTAAGGGCTTCTGACGTACTGCTTTAACCTTTTGACAGGTTAAACATCTAGCCACAAACTCAACAACCTCATTCTTCATCCTTGGCCACCAATAAACCTTCTTTAAATCCTTATAAAGCTTATCACCCCCTGGATGTACTGAATATGGGGTGTTGTGGCCTTCTTCCATTAATCTTCGTTTTAGCTCTACGCATTTATGCGGTACGCACCATCTTCCTTTGAAGCGAATGCTTCCATCCTCATGGATTGCAAAACCAATTGCTTTTCCTTCAGCAACCTTCTTCTTGATCCTTTCAAGCTTTATGTCGCCTGGTTGAGCACTGCGTATTTCATCAAATACCGTAGATTCAATGGTCATAGCATTAATGACATTTTCCACAGTTCCATAATGGACTAGCTCCGTATCTACCTTGACCAAGTCCATATACAGTTTCGAAGGTAAGATAAGAGTATTTGCCACGTGTCGAGTCTTGCGGCTCAACGCATCTGCGACCACATTAGCTTTCCCTTCATGGTAGGCGATGTCCAAATCATAATCCTTGATCAACTCTAACCATCTGCGTTGCCTCATGTTTAACTCCTTCTGAGTAAATATGTACTTAAGGCTCTTGTGGTCGGTGAATATCTGACAAGTTCGTCCGTACAAGTAGTGTCGCCAAATCTTTAATGCGAACACTACCACTACTAATTCTAGGTCGTGCGTCGGATAATTCTCCTCATGAGGCTTCAATTGTCGTGATGCATATGCAATGACTTGTTGTTGTTGCATTAAAACACACCCTAGCCCCTCTTTTGAAGCGTCACTATACACTTCAAAATCTCCATTCTCTGTTGGCAATGTTAAAATTGGTGCTGTTGTGAGGCGTTTCTTTAACTCTTGAAATGATGATTCACACTTTTCTGTCCATTCATACTTCAAGCCTTTCTTCAAAAGTTGAGTCAGAGGTCGTGCAACTTTGGAAAAGTCCTTGACGAACCTCCTGTAATATCCAGCCAGTCCAAGAAAACTTCTCACTTCTGTTTGATTAGTAGGCGTAGGCCACTCGGTGATTGCTGATATTTTTGCTGGGTCAACAGAAACTCCATCAGCTGATACAACGTGGCCTAAAAATCCTACTTTTTCTAGCCAAAAGTCACACTTGGACAACTTGGCATAGAGTTGGTGTTTCCTTAATGTCTCTAGCACCTGATGCAAGTGTTGCTCATGTTCTTCATTGCTCTTTGAATAGATCAAGATGTCGTCGATGAAAATGACTACACATTGATTTAACAATTCTCGAAACACACCATTCATGAGATTCATGAATACTGCTGGGGCATTTGTTAGCCCAAAGGACATCACTGTAAATTCGTAATGTCCATAACGTGTCCTGAAAGCAGTTTTCGGAATATCCTTTTCAGCGATTCGCAGTTGATGATAACCGGATCGCAAATCTATCTTGGAGAATACCGTTGCACCTTTAAGTTGATCGAAAAGGTCATCAATCCTAGGTAACGGGTATTTGTTTTTAACTGTTACCTGATTTAAACCTCTATAATCGATACAAAGACGTAACCCTCCATCTTTCTTCTTGACGAATAATACTGGTGCTCCCCACGGCGACGTGCTAGGTCGTATATACCCCTTTTGTAATAATTCCTCAAGTTGCTCCTTGAGTT
This sequence comes from Hygrophila difformis, assembly GCA_030278955.1. Classification (NCBI taxonomy): domain Eukaryota; kingdom Viridiplantae; phylum Streptophyta; class Magnoliopsida; order Lamiales; family Acanthaceae; genus Hygrophila; species Hygrophila difformis. The sequence continues at coordinate 13,074,423 of JAOANR010000003.1, forward strand.
CATTCATTTCTAGGGTTGCCATGCGATAAGGAGCTTTTGATACAGGTTCTGTTCCGGGAAGTAGATCGATTGTAAACTCGACTTCACGTTCTGGAGGCATTCCAGGAATTTCTTCTGGGAATACATCTGGATACTCCCTCACTACTGGAATGTCATCAATTTTATTCTCCTTTAACTTGAGATTATGGATATAGCATGCATAAAGCATATATCCTTTCTGCATGAGACTATAAAATTTTAAGGCATTTACTACCTTAGTCTTACGTTTGGGGAGTTGGACATAGTAGTTGACCTTTTTGCCTCTCGTCTTAGACAGTGTAATTTTGTGTTTCTGACACTCAATTACAGCTTTATATTGGGTAAGCCAATCCATTCCCAATATAATATCAAAATCTTTAAGGTCAAATTCTACTAAGTTTGCATAGAACTCAAGGTTCTTAATGACTATAGGAATCCCATCGTATCGTTTGGTGCACGATACAATTTTTCCCGAAGGCAACTGAATTCCTAAGTTAATCATTTTAGGTTTTGGCATCTCTAATTTAGGCAAGATTCTAGAAGAGATAAACGAACAACTTGCTCCAGAATCGAATAAAACCTTAACAGGCACACTTAAAGCCGTAAATGTACCTGTTATCACATCCCCTTGAGTTGAAAGATCTGCCTGATTAATAACATTGAGCCGCCCTATAGGTGCTCCATGGTTCCCTTGTTGGTTTCTATTTTGCTGAGGCCTCTGTCCTTGATTATTTCCGTTTCTCACATCCTGATTATTTGGCTGAGTGGGGATATTGATAAGGTCATCTCTTTTTGTAATATTTTCAATGCGGGTCTTACACTCCTTCCTCATATGACCTTCTCGGCCACATCTATAACATGTACCCGGCTTGGGGCATCCCCTAGCCAAGTGGGGCTTGTTGCATTTTGGGCATTGTGGTATGTACCCTTCATGGTTTCTAGTACCATTGTTGCCCCCTCCTTTGTTTCCCTGGACGGGTCGATTCTGCCCACCTCGAATATTGCCTTTATTGTTGCTGAGGTGGTTGTTGTTGCTGCTGCTTCCTCGGTTGTCCCGAACCCTCTTGTCCTGTCCTTGGAACCCGCGGCTAGACTCCCCGGCTTTTCTCTTCATCTGTTGTACACGAGAAACTGCGACAGCTCGATCGTAGATCGCTTGGAGGGTAGGATACTGAACTCCAGCCACCACTTCTCTAATGGAGAGGTTTAATCCCATTTCGAACTTCTGTGCCTTCTCGGCATCGGTGGAGACTAACTTAGGAGCAAATCTGACTAACTCCTTGAATCTGACATAGTATTCTTGTACAGATTGTGCTCCTTGTCGTAACGATAGAAACTCTTCATACATTGCTGCTTTGGTACTCATCGGGTAAAACCTTTCTCTTAGAGCTTCTGTAAAGTTTTCCCATGTATACTCCTCATCATCATCTAGCTCTCTCTTCTGTAACTGCCACCAGTCATCTGCATCACCTCCTAAAAAGTACGAGGCTACAGTAATCTTCTGCTCATCTGGGCAACGAGTCGCTTCGAGTAGCTTGTTGAAACTTTTTATCCAATCCCCCAATTTAGTAGGGTCCTCCTGCCCATCATAACGAGGTGGTCTGTATTGGTTCACCACTGCTAGGTGATTGAGCTGGGCTTGAGGTGGCGGCACAGCTGCTGTGGCTTGATTAATTTGACCCTGACCCAAGGCAATGAGCATTTGCTCAATGATCCTTAGGCGATCATTGTCAAGCGAGTTTGGCGTGTTTCGATTCTGAGGGGTTTGGTTGTTGGGTGCTCCCTGATTAGGAGGTACCATGTTGTGTCCAACGCCCTGATTGTTGGTGATGTCAGGGTGATATATGTTGTGTGCAGGTGGTACAGCTTGTTGATTGGATACACCCGGTGCTGCTGGCACTTCGTGGTTAGTCATGTTCGGATTTTGGTGTGGCTCCATGTTGTTGAGGGCATTAACACTTCGGAGGGTTTTTCTAGTCCTTGCACGGGGTGCCATTCTGCTAAGGATTGTTAAGCAAGAGTGAGTTCAAGTCTAAGGGATGATTATGTCCTAAAACTCGTTAGGTCATAGTATAAGGATGAGTTAACGCAGAAATGTCTAAGTTAGGAGTATGACTTTATTTAGAAATTAACCAGAAGGAATGAAATAACAAGATTTATTTCATAAAATCTAGAGAATATTACAAGATAGAGAATTTAAAAAGAGCACTTATAATAAGGTCAAATGACTTAGTATATCATAACAATATATATTTTTTTTAAAAAAATTTTTATAAAAAATGATGCATGCTCATGAATGCATATGTCCCCACCCCAAAAATAATTTCAAAGTTTCAAAATTTAACATAGCCCATATGGGCCTTTGAAAAATATTTTGCATATTTCTTTCTCAAAATGGACTTTTTTTTTTTATCCATAAACCGGAGTTAAACTGTCGCATCCCTTAGTCAAGCTCGCCTTGTTGCTAACTTAACCAAGAAATGCTAAGATTAGAGGGTGCCGCCTTCTAAGTAATTTGCCAACTAGTTAAAATATAGAGCTACAAAGTTGATTCCCAGGAAAGACTGGTAGAGCCACCGGCTGACGGGCAATCTTTAAAAACCAGACTCCTTAGACAGAATCAGCTCATGCAGTTCTATATTTAACAGTTTACAAATACTTAGAGTTTAAAAATACGCTCTGATACCACTCTGTAACACCCCGAAATTCATCCTCATAAGGTTTCAGAATGTTACCGCCACACTTGTCAGTCAGACTCGCCCTTTGGCTAACTTAATTGACAAGTGCTACGGCTAAATATCTTCACATATAAATTTTGTAATATGGACTTTAAAAATTATTGCCAATTTTATAAAATATAGTCATAAGAAAATTTAAAGTACTTAATACCAAAGCCATTGTTCTTTCTCACGCGGAAGCATAAACTAAAGGCAATATATAAGACATTAATAATTAAAAGTACGTGGTTCCTTAAAGCAACAATCTTTTTGATGAAAGGTAATCCCATCCCCAAATGCTCATGTCATGAGATGCAGTTCACATGTCAGCTCCAATATCTGTAAAAAGATAACACAACAAATTTTTATCAGTACAATGGTACTGAGTAAGTCAACCCGCTCCACTTTAAGAAGTGGATTTTAAAATAATGGTTGACACTCATTTAAAAAAAATAATTTTTACTTTTTCTTTTAAAAAGGATCACATACATTACCTTTAACAAAATAAATAACTTTCATTCTTACCATTGTAGCAACTATGCACAAGAGGACACCATTTTCCATATATCATATCATATCATATCATATCATATCGATCATAAGTCATGATCAGCATGCAGCGGACTCATATACAGACACACTCCGGAGCCTTGGGTAACCCATCACGGATACACCCAAGAGTATAGACTCATACATGCAACAACGCCGTTTTGGCACAATTTATCAACAATGCCGTCTTGGCATATTTAGAGGGGGAGGCCCCGCAAGACACATCCCTAGTGCATTAGCCCTCTATCAAGTATGGCATCTTACTCAAGTTAATAGTGCACAATGGATTTAAAAGAGTTTTTCACAATTTTTCCACATAATATCCTCTTTAAAAGAGTTTTCAACAATTTCACGGGAGTAACCTCATAACAAGGGCATTCAATAATGCCAAATATCATTTCAACATTTAACTCCCATATCAATATCTCATAGATATGAAAATATCATTTCATGGATCTCAAAATCCAACAATTTCTCATTTGGACCAAATATCAAGTCCAATGTCGCAGTTTACGCCAAGTCAGTTTAAAAATTCATATGAAAGGCGATTGCTTTGAAATTTAAACTGTAGATACTCAACACATAGTTGAACAAGTTTCATGTTTTACACTTTTCAAAATAAGGTATGGAAATAGTTCAAAAATTGAGTTCTTTTCATAACATGTATTCTGTCAGAAATTCAATGGTGACTCTATAATTTTCAACAGGTTTTAAAAATAGTAATTTGCGACCAAAAATTCTAAAATTTTACTACAAGGTAGATAACATATAGATAAATATTTTTCATGAATAAACCATTTAGGTTTGAAACACTTAAGACCTTCAAAAATGAGGATTTCAGAAACACTATCATTTCTTAGATTTCAACGAAAAGAGATTTCGACCTTTCGATAAAGCGGATCCCATAACTTTTTCATATGAGTTCTAAAAATTATAAAAATTTCCAGAAATATACTCAACTCAATAAGGAACAAGTTTTATGAAGGAACCTTTGAGGTATAATGAACCAAAATATTTTAAAAAGATGGATCATTACGTAAACGAAAAACGGACAGATTTTGGTATAATGAGGGAATTCTAATTTTGTACTCTTAAAACATGGATGGGGATCTCCAAACTTAAAGAGAGAGTGTTAACTTACAGAATAGATGTATAAGACCAAGGAGATTCAAAGATTTATAGTATAAATTCGCACCACAAATTACGGGTTTCGCTGAAATTCGACAAATAGAGGGAAATCAATTTATAGTATAAAAATAAAAGATTTAGATCTCTAAGATACAAGTTTCAAGGATGATATCTTACTAACCAAGTGTTGAGAAGAATTAGAACTCTTAGAATGATGAAGGTTGCCAAGCCTACAAGACTCCACAATCCTTAAGATATGCTCACTATGTGGGAGAACTTTGAAGAATAAAATGGGTAGTGAATTTGGCTAATGAGATGGATGAGATTGGTGTGTTTGAAGGCTAGAAACTCCCTCTATTTATAGGCTAAGATTTGAACAATTGAACATGACACATTGTGAGAGTGATTACAACCTCACCAATCATCCAATTAAGTGTGTCTTGAGCAATAATGGTTAGAGTATTTGTATCCACTCATTTGGTCCTTATAGCCTAACAAAGAGGCTATTAATTTGGGAGGCTATTAATTTTGTCCATCATGTTGTCTATTAACATAATGGTTTGCCTATTATGGAGGCTATTAATCTTGGTGGGTTCAAGAGATAATTGATCACCTTTCTTTGCTAGCCATTCATCCAAGACACTTGTTAATCATGTTGATTTTTCATCTATTTGTTTAGGAAGAAAATTTCTTGCAATTGCTTTTTAACCTTATATTTGTGTAAGTAGTGTATCATGAAAATGATTGAAGTATTAGCTTGTCTAGAAAAATCATTATTCTTGCCATTATTTAGTGGCATGCATTTATACTCAATGAGTTGGATATGATAATATAATATTTATTTATTTATTTCAAGTATTGTATTTATATTAATGTGCTTTCAAAAAGATAATAATAATATACTTGCATGGTTTTATTTTATTTATAATAATACTCAAACCACAAAGTCTTCATGTCATCATCAAATAAAAATTATAATCTATGAATATATTTTCTTATATATAAAAGTTAATTCTCATAGATTCACATAAAAACTCATACTTTTATTTTTATAAAAATTTATTCCATAATGAATACCAAAGTACTTAAAATATTCACATACTATCCTCATAAAAATTTTCAAGACCAATGTGTATATATATAAAAACTTATATATATAATTTAAACAATAGATTTAAAAACTATATAATTCTATTACCCTTGATATTGAAATTCATATTTCTTTTGGAAAAGACAAATTTACATATATAGTTTTTCAAGTGTTGTTTTGTAGAAAAAAACAATATACTAATTCTTTAAGCAAGTGATTAAATATTTAATAAAAGTCTCTTTAGTGAATTACAATTATTTTGGGTAATTTCTATGGTATTACAATCCACCCTCCTTAAGAATCAACTTCGTCCTCGAAGTTTTAATGAAAAATACTATGGCAATCTAATATGCGGAATATAAGATAAAAGTTAATGGAAAAGAAAAAGAAATAGGAGATTTTGAACATACCCTATCAAGATTGTGTCGGGTGGTTACAATAACTGTAATGTAGTACTTTGTTTTAGAGATACACTGTATTCAATTTTATTGAACATATCGACAGTGTTCAATAGCTGAGATATCTAACTATCTCATGGGGGGGACAAATCATGATGGCAACTCTAATAGTGTGACCTTACTTGGTATTATAGGCTTAAATTGATTGCTTTGTGATTGTGGACAAAGAAAGGGAATGTTGAAGTTGGCCGGGCTCAATTTTTGTGTCTAGAAATGGACAGTCCACTACTCAATACCACATGCATTTTTTTTTTTTTTTCCTGCAAAATCGACAATGGTGGGATACCTATATATTAGGCTCTCGCCATGTGAGTTCATTCGAAGAGCCACATGTTCGCACTTGGCGAACTACGACTCCCACATCACATCAATAATGAATTAAGTCCATATATATATATATATATATATATATATATATATATATATATACTCAACGTGTTGTAAATCTTCCTTTGTTTGGTGATTGGGGTTTTTGGGATGAGTGAACATTGTGCTGTTATAGAACGGGTTTTATGTATGTATCTTTTTGTGCATATGCTAGTATAGATTATACCATAGTTTTTTTGTCTCCACAATAACATGGGGGTTTAATGTCATTCAAATATTAATACCAAAAAAATGTCTATTCCTATTAGCCCTAAACCAACAAATGATGCTTCATTTTGTTTACATTTTAATGGAGGGGAGGTCCGGGAGGATGCAGTTGTACCTAAAATTGAAGGTACAACCATTGAGAGCCTGATTTCCACCATTTCCTCGCATCCCATTTTCCTCAAGAAAGACACAGGCGAAGACGACGGCGAAATTGAGGTGTTCGGTGCAGAGAAATATTTCAGTGAAGGGTTACATCAAAGCCCTAAAGTCACTCTCAAGAATTCGTCGAGTCCTCATCACCAAAAAGACGATTCCCTTGGAGTTTTTTCGATCAAATTAGAGGACTCCACCATTGATGCACCGAGAGCTCGTTCTGAGTCAAGCTGGCATAGCCGAAGCAGCAGCATGCCGCCGTTACCTAACATTCGAAGAAACCAGAAAAAGCGGTACGGAAAACCTAAAAAGAGGGGCTTTTTTACCACCATAGGCTACAGGTGTTGTTGCACCGACAAGAATTCTGTCGAAATTGATGATGCATCGGGCGAAGGCTGCTCTAGAGGGAGCACAAACACAGCTTTGGTTATTGATAAAGGACGCCATGATTTTTTGGCGAGTCAATCGACGCCAGATTATAACTATGTGAAGTTCAACGAGAGAGAATTGAGGGCAAATTCAGAAGGGCAATTCAGCTTTCGTGCCGGAAAAATGGAAGTAGACGATGACGACGAAGACGAGGCGAACCGAAATAAGTCGTCCCTGGAACTGGAAGTGATTCCAATTCCTGCCCTGGAAAATGGGAAGGGGTTAAGAAGCATGATGATGCCTCCTTGGGATGCAATTGCGGAAGAAATCAAAATCCCTTTCGGAACGCACAATGATGACTTAAGTAGTGAATCGATGAGTTCGGACTTGTTTGAAATCAAGAGCTTGTCGAAAGGCAGCCCTTTTCTTTCCAGGCAGGCGTCGGACATCCCATCGGCTGGTTATGCGCCTAGTGATCAATCGAGCATAAACATCAGTCCTATTTAAGTTGTTGTAGTAGGTTTAATTCTCCACATGTCCCTATTTTTCACTTTTATTCCCCTTATAATTTGTGTGGCATGGACTCCCACCATCTATTTCCTAACCTGTATAGGTTGTTCATAAAAAAAAAATGAATCAATATATTTCCTAGCTTTATTGGTTGTTTCGAAAAAAAAAAAAAAACCATAAATGATGTATAAATCGTTTTCGAACACACTCTTTTATACCCAATATAAATTTGAAGAAAAAAATAAAAGATACTGTAGGGATTAGGGACAGTACTGTAGTTACTTGAAGAATGTAAGTATCCAGTTATCCACTGTCCCAATTTATCACCTTTACAGGGTATTGGTCCCAATTTGAAATTTTTTATGTCCAGTCTCAATCATGTCATCTAACTTATTAGGAATGTTTTAGCACACATCTTTTGAAATTGAAATTTGCATCCGATATTGCACAGGTATCCCTCAATGGTCCCAATTAGGGTGTAAACGAGCCGAGCCGAGCCCGAATAGTGGTAAGCTCGGCTTGAGCTCATAAGATTTCGAGCCGAGCTTTGACCGAGCCGAGCGTTGACCGAGCGTCTTCGAGCCGAGCGTTGACCGAGCTTTGACCGAGTCGAGCCGAGCTCGAACTAGTATCATTTTCATTCTCACATAATTTATCAAAGAAATTATATTTAATATATTGTATATATTTAATTTAATCTACATATTTAAATAAATTTAAAAATATATATTTAATTAATAATATATTTTAAATTTTAAAATTAAAAGATATAATAAATAATAATACTATACTTTTAATATTTTATATAATTTCTACATCTAAAAATAAATAAATATATGTATAAAAATAAATCGAGCCTATTATCGAGCTTTCGAGCCGAATAGTGGTTGGCTCGGCTTGAGATCATGTGTGTTACGAGCCGAGCTCGAGCTCGAACCGAGCCATTTCGAGTCGAGCTTGAACCGAATTTTGATCGAGCCGAGCTCGAACAATTCACGAGCCTATCAGTCTCATTTACACCCCTAGTCCCAATCATGTAACTGTACAACATACTACTCCAGTGATCAATGCGCTTAAAGTAAGAAGACATACCTTACTCATTCCAAGAGGTAGGACTGCACTTTCTAGATTTGGTATTCCACTAGATTGTGGCGAGAATTCTACTTGCAAAAAACTTACCTCAAAAAATTATTTAACCTCTCAAGAAAATTGTTTTACTTTTATTCTCATTAAAACCAAGCTCAATATTTGGGATGAAAATTTTTGATTGATAGAATGATTATTAGCCCGTCTGAATTAACCAAATTCTCCATTCAATTTCAGAAGAAAAAATTCCACTCGCAGTTTGTTTTACTATGACTATAAAAAACAAAACCAAAAAAAAAGTAGATGTCAACCTTTAAAGAAGGTTAGACTATATCTTCAAAAATCAGTTTTTACCCATGTCAGTGATATGTTGCAATATCTCGTGTCACTGTAAAGAGGGATTGGAACTCGAAGTATTAATATATAATTAAGATGGATTAACTTAAGATACTATAAGAAATCTTATTTTCAATAAAAATTATACAGTATATGGCAAGAATTTGCACAATGAATACTTCATGTACGCGATCGTAATTGGTAAAGCTGGTATTAATCTTGAAGATATACAATTATGTGTGACATTTCCAAATGATAATTTTATAAACTCTACGAGAGATTCTATAGCGGCAATTGTTGAGAGTACTTATACAAATATAAACAGCACCACTTTAAATCCAAACATTTTTACTATAGATTAACCCCTACCAATTAGATTATTGCTACAATCAATAATTATATCATGGAACGTATGTCTACAAATAAAAATGTATATATATATATATATATATATCAGTTTTAACAATATTTGTCAAAGGGGTGAAAGCATAGATAATACCAATGAATTATTTTCACTGGAATATCTAGACACGATCAATTGTTCTGTATTACTGAATCATGAAATATAGTTGAATGAGGGTTCCATAGGCATGCTTCTTAGGAATATATATCCATCAAATAAATTATGTAATGGAAGTACGTTGATAGTAACCAAGATGCGGAACTAGATAGTTGAGGTTAAACTAATTTTCGGAAAACCATGAAAGTAGAAAATTCTTGATTTGTACAATGTTTATGAGTCTATTTGATTTAACCAAATTTTTTATTCGATTTGAGATGAGAAAATTCTCACTCACAGTTTGTTCTGCTATAATTATAAACAAAAGTCAATGTCAATCTAAAGAATGTCGGATTTTATCTCCCAAAATCAATTTTTAGCTATGAACAGTTATGTTGTAATATTTCGTGTCACTAGCAAGATGTGACTAAAAGTATTAATATGCAATTTAGAATGATTAACTCAAGATACCACAAGAATTGTTGTTTACAATGAAATTTATATATGACAGAAAATTTACAAAATGGATAGTTGATGTAGGTGATGGTAAAGCGAGTATTGATTTTGGAGATGTACAATTAGATGTGATATTTTCGGATGATATTCTTATAAACTCTACGGGTGATCCTATAGCAGATTTTAAAGTACATATACAAATATAAACTGCACTATTTCAAATTCAAACATTTGAAAAGATAGTGTTATACTAGCCTCTATCAATGAGATTTTCGCCAATAAAATTTTCAGCAAATTGTTAGGAAAATTTACATATTTTGCATCATAATTATTTTTAAATTTTATTTTATCTTAATTTAAATTTCAAATCAAATAAAAATATTATTTTAATAGTTATTTTTTATTGATCTGTTAGATTTGTACTGAACAAGCCATAGAAGCTAAAGAATACGGTATAATATGATTTCTTTGTTAGTTTAAAAAATAATTAAATTATATTATCATATACATCCTCTTTTAAATGTATAAAAAATCATTATACATTTTTCATTACTCAAAATATAATTTATTATTACTTTATATAATATAAGTATATATATATATTATATAAAATATTAAGTTATGCCCGTCGAGTGTCGACGGGTTATCTACTAGTATTAATCTATAATAAATCCCATAAATGTTACACCAACCACAATTTATTGATCGAGGTCGTATACTATCACTATGGATGAATATTCCTATTTTGATTTATCATTTAATTTGATGCCACAAAATTGATATTCATGTAAAAAGCTAATAATTTAATTCAATTTTTTATATAAAAATAAAAGGAAAGGAAAAGCTATATAAATGAAGCTAACAGTACAAGAACGAGAACATGTTACATGGATGTTAACTGAGGAATGAATCAAACCTGAAATCATCCATTTAATTTATATTTCCTCAAATTAATTAAATCAAATGAATAATCAATCAATCAATAATGTATAAATCGTTTTCAGCTAAGGCAAAAGAAAAAATATGTTAGAATGATTCCTTATAAATAAAAACACACTCTTTTATACCCAATAGAAGAAAAAAAATTATTCAAAAAAAAAAAAAAAAAAAAAAAAAAAAAAGAAGAAGAAGAAGAAGAAGAAGATACTGTTGGGATTAGGGACAGTGTAGTTAATTGAAGAATGTAAGTATCCACTGTCCCAACTTATCACCTTTATTAAAGGGTATGCCTTCAATGGTCCCAATTTGAAATTTTTGATGCCCAGTCTCAATCATGTCATCTAACTTATTAGGAATGTTTTAGCACACATTTATTGAAATTGAAATTTGCATCATGATATTGCACAGGTATCCCTTCAATGGTCCCAATCATGTAACTGTACAATCTACTATTAGTGATCAATGCGCTTAAATAGTAGTCAAGCTTCTTAAACTTGCTAACAACATTGAGTCAGGAGAAAGTACGAAGACATACGAGGACAATTTTCACTAATCTCACAAAGTCAACATAGCAAATGTGTATTACTACTAGCTAGGTCGTACGTGGTATAGAATTAAAATCATTCAAATATCAAACTCTACATTACAAAGATCAAAGGATCGGATGCCATCAAAAGTAGTAGCAGAATTGTCCCAATCACAAACAAGGATAAATGCAAGGAAAAATAAGTGGGCCAAGAAGTAGTACAGTGCAGACTGCAGACACCATACATGTTAGCTAAACCTACAAATGCAAGAAATTAGTACTACAAGTTTGCGAAGGGGTATTCTGTATAGGAATTAGGAATTAATAAAACTTGAATGTGACAGCTTCAAGGGTTCTAGCCATTCACTCATGGAATGACTTTCACATATATAGATCTTAAGTCATCATTGCTACAAATTAGGAGTATATGGCGAGGTAGTAACAAGTAACAAGAACAATCCAAATGGTCCATCGAAAATTCTGGACCATTTTGTTGATGCTGGCAGGCACTACCAAAGATAATGGCAGAAAACAGCGTATACCAAACCCAGTTAAGACGGGCAATCATACATAGTGGGGGCTTAATCAACTATGTTCGTAGTTTCCTGTAATTTATGGGATAACGCTAACCCCATAAATCACTACACAGCAAAATTATTTGGTATTTTTTTTCTTTATCTCCAAGACACCTTAGGTAGGAAAACTCAAACAAAAAATGAACACTACCAAGCCAAATATGCAGTCCCCAGGCAGCTTATACAAGTTAGGGAAATAAATCCCAACATTCCAAATCATCTTGTCAACCTTTCCTCCAAAACAGATGATACAAAAACAATTCCCTGGTAATTATCTTACTACTATACAAACTATTTGCAAAAAATCTACAAAAGTTCACAATAGAGAAGTATAAGGAATCAGATTTGTTACCATTCATAAGCATAATAAATAGGTATTAGGTAACTTGATTCATGTCTTATTTTTCAATTCAAAGAGAAAATTATAAGAACTTAAAAGTTAAATATTACCCACGGCATGTGAGAAAGATATAAGAACATCATTTGGTGAAGCAAATGGACCAAATGTAACAACAGGATAGGCTGGTGAAGAAATGATCTTTATATTTGATTCTTTCCGCAAATCAATCTGCTCAAACAATCCTCCACAGTCAGCTTTGAATAATAATGAACTCCATAGAACGCCAAAGAGATCACAAAAACCTCACAGCGTCGTGTCGTATCAGCAAGAACACCGAATGTCTGACCATCCTGTAGAATCACAAGAACCCAAGGGTGTGATTGGTACAGCGAAGTTGTTCCAGTGCCATATCCCCAAGCATTAGTATTCCAAATAAAAATCTATTGCATTATTCCCATCAGAATTCAGATAAGTGTATTTAATTGCCCTAAACAAAAAGTATGCTTGAATAATAAAACAGCAGATTTCATCAGCTTGCCCGCTTCCAGTTCGCTCAAGCTGCCCACTGACTTGTCCAGTCCCATAAAATGAAGTGTTGGGGGGAAACTAAAATATAGACAAGACAGTCTTATTAGCCCAGAAGCTTACTAAAATATGAAACCAACATCCCAGTTGCCAAGAAAAGATGCAGAAATTGCATAGTGCTGAATAGAGGAAGATGAGACATTACATTACCTGGAAAATAACTATTTGTTGTCCCATGCACATTCACAACTGGGAATGTAGGTTGGAACTTTATGGACGTTCATAAGTGGTGTGTCCCTAACGTACGAATTTTTGAAAGAAAAGCTCGGAAACGCAGCATTTCTGTCGTCCACAGAACAATCAAAGCGAAATACACCTTCCTCAAGAATTAGCTCAAAAATCATTTTCCCACAACATGCCTTTGAGTTTGATGGCGTCCCTTCAGATCCAGCCATCATAGATACTACTCTTGATCTTTGATCAATCAACCTCTCTTGAATTGCTGTCTTCCTGTATGCAGGCAATCATATCAAGAAACTTCCCCAACCATACATGAAAAAAAAAAAAAAAAAAAAAAGTCAATTTAAATATAACAGAGTTCGAAAATTGAAACACATTCATCTTGCACACACCAATGCATCCAACAGCTAGAACCTAGTAATTTCTCAAAGAAGAAATTTATCAAAACACTTCATGGGCAAAGGCCGGGCAGCATAGCTTTTTGTAGAAATTAAACTCTTAAATTCAGATTACTGACCCACTGATCTCAAGGAGGCATAAACATTTTTCTGGCAAAGTAATTAATTAGTTAATTAATCCATCTAGTTAACAATTTGTCGTTTTGAAAACAAATATATTTGCATTAGTGAGTCTTTTGCCATGTAGAAGATACTAATAATTTAAAAAAATCTCAGCTGCCACATTTCAGAGCTTTCTTGCTTTCACAGTGTAAAAGTAAGATTTTCCAATACACTATTTTCGCAGCTGTTTGATTTTGTGAAATAATGACTATGGAATTCAAATGAAGAACCCGACAATCCAAAAGGAGAATGAACAGGGGACTTACAGTTAGAGGTGAGGGTGAGAAAGCCCTAGCGCGGCGGCAGTTATCGGTGGCGCGCGAATGGGAGCTCGGTTGTGGCAACGTAGAGGAAGAGAATTGAACAGGGATTTACTTGGAATAGGAAAGAAGGGGAAGACGCGGCGAGGATCAGTTAGGGCAGAAGAAGGCAGATGCGATTGACGAAAGAGAGAGGACCACCAGTGGCGCGATGGTGAGGCCGTGAGGGTGCGACAGAGATAGGGTCAACGAGTAATGGCCGGAGAGCGTCGCACGATTAGGGGATGGCCGGATAGCTTCGCACAGCGGCAGCGGCGCTAGGGCAACGGGTGAAGCAAGGAAGGAGGCGGATGAGGGCTTAATCTGCGGGTGGGGGAGGAAATAGGGCACGGTGAGGACCTCGGAGTGAAGCAAGCGGAAGAGCTAGTGGATTCACAAGGCATCGCGTGAAGCGGCAGTGCGAGGAAGAGGCGGCGTCCGACAATTCACATTATATATATCTTAGATACTGTATACATTCTACATACATGGATCTGTTTCCAGTCTTATTTACAATGGTCTGTTCCTCCATTCTCCGTCATCCCAATTACCAATGACAGTTAAGGGACAATGGGCAAGCTTCCACTCACCGCCCTTCCTTTGTTTCTCATCAATCATCCTATCTACAAATTCCTCAGCCATATCACTAAAGAACATACGTTCAAGATGAGTCAAATGCTCAACTCCTACAGGCAGTTCCCTCATCGCTTTACAATAATAAATGTCCCACCTTTTGAGATTCATCATGGACCCCTTCTCCACTGTCACCCATTTCAATCCTCTCAACTTTGTCAGTTCCAATGTTAAAAGCCTGGGGAAACCTCCGGACTTGAAATTTAATCCTTCTCCTTCGTAGGCACAATACAGTTCAAGGATTTCTAAATTGGGCATCTTTTGAATACATTCGAGTGGATCTTCAACCATTTTGCTCCATCTCAACTTTAAAGTTTTGAGTGTGCCAAGAGAAGGTATCCACTGCGGCACCTTTTCTAAGGGTCCTTCCAAGAGAACTAATTGAAGATACTTTAACGAAGTGCGCGGCATATGGTAATCAAGATCAATAACCTCATCTTCCCCAAGTGAAGAAATGATGAGCGAATTCAAGTAACTGAGATTTGTAAGGGATGAACAAAGATTCTTTCCATCTCCATTTTTTAGCTTCACAATTCCCAATCTCCGCAATTCTTTGAGTCTCCCAATCTCTTTCACCATCTCCGTATTCACACTTGCATCTATATAACAAAGCTTTTGCAATTGCGATAATTGTCCAATTTCATGTGGAGCCTTGAATCCTAGCGTGATATCAAATTGCAAGTAACCTTCAACAACATAACGATACACAGAGAGATATCGCAGCCTTTTGAGCTTGATGATTTCAACAGGCAACTCAATTACTTGACATCCCTTAAGATCCAATGTCTCCAACTTCTTCAGATTTCCAATTGACTTTGGAACGACTGAAATTTTTGTATCCCTAAAGCACAAGTACTTCAGTCCATATAATGTGAAAACCTCATCTGGTATTTCATCTAGTGGAGCTCTTCTTAGATCTAGCTCCTTCAACATTCTACAACCTCCATGTAGTACACTGCATATAATTGATCTCCACTCTAAATTACGAGAGCCAAAAAATACAAGAGTGCGAAGGCATTTGTACTTGCCAATCTGCTCAGTGTTATAGTAGCTAATATTGTCATCCATTGTTAGCCATCGAATTCGATCACCCCATGTTCCTCTTTCACTCTTTACGAATGCCAACCTTTGTTCTCTTGCCTTTGAAATAATATATTCCCGCACAAGGTCGTGGATACGATATCTTTTTGGCGTTTGTTCATCCCTTTTGGTTTGTGCAATTTGAATCATACTTCGGTTGCAGAGTTCGTTAAGGTAGGCATCAGCTCTTCCATGGTACTCCTTTCTTTTGTCTCTACAAATCCTTCTGCAATCCATAATCGGATTATAGTGGCTTTCTCGAGTAAATGATCTTCTGGGAATACACTCAAGAATAGAAGACAGGTTTTAAGATGGTATGGCAAATCATAGTAACTCAGAGAGATTACTTTCCCCAGCCTTTTATCTCCTTCTAATTCAGATCCGAAATTGTGGCTAAACATTCTCCACTCCTCAATTGCATTTCTCTTTGTAGCCAAGATACCACCAATCACAACAATTGCAAGTGGCAATCCCCTACATCTTCGTAATATGTCAGCTGATATTTCTTTCAAGGAGGGAGGACATGAGTCACCTCGAAATGCCTTCCTATAAAATAACTTTTCTGCTTCCTCTTCGGGCAATGGTTGCATATCATAGATGTGGCCACCATTGTCATGACATGCGTAGCTACCAACCTCTTTATTGCGGGTGGTGATGATAATGCAACCTCGGTCATCAGTATTGCTTCTGGTTCTGGGAAATGCACACCAAAGTGCTTCCCAAACATTTTTCTTCCAAATGTCGTCGAGCACAACAATGTACTTTTTGTATAGGACGAAATTGTAGATGAACTCTCTCATATCATCCGCATCCATGCTTTCTAATGTTGATGGCAGTGCTTGCTTCACCTCATTTAGTAGTTGCTTAATCATGTCCCGGAGAAGATTCTCAATGTTGTACGTCTCTGAAACGTTTATCCAGACATGATGATTAAATTTTTGCTTCACCGATGGATCATCGTATACCTTCTTCACTAGAGTGGTTTTACCCAACCCACCCGTTCCCACTACAGCAATCACCTGAAGGGAATGATCAGCAATTGAAATCCACGTAAGAAGCTGCTTCTTTGGCCGTTCAATGCCTATCACTTCTGCTTCTTCCAATAATCGAGCATCTCCCCGACCGTCATACACGATGTTACTAGCCATGTAACTAGAGTTTGATGCTGAAAACACACCACTCAAGTCTCTGTATGTAGTGAAAGCTCCTTGTGCTTTTGATCTTAGCGCTTTGATTTCATAAGCTACATTACGTTTGGCTTTGTATTTCTGAAGTGGGGAGTGGCTCAACTTTTTGATGTAGCAACAGATTCCTGGGGAAGGATGACGGACATGAGATTCAAGCATGTAGCTCTCAAGAACATCTTCGATTTCATATGCAATTTCGCGCACTTGTCTGACCCATTCTTTTAGTTGGAGATCAGTTTCTTCTCTGGCATCAGCAACTCTGAGGAATGCCCTCATCTGCTGGAAAACACCGCGGATCATTTCAATTTCATCTCTAAGACCACCAAGCAGGTTAAGCTCCTCTTGAAGCCATTCGGACAAGTGGTTGAGCAAAAAGCTAACAGCACTTTCTGCCATCTTGGATTGCTACAAGAAAATGTACAAGTGCCAATGTCACAACTATTTGAACTTTTTGCTTTTTTTTCTTTTTCTCAAACGTTCAAGATATAGTATAATACTGTACTACTTTGAGACTAAAAAAGCACTGGACATAGAAATAATTATAATCATGAAGCTTGATACCAAATGCAGATATGAGATCCCACAAAAATATTGGAACAATTCAGAGTTCATATGACAGTTAATTTTAATCTTGCAATTCTAATTTAAAGTAAAGGTTACGTTATGTTGTTTGGATCTGAAGATTGATTCCGAATACGTAAATTAAACGTTTCAAATGGAAAAAATTCAACCCCCAGCCATTTTCATTTTATTTATTCTAATTAAATGCATAGTACAGATCATGGACAATCTAACTACAGAAGAAGAGATCCAGACAAGCCCAACATAAGGTACTTATAAAGAATAGCGCCATCTGACTGACCTTCTTGGTTGTGGAGTAGATCTGAAGAAGATGAACAGCAACTGTAAATTGAGCTTTTGGGAATACGTACCCTCAACAAGAATCGGTGCAAGTGTTTATGAATAATGATGGGGCGAAATAAAGAAGCAAATCAGAAATTCTATTAGGTGAATCTGTGCATCAGGTTTAAATATTGTTTGTGGCTGCCACCAAACCATTTGCTTCGAGTCGTCGTCTACTTTTCGCTTGTGATGGTTGGGCTATCGTGTCGAGTGTGGGGTGCCAAAGTGAAGGACCACCACTGTTGGAAAGGTAAGTACTTCGTACAACCCTAAACCCTACTCCCTCCGTAATTTGGCCATTTGGTAAATAGTGACCGCCATTTGGAAAGGTGTGTTGGAGTCCCGATCCAATCTATGATGGGAGAAGGGGATTTGACTAGGTAAAGTCCCAACCCTCTCTTTTTTTTTCTTTTTTTTTTTTTTGATACAGGTATAGTTAACTAATGGTGATATTTGTTTATTACTATCTCCGTCTCGGTGTTTTTGTTACGGATGATTTTTTTTCACTATTCACTGTTTAACTTTGATTTGATTTTTTATCATAGCTATGTAAGAAAAAACATAGTCAAGTGAGATCTTGTTAGATTCGTCTAATTTTTAGACAATTAACTTTTTATAACTTTTCGTTGTACACAATTTAAGTTATTAACCATTAAAAATGTATATTGGCATACATGCTGGGTGGATCCGTAACGAAAATAGTGAGACGGAGGAAGTATTTGTGTTTAAATATTTGAAAATAATTAAAATTCTAATAAATTTAAATTTATGTTATGCATGTAAACAAGATTGTGAATGTCTAGTGTTCAACATGTGAATATCCATGTTCATGCCTTGATCATAAGGTTAGACATGTGAAAGTCTTGAAATGCATATGCCTTGATTATGAGGTTAGTAAATAGTGAGAGGATAAAAAAGTTTATAAATAGCCTATGTAATGTATTGAGAAAAGAGAAAAAAAATTTTATGCAAGCTTAATACTTGTTTCATCTCATGCCATAATTGTTACACTTTATCCATTTTATTATCCCACCTTTAAACTTCATTTCTTTCACCATTTAATCCCAATTTCCATTACAATACTTCCACTATAAACACAAGCTAATAAGCCATATACCATTTTATTATACACATACATAAATAAATATAGTTATTTCTATAACACGTTATCAGCACGAGCTCTATTAGAGTTTGCCAATTCTACCAAGGTTTTGTTGGAGTTCTGTTGTAAATTTGATTCATACCGGGGTTCTGCCAAAATTTTTCAAATCCAGAAGAAAATCACTTGAGGTAATATATTACAACTATTTTCAATATCAGTTATGACTAATTTTTCAAAACAGGAATCTATGCCGTTGGAAAGATCCGGGGATTAATTATTTATCTTGAAATATGGATATTAAGATTTATTTGGAAACAATGGGTCTAGAAAAGACCATTATAAAAAAAAATACGGCCACAGGCCTAGACCGCAAAAAAAAAAAATACGGCCACAGGCCAAGACCTAGAAAAACAAAACGGTCAAAAGATCATATTGGTCTATATATGGGAAATAAGCATTTTGCCAATTCTTATTTTTGATAAGAGATAGTGACAGTTCCCTTAATGTGGGGGCAAATGACAGCTCTTTGATAAAATAAAGATTTTTGGCTGAAATCCCAAATGCGGGGCATCATAATGACTGCAAGACTATAAGTCTGTAAATGATATAAATCAGTCATGTTCAGAATAATGTCACGATTGAGATATGTGACAATATATTAATAAAAATGACATTAATACCAACAGAGTCCATAAATCTTAGTTCGGTTATACCAACAGATTTCGTGGGTCTTTAGTTTGGTGTGTACTGACAGAGTCAGATTCTTAAATGGCAAAATAATTGCCAGAAATTATGCCTCTAAAAGGCGAAGCAATTGAAGAAAAATGCTATCAATATGGCAGGAGGACATAGTCCCATAATTTGTCGTACGACTAATGAATTGGTACTAATTACCGAGAATTATTGATAAATAAAGCAAATAAAGGTTGAAATAAACCTTGCTAAAGTACGACAATATAAATATTACAAAAGGCCATTATTGATATGCTAAATATATCATCGAAAGATATACAAATTTCTTCAATGATACAATATTATTATATTGTTTTTATTACGCTTTGAATTTTTTTAAGTTCTGCTATATTATTATGCATTGTGTTGTTTCACTTATATTTAATCTTGTTTTAATATTAATTATATCTTGTTTTAATTACAGCAAAATGGGGAATTATAAAAGTGATAATATATGTCTTATTGGTAGTGCTTCAACGCACACGATACTAAAAGACATAAGGTATTTTTCCAATTTAAAAATGGGAGATACAAGCATAAACACAATATGTGGTAGTGCAAATATTATACAAGGAATTGGCACAGCCAACCTTATTTTCCCAGAGGGAACAAAATTAATTGTGAAAAATGCACTCCTATCTCCCAAGTCTCGAAGAAATTTATTAAGTTTTAAAGATATCCGAGAAAATGGGTATCATCTCGAGACATCGACTTCAGAGAATGTCGAATATTTATTAATTACAAATACCACACATGGTAAGAAATATATATTGGAAAAATTACCAGCTCTGTCTTCTGGATTGTATTTTTCAAAGATAAATACAATTGAAAATTATCACTTAGACCACAGGTCTAATATTCCCCAAATAAACCAGAGGTTTATTGATGGCCAGAGGCCCACTAATATATATCATCCCAAAATAGACCAGATGTCTATTGGAAGCCATAGGCTTACTGATGAATATATGATATGGCATGATCGCCTAGGCCATCCCGGCTCTACAATGATGAGGCGAATTATTACAAATAGTCATGGCCATTCATTAAAGGGACAAAAATTGCTGCAACATAATGATTATATATGTGTTGCTTGCTCCCAAGGAAAATTAATTTCCAAACATTCACCAACAAAAGTGGGAACTGAAAGCCCCAGTTTTCTTGAAAGAATTCAGGGCGATATATGTGGACCTATAGATCCACCATGTGGACCATTTAAATATTTTATGGTGCTAATTGATGCATCAACACGATGGTCCAATGTATCATTATTATCATCTCGCAACCATGCGTTTGCAAAATTACTTGCTCAAATTATTAAATTACGAGCACAGTTCCCTGATTATACAATAAAAAAATATCCGGTTGGATAATGCTGGTGAATATTCATCCCAGAGGTTTGATGAATACTGCGTGTCAATTGGCATAACAGTTGAGCATCCTGTTGCTCATGTCCATACACAGAATGGACTTGCTGAATCGCTTATAAAGCGTTTACAATTAATTGCCAGACCATTATTAATGAGATCTGGATTGCCATTGACAGCTTGGGGGCATGCAATATTACATGCAGCAAAATTGGTGCGGTTAAGGCCGACACATTATCATGAATACTCCCCTATACAATTAACATTTGGGCATGAACCCAATATATCCCATCTCAGAATATTTGGTTGCGCTGTGTATGTCCCGATTGCACCACCTCAACGCACAAAGATGGGTCCCCAACGTAGATTGGGAATATATGTCGGGTATGAATCACCATCGATTATTCGATATCTCGAACCATTAACTGGTGATTTATTTACTGCGAAATTCAAAGATTGTCATTTTGACGAATCTCATTTCCCGACATTAGGGGGAGACAGAAATCAACCAAAGAAAGAAAAAGAAATCAACTGGAAAACACCGTTAGATTTCTTCGATCCTCGTACAAATGATTGTGAACTAGAAGTACAAAGAATTGTACATTTGCAGAGTATTGCAAATCAATTGCCGGACGCATTATGCGACTCTAAAAGAGTAACAAAATCTCTTATACCGGCAGCAAATGTTCCAATCAAAATTAATGTCCCAGAGGGACCAATTACAAGTGCCAAAGATGAATCTACTGCACGCTTGAAGCGTGGTAGACCACCAGGTTCAAAAGATAAAAATCCTCGAAAGAAAAGAGGATCACAAATCATTGAAAGTGACAAAATTACAGAAAATATTCCAGAGGAAAAAGACGCTCTTGAAGAGCAAACAGCTCCAGAGGAGAATGAACTTGAAAATAATGAAATATCAATCAATTTTGTCACAAGCAGAAATGTTTGGAATCGAGATGCAATTATCATAGATAATGTATTCTCGTACCACATAGCACTTGACATCATAAATGATGACGAGGATCATGAACCAAATTCGGTTGATGAATGTCGGAAAAGAAAAGATTGGCCAAAATGGAAAGATGCAATCCAGTCTGAATTGGATTCCCTGGCTAGACGAAATGTGTTTGGACCGATTGCCAAAACACCAGAAAGTATAAAGCCAGTTGGATACAGATGGGTTTTTGTAAGAAAAAGAAATGACAAAAATGAAATTGTCAGATACAAAGCGAGATTAGTCGCCCAAGGGTTTTCACAGAGACCCGGATTTGATTATGATGAAACATATTCCCCCGTAATGGATGGAATAACATTTAGATATCTTATCAGTTTAGCAGTCCATCAAAATCTTGAAATGAGATTGATGGATGTTATTACTGCGTATCTATATGGAAATTTAGATACAGATATCTATATGAAGGTCCCAGAGGGATTAAAAATGTCAGAGACATATGAATCAAATCCTAGACATATGTATTCCATCAAATTACAAAAATCCCTATATGGACTGAAACAGTCCGGGCGAATGTGGTATAACCGACTCAGTGAGTCATTGATACAAGAGGGTTATACAAATGACCCAATTTGTCCATGTATTTTCATTAAGAAAAATGGACAAGGGTTTGTAATCATTGCAGTTTATGTTGATGATCTCAACTTGATTGGAACTCCAGATGAGCTCCAAAAGGCTGTTGAATACCTAAAAAAAGAGTTTGAAATCAAAGATTTTGGTAAAACCAAATCATGCCTTGGTTTGCAAATTGAATATTTAAATAATGGAACATTTGTCCATCAAACAGCTTATACTCAGAGAGTATTAAAGCGATTTTATATGGATAAAGCACATCCATTGAGTACTCCAATGGTCGTAAGGTCACTTGATATAAAAAAGGATCCGTTTAGACCACAAGAGGAAGGTGAACAAATTCTTGGACCAGAGGTCCCATATTTAAGTGCCATAGGTGCTTTAATGTATCTTGCAAACTGCACTAGACCAGATATATCATTTGCAGTAAATTTATTAGCGAGATTCAGTTCATCTCCTACAAGACGACATTGGAATGGAATTAAACATATATTTCGCTATCTCCAAGGAACTATTGATCTTGGGTTATTTTACCCAAATGACTCTCGACATGAAATAATCGGCTTTGCTGATGCCGGATATTTATCAGATCCACATAAAGCCAAATCTCAAACTGGCTATGTTTTTACATGTGGTGGTACTGCAATTTCATGGAGATCAATGAAGCAGACTTTGACTGCTACTTCGTCAAATCATGCTGAAATTTTAGCAATCCATGAAGCCAGTCGAGAATGTGTATGGTTGCGATCTTTGATGCACCATATATTGAAAAATTGTGGCATGGCTACTGAAGAAAAAATATCCTCAACAGTTTTATATGAAGACAATGCAGCTTGTATAGCACAATTGAAGGGAGGGTATATTAAAGGAGATAGAACGAAACACATTTCACCAAAATTTTTCTTCACTCATGATTTACAGAAAAATGGTGAAATAGATGTGCAGCAAATCCGTTCAGCTGATAATCTTGCAGATTTATTTACCAAGGCACTACCAACAGCAACATTCGAAAAGTTGGTGAAAAGCATTGGGATGCGCCAACTAAAGAACTTCAACTGATGCTTTGATCAGGGGGAGAAGTAAATATGCAAGAATCATGTACTCTTTTTCCTAACTTGAATTTTTTCCCATAGGGTTTTTTCCAAGTAAGGTTTTAACGAGGCATATTCTTCGTATTGACGACATTCAAGGGGGAGTGTTATGCATGTAAACAAGATTGTGAATGTCTAGTGTTCAACATGTGAATATCCATGTTCATGCCTTGATCATAAGGTTAGACATGTGAAAGTCTTGAAATGCATATGCCTTGATTATGAGGTTAGTAAATAGTGAGAGGATAAAAAAGTTTATAAATAGCCTATGTAATGTATTGAGAAAAGAGAGAAAAAATTTTATGCAAGCTTAATACTTGTTTCATCTCATGCCATAATTGTTACACTTTATCCATTTTATTATCCCACCTTTAAACTTCATTTCTTTCACCATTTAATCCCAATTTCCATTACAATACTTCCACTATAAACACAAGCTAATAAGCCATATACCATTTTATTATACACATACATAAATAAATATAGTTATTTCTATAACAATTTATAATTATTCTGCCCAGTGAGTCCTTGCATTTTTCTCATTACTTACGAGTTACGACATCCAAGAGACCAAGCACATTGATTAGGAGGTGTTTAATTTGTACGCAACTCACCTATTGAAAAATTATCCATTAATTAACTGTCCGGCCATATTAATTCTTTAATGAAACCTTTACATACGTCCCATAAATGTTACACCAACCACATATTTATTGCTCCAGGTCATATACTATCACTATGAATGAATATTCCTATTTTGATTTATCATTTAATTTGATGCCACAAAGTTGATATTGATATTTACTGTATGCAATAAGCTAATTATTAATTCAATTCAATTTTTTAGATTAAAAAAAATGGAAAGGAAAAGCTACCTAAATGAAGCTAACAACAGTACAAGAATGAGAACATATTTAACTGTTTGAATCAAACCTGAAATCATCCATTTAATTTGTATTTCTTCAAATTAAATCAAATGAATCAATCTCGGGTATGAGGATTTAGCCCAGGTGCTTAAGTTTTTCGACTTCCAACAGAAGGTTGGAGGTTTGATTCCCCACAGACCCCTATTTCTAACTTTTATTCCCCCTTTGTAATTTGTATGGCATGGACTCCCACCATCTATTTCCTAGCCTGTATAGTTTGTTCAGCAACAACAAAAGAAAATGAATCAATATGTTTCCTAGCCTTTATTGGCTGTTTCGCAAAAAAATAAATAACTAAATAAATAAAATAAATAAAATATCAATCAATGATGTATAAATCGTTTCAACAAACTCTTTTATACTACCCAATATAAATGTAAAGAAAAAAATTAAAGATACTGTAGGGATTAGGGACAGTGTAGTTACTTGAAGAATGTAAGTATCCAGTTATCCACTGTCCCAATTTATCACCTTTACAGGGTATGCCTTCAATGATCCCAATTTGAAATCTTTGATGTCCAGTCTCAATCATGTCATCTAACTTATTAGGAATGTTTTAGCACATATCTATTGAAATTGAAATTGGCATCATGATATTGCACAGGTATCCCTTCAATGGTCCAAATCATGTAATTGTACAATCTACTAGTTAGTAGTTAAGCTTCTTAAACTTGCTAACAACATTGAGTCGGGAGAAAGTAAGAAGACATACGAGGACAATTTTCACTAATCTCACAAAGTCAGCATAGCAAATGTGTATTACTACTGGTACATGGTGTAGACTTAAAATCATTCAAATACCAAACTCTACATTACAAAGATCAAAGGATGAGGATGCCATCAAAAGTAGTAGCAGAATTGTCCCAATCACAAAGAGGGATAAATGCAAAGAGGGAAAATAAGTGGGCCAAGAAGTGTACAGTGCAGACACCATATATGTTAGCTAAACCTACAAATGCAAGAAATTAGTACAAGTTTGCAAAGGGGTAGTATTCTGTACAGGAATTAGGAATTAAGGAAATTTGAATGTGACAGCTTCAAGGGTTCTAACCACACTCATGGAATGACTTCCACATAGATCTTAAGTCATCATTGCTATAAATTAAGAGTAGATGGCGAGGTAGTAACTAGTAACAAGAACAATCCAAATGGTCCATCGAAAACTCTGGACCATTTTGTTGATGCTGGCAGGCACTACCAAATATAATGGCAGAAAACAGCGTATACCAAACCCAGTTAAGACAGGCAATCATACATAGTTTGGGGGACTTAATCAACTATGTTCCTTGTTAATACAATGTTTGAACTCTATAACCTGTACTTTTCATTGAGATGTTGATACAGGTGTTGGCACTTTGCTTTGACGACGACAGTTACCAGACTCGACTAGGTTTAATGATTTGTATATATATTTGTATTGAGTCTGTAATTAGAAGTAGATTGAGTATTCATTGTTTACATCTTTAGTGTATACGTCTTGAGAGATTTTTCATTGTTCTTGAGTCTTCAAGAAAGTTAGTTAAGTTTTTCAAGATAGTTATGCATTGAAGAACTTGAGTTGTATTTGATATGCGCTTATTGTAAAAGTCTGGAGAAGATGATTCAGGTGGATTAAAGAAGAAGAACGAAGAAGATCAGATTCAAGGAGATTCTGGAGATTCGGATCAGGAGGTGTTCCTGCAGGCTGTTGTTGAGGGGGAGTCTCAACAATAGTGTTCGTCTAGATAGTTCGTCTAGTGTTGAGTCCGTTTCTAGTTTGAATCTAGGTTGAAGTCTGTAGAGTTTTTTGGTTCTTCTTAGTCTAGATCACCTGGATTGGAATCCCCCAGATGTAGGTCTCACGACCGAACTGGGTCAACAAATTCTTGGTGTTCTTACTGCTTTCCATTAACACAAAGTTACAACACACGGCTAACGACGATAACTGAATCTTGGTTAAAAGGGACCTTCAATTTGGTATCAGAGCAGATTCTCAAACGTAGCTGAGAAAAATGCATTCATTTTCAAGATTCAAGAATCATGATTCGAGAAGGAGCATCGAATGCACGACCACCATTGTTTGACGGAAATGACTACGCCTATTGGAAAGCAAGAATGAAGAATTATCTACTAGCACAAGGAGAAGAGGTCTGGGAGTCTGTTCTTGAGCCATGGGCGCATCCAATCAGAGAAGACAAAGCCCCAGAAGGATCGACTAAACCCGCAAAAATTCGTCTGGCAAGGAAATCCGAATTGACGCAAGAAGAGAAGAGTCTACGGCAAGCAAATTACACGGCTCTCAACGCAATCAGTGGTGCCATGGATGAACCTCAATTTCGAATGATTGCAAATTGCACAACTGCATACGAAGCATGGAATTTCTTGGAGACACAGCACGAAGGTTCAGAGGATGTTAAATCTACCAGGCTACATCGGATCGAGTCTATCTTCGATAGTCTGCGGATGACAAATGATGAAGATGTTACAACATATTATGGGAGATTCATCGACATTGTCAATCAAGCCACAGCACTTGGAATGACCTTTGAAGGACCAAAATTGGTGAGAAAATTCCTCAGATCTGTTTCAAAGAAGTATTCAGGGAAGGTTTCAGCCCTTGAGGAAGTGGAGAAGATCAAGACCATGTCTCTTAGAGAATTAGTGGGAATCTTGCAAACATACGAGATGAATCATCTTGCAACTGAGAAATCCCAGAAGAACATCGCATTCAAGGCTGAAGAGGATGCTACAGAATTTACAGAAGATGATGTATCTTTTCTCTCCAAGAAGATTGCAAAGATGTTGCAGAACAAACGCTTTCAGAAGTTCCAGTCAAACAGGAATTCGACTAGAAGTTCTGACGCGCCATCAACGACCAAAACGCAGAACTTCAAAAAGGAAAAGAAATTTGATGGAAAATTTCGAAAGCCTAAGAAATCAAGAGATGATGAAGATACTGAGAAAGATAATGAAGTCATATGCTTTGAATGTGGTGGGAAAGGTCATGTCAAAAAGGAATGTCCTACAGCCAAGAAGAGGAGAGGAAAAGTACTTCAAGCCACACTAAGTGATGATGATGAGTCAGAAGTTGAAGCTTCAAATGAACAATCTAGTGATGAAGAAGAAGTTGTAGCATATATGACGAGAGAAGCCAGTCCTACTCCTATGGAAGGTAATTCTGAGTCAATCAATTAATTGCTGACATTTCCTCTATTGTTTCAGGTGAATCAGGTAATCTTTATGCTAAGCTTGTTGAAATCTATGAAGATCTTAAGGAAGAGTTTGATGAAACTGTTTTAGAAAAACAGAGGTTGTTGAAACAACTCACAGACATCGAGCTGACACTTAACAAAGTAGAGTCTGAGAAGGTTAAAGCTGTTGATGATCTAAATGCTTTGAGGACAGAGTATGAAGAGGTTAAGGTTCAGAACTCAACATTGTCCAAGGAAAAGGAATCTCTTCAGAAAGAGTTGATCGTTCTGAAAGATCAAATTGCTGATTTGAAGAAGATGGCTAAGAGTAAGGGCAAACTGGATGAAGTACTTTCTATTGGGAAGAGCTATAAAGATATGAGAGGAATTGGTTATAAGAATCAAGGATCTACTGGAAAAAGATTATTTGTTAGTGGAGGAAACCTAAATGCTGAGTCAAGTTTATTGTCTCAACAAAATGTTGCCACATCATCCAAATGACGCCGAGAGTGTGTTTACTGCAGTCTTCCTGGCCATACAGCTGAAACATGCATGAGAATAGTTCGTGATCTTATGAACGGACGTCCAGTGGTTTGGCCTAATGATGATTTGAAGAAGAAGATCATTATTCAGAAAGAATGGGTGCCAAAGAGAAAAGTATCTCATTGTCTTGTAGTTCTGACTTCACAGCAACAACTTCGAAGTAAGAGATGGTACTTTGATTCAGGCTGTTCAAGACATATGACTGGAGATAAAGTGATTCTGAGCAATTTCACTGCTAGAGATTGTGGAGATGTTGTTTTTGGTGATGGTGCAAAGAGTAAGATTACAGGTTTTGATAATATAGAGAGTGGAGATTTATCTCAACTTTCTAAGGTTTATCATGTAGAAGGGCTTACTACTAATCTCATTTCTATAGGTCAATTATGTGATGAAGATGCTCTTGTTATCTTTACTAAGAACTTTTGTGAAGTTTTTGATTGCAGGAGAAATAATATTTTGACAGGGAAACGCTCTAAGAATAATTGCTATACTTTGGAAGTAAATCTGGCCAAGGCACTAGTTAGCAAAGATGATCTTACAAACTTGTGGCACAAAAGGCTAGGACATATCAACTACCAAACTTTGTACAAGCTGAGCTGTTCCAATGCTGTCAGAGGGTTGCCAAAACTTCATAACAATAAAGATCTTACCTGTGTTGATTGTTCTAAAGGGAAGCAGACACGAACCAAACACAAGAAGACTGATGGAATCTCAACAAGTCATTGCTTAGAACTTGTTCACATGGATCTTATGGGTCCTACAGAAACCGAAAGCCTAAATTGTGACGCCCCGAAAATCTGAAACCATTTTCGTGACGTCACCGCCGTATTAACTGTTCTAAACTGTCGATTACTCAGCTTAGACAGTCAATACAAGTACAAAGAAATAACTGTAGCAAGAAAAACTATTATAAGCAGTGAGCAATCCCAGGAACATCACATTGCATATCCGGGCTACAAGCCCTGAATAAATTATCGACATGCTCACAATTTCCTTACCAGAAATTAACACATAATAAAATTCAAGTGCTTCAACCATCACCTCGATGAGCGACAACTAACTCTACATCAAATAACCGATACGTGTGTATAAAAATATATTCCAATTAAATAAAAACACAAAGATGCACCCTAGCTAGTTCGCTCAGCCCATACCCCCATCATCATGTTCTGCGCCGTCCGTAGAAAGATCTATAAAACAACCACACAACGACAAGGTGTCAGCACAACATAACGTTGTACTGGCAAGGAATAGAAGTAGCATATCATAAAGAATCTATAGCAACAGTTAATAACAATAATTAAAGACATAAAGTAAATTCTGGGCATATTCCTCGAGCCATATACAACATGATCATATCCATAATCCATTAGTTACCAATATCACCTCTCGCCCTGCACATATGTCAAATATGAAACCAATCCAGTGCACCATAATCCAATAATCAAGTATATGTCAGATGAAACCAATCCAACGCACAATAATCCATCAGTCAAATTATATGTCAGATGAAATCAATCCAATGCACCATAATCCATTAACCAAATAATATGTCAGATGAAACCAATCCAATGCACCATAATCCATTAACCAAATAATACGTCAGATGAAACCAATCCAATGCACCATAATCCATTAACCAAATAATATCATCTCTCGCCATGCAGAGGACTCTATAACTACTAACACCGGCATCCTAGACTTGTTTTCAACTGTCTAGGGTTATAGACACATACAGGCTTATCTCGCCATGCAGAGGACTCTATAACTACCAACACCGGTGTCCCAGACAGTACTCCAACTGCCTAGGGTTATAGACACATACAGGCTCTACCCGTAGGAGGGACAATTACCCTCATCCGATATCCGAAATTCCATATACCATGTGGCTCATGCATTGGTTTCATAAGACATATAATTTACCAAAATCAAACCATAGATTGAACACATCATAAGAGTTGTCAAGTATCATCACAATGGTCTTGAGATACACCAATCTCAACATAACAGTAAATATTCTCTTAAGTCATAGCGCAAGGAACCCGTCCACCCGGTATTCCTTAAGATTCTAAGGTTTGACCTAGTTGTTAAAGCAACATATGATTCGCGAGAACACTTAGATTCATCTAAGGCATAATAATCCAAGCTCATCTAAGGCATCATACAATTCGTGTGGAACACTTAAATACGTCTAAGTTATCTAGAAACATCATACAATTCGTGTGGAACACTTAAATACGTCTAGGTTATCTAGAAATAGGTTCTAAGCATTCCTAGGAATAATATTCCTAATCATCTAGATTCACATTGTGTAACATCTCCACTTATCTCTTTATGCAATTATGCTATTCTAACCCTTGCCTTTATTATAAATCTTCAAAGCTTCCTTTGTACAACTTCAACTTTCACGTGGCTTCAATACAAGTCCACACTCGTTCCCTGTACAATAATATCATCATAAGAATTAAAATAATTTAACAATACCAACTCCATCATCTCCTCTTATCTCCAACACCAACAACCACCTCCAATCCCCTTTTTATAATCCCTCCAAATCAACCACCCAACACTTCCCATTCTATGTTTATCAATATAGAATTAGGTAACTCCAAAATAATTCAACAAAGCCAAATAATAAAGACTAATCCAATACTCAACATAATATTCTTAAAGCTTAAGCACTCAAGTATTCTCATATTAAAACACTAGCAATATCATCTAATTAATTCAAGCATAGCCAAAACATCAAAATAACTCATGCTTTCCAAATCCACAATAGCCCACAAGTTCACAAGGTACAAAATTTCAAGGCAACATAACAATAGCATTTGATTCCCAAATTCAAGATCTTTAAACACTTAAACAAATAATAGTCATCCCTCCATTTCTCAATTACACATTTAACTTTAAATCACATTTTTAATATCAAGTTCCCAAATATCAACATAATCAAATAAATCCATTTTAATTCTTTAATTAACATGCTAAACTCATAGGCATACCATACTTAAACAAGGACCTCACTTCAACATCTTAAAACTCATTTAAGCCTTTAAGACAATAATGCATTCCCAAATTTTAAATAAAATCTAATTTTGTTCAATTAAAAACTTCACCCAAGTTTTTCAAGAATAAAGCAAGTTCAAATACCAAATCCCAAATTAATATCACAACATGTCTATTCAAAAGAAACCTCTTTCAAAAATTCATTTAACCCATAAATTCACATTATAACCAAGCAAAGTTAACATGTTCAATATTCCTCATTTATCAAGTAATTAAAACAATTCCAATTGTACCAAGTCTTCCTCCAAAATAATCATCTAAAACAACATTAAAACTAGTAACATTCAAAAGCTCATTTACTCATATTCAAGAATACATGCATAAATTAACAAGTTACTCTCTTTCCATTCCAATCTAACACTTGCATAATCAACAACGTTCATACTAACTATACCAAGATTATACAAGAATCTCATTCAACAATCCCCCAAATTTCAAAAACTAACATCTAACCCATTTTAACAATAAAACCAAATACCCATTAGTCTACACAATCTTAAGTCGAAAAATCCAACAATAATCTAACACCCAAAACTCCATTACAACATCTACTAAGCAAGTTCACAAATTGCACAATAATTCCACAAACATAGCATCTCAATAGCACCAAAAGCCAAAAATGTGAAAATACTCAACCAACACCACCACTGCCGCCAACATCACTCCACCAATACCACCACCACACAGCCATCACCACCACCGCACCGCCGGCGAGTCGTCGGCGTCGCCCCCAACAGCCGCTGCTCACCACGACCACAGCGGGCGGCAGCCCACTGCTGCTGCCCGGCGCCGCGCTACAGCGGCGCCACCTCCACCACGCCACTGTCTTCCTCCTTCCTCCCTTCACCTCGCCGCTGACGCGGCGGTACCACCACCCCCACAGTCCCAATTTCGAACTCCAATCAAGAATGGCAAGAAGGAACGAGAACAAGGGGGAAAATTAGGAAAATTGAAAATGCAATCCTTACATAGGTTCCTCTACACCTTCAAGCTTCAAGCTTCCAACAATGGGATTTCTTCTCCTCCGAATCGCGATTTGAGCTTCAAGAGAAATCCCCAATATTTGGTCCCATGGTGGTGACGGGAAAGAGAATGGGACAAATGCCCTATCTCTCTAATATTCCCCAATTTAAGGTCAAAGGACCTATTAGCAATTTATTAATTGCACCTTGACCCCTCCACAATTCCAATACTATATTTCTTCCTTATTGATAGATTGGGCTTATTTTTCACTACTAATTTTAATGGTTGGGCTCTTAGTTTATCTCATTGGGCTATCTAACTAATTTATCAAGCACCAACTTAATTAATTAAGCCAACTTAGTTAAGTAATCATAATTAAATTAATTTAATCATGAATTAATTATCCGGGATGTTACATAAATGGCAAGAGGTACACTTTAGTTCTTGTAGATGATTTTTCGAGATTTACTTGGGTCTGTTTTCTCTGGAGTAAAGATGAAGCATTTCAACAATTTGAGAGATTGAGCCTAAAGCTAATGAATGAGAAGCAAGTCAAAATTAAGAGAATAAGGACTGATCATGGACGTGAGTTCGAAAACCAGGAGTTCGAACATTTCTGTAACAACCATGGAATTTCTCATGAGTTTTCTGCACCAAAAACGCCTCAACAAAATGGGATTGCTGAAAGAAAGAATAGGACTCTTCAAGAGATGGCACGTTCTATGTTGCATGCTAGCACACTTGGCAAGTCATTTTGGGCCGAAGCAGTTCACACAGCTTGTCACATCATCAATCGAGTGTTGTTACGACCTCACACCAACGACACACCTTATAAAATCTGGAATTGTAACACTCCTACTATTAAATACTTTCATATTTTTGGATCAAAATGTTTTGTCTACAGGGACAGGGAACATCTTAAAAAGTTTGATGCAAGATCTGAAGAATGATGGTTTTTGAGTTACTCAAACAACTCAAGAGCTTTTCGGGTCTATCTAACTCAAGCTAAGAAGGTTACTGAGTCAGTCAATGTATTGTTTAAAGATCAATATAATCTACCATCTAGAGAGCTGGATGATCCAGTACCTAGTGTTCCTACTTCCAGTATTACAGAAGCACCTGTAGTTGAGACATCAGATCAACATCAGTTTGAAGGAGTTGATATCGATGATGATGAAGGAGATCAATCTGAGCAACTTTCAGAAGAGTGTGTAGAAAGTTCTGAAACTACTGTTTTGGATAAGAGAAAAGGTCCAAGAACTCTGAAGCATCACTCACAACAGGATATTATTGGTGATCCAAGCGCTCAACGTCTTACTAGAAGCAAGAGAGTTAATTACAGAGAGTTGGCAGGTCTAAACTGTTTCATATCTAAAGTGGAGCCAAAGAATGTATCTGAAGCCCTTATGGATGAATATTGGATAGCAGCAATGCAAGACGAGCTGGTTCAATTTGAAAGGAATGATGTTTGGGAGTTGGTCGAACAACCACAGAACATCAATGTTATTGGTACTAAGTGGGTCTTTAGGAACAAAACAGATGAACAAGGGAATATCATCAGGAATAAAGCACGCTTGGTAGCTCAAGGTTTCACACAAATAGAAGGCTTAGATTATGGTGAAACATTCGCTCCTGTAGCTAGGATGGAAGCTGTCAGAATTCTATTAGCCTTTGCTTGTTCTATGGATTTCAAGTTGTATCAACTTGACATCAAAACAGCTTTCTTAAATGGCAAGATCAAAGAGGAGATCTTTGTGGCACAGCCTGCTGGTTTTGAGGATCCAACTAGACCAAATCATGTTTATCGAGTGAAAGGTGCACTTTATGGTCTTAAGCAAGCTCCTAGAGCTTGGTATGATCGATTGTCTTCATTCCTTATCTGCAATGGTTACAAAAGAGGAGAAGCTGATAAGACGATGTTTATCAAACATGAGAACGACCACTTCATAATTGCACAGGTATATGTAGATGATATTATCTTCGGAGCAACGTCAGAACATCTCATAAACGACTTTATTAAAGCTATGCAGTCTGAGTTTGAAATGAGTATGATAGGAGAGTTGACTTACTTCTTAGGACTACAAGTGAAGCAACTGGATGATGGAATATTTCTTAGTCAAGAGAAGTATGCTCGAAACATGCTAAAGAGATTTAAGTTGGATGATAGCAAGGTCGCTAGAACACCGCAAGGACAACAACAGAAATTATCCAAGGATGATCAAGGAGCTGATGTAGATCAGAAATTGTATCGAAGCATGATCGGTAGTCTACTCTACTTAACAGCCACTAGACCCGATATCTCTTTTAGCACGGGAGTTTGTGCAAGATTTCAAGCAAATCCAAAGGAGGTGCATTTGAAAGCTGTAAAACGCATCATGAGATATATCAAAGGAACTGTTGGATTAGGCATTTGGTTCTCTAAAAGATCAAATTTGGACTTGATAGGGTATACGGATTCGGATTGGGCAGGTTGTAGTGATGACAGACGCTCGACGACCAGAGGCTGCTTCTACCTTGGGAACAACCTTGTATGTTGGTTTTCTAGGAAGCAAAATATAGTAGCACTCTCCACAGAGGAAGCAGAGTATATAGCTGCAACTTGTTGCTGTTCACAACTAATGTGGATGAAGCAAATTTTGAGTGATTATGGCATTAAGAAGGATGATTTTAAGGTCTATTGCGACAATACCAGTGCGATCAACATTTCAAAGAACCCTGTTCTACATAGTCGCAGCAAGCACATCGATATAAGGTATCATTTCATTAGAGATCTTGTAGAGGAAAGTGTGTGCAACATTGAACATATTGGGACGTTAGAACAACGCGCTGACATCCTAACTAAGGCACTTGATGGTGAAAGGTTTGAGACTTTTAGATCGGTAATGGGCCTTTGTTACTCAAATTAAATCTTTTCAAGTTTATGTTTATAATATTATGTATATACTTTTACACTTGATCTGGCCCAAAAGCATTTTCAGGCCCAATTCACTTCAAACCGATAAACTCAGCGTGGAGACGTTGTTGCAGCGCTCATGATGACTGCAAAAACTGACAGCCATCACGTCGTACATCGAGAGAAACCGTCGCCTCTTCACCTTCTTCTTTTCTCTCTTTAAAGTTCAGTTTTCTGAGTTTAATCCTTCACATTAGCCTTCACTCTTCAAAAATTTTAGTCTTGCAGTTCAAATTTCTCTTCAATGGCTTCATCTTCTTCCACCAACGTTGCTGAGAAGTCTTCTGAGCCTGTGATCGTTCAAGAGCCCTCAAAATCCCCAATTTCTGAGAACCCTAATGTTTCTGAATTCCAAAATCCATCCACGACTAATGAAAATCTTACTGAGTTAGCCATTACTGCTGCTGCTGTAGATGCTGAGCCAATCAAAGTTGTTCCAGCCCCTGAACAACCCACCAACACTACCACGAGTCACAATGTTGAAACAGAAGACCCTACTGCTCAAACTACTCCGCCTCCGTCCACCACTGAAGGAGAGCATCCTACTCCAGGAGGTGAAGAAAATGTTGGAGTGGAACACGACATTCTTCCCACGACGAGCCATCAAACCCTGACCCTGCGTCTCAGGATGAGTCACCAGAAGTTCCAACTGTGCCTCGACGTCCAGCCACACGATCTGCAAAGAAAAAGAGGAGTTCGTCTACTTCAGATGTCAATACTTCTGTCAAACGACCGCGCACGTGGCAGTCCCCTGTTGATCCTAAGTCGAAACGATAACAAAACCTATTTTACCAAGGAAATGATGGAGTTTGGTACAAGTGATCTCGCTCACAGGAAGTTCATACCAGAGGAGGCTTTTACTCACAAGACGTACTCCGAGATGGGATTTGATGAGTTTTTGGAGGAGCGACATTTACTGAAATGGGCAAATATCTTCAAGTCTTATTCTCCAACACTGGTGAGAGAATTCTATGCCAATCTTTCCTCTGATCTTTTAAGTGCAAACTCACCCTGGGCAGGAAAGATTTACATTCGTGGAAAGTTTATCACACTTACCCCTGCCACTATCAATGAGTTGTTGGAACTCCCTCCTAACGACGACCTCGGAGATGCTTTGGAGTACCTGCCTCAAGAGCCTGCTGAACTTGCTTTTCATATTTCCAATGAACGTGCTTTTGATTTTGGAAGACGCAAGTGCAGTTCTGCTGATCTGACCATGAAGTTCCATTGTCTGTACTACCTCTGTCGTGCGAACATTCTTCCAACGACGAATGCTTCTCAACCTTCCTTGGAGATGGGTAAACTTCTGTACATTATTGATACTGGGATTGAGCTTATGAATTTTGGTCTTCTTGTCTTAAAAAGGATGTTAGGTTTTACTCGGGACAACATATCTAAGGCAGCAAGTCTTCCTTATCCGGCCTTGATTACTCTTTTGCTTTATAAGCATGGTATCAAGGTTGATAAGACTGAACTTGTCAAGATCAATGTCCATGCCCCTACTCCTAATCAGCGGGACAAGCACAATGACTTTAAGGAAGGCCCTCCTCCGTCCGGAGCTGATCGAGTGCAGCAGATTAAAGCTGAATTGCTTGCACTTAGTGACAAGCAGACAAAGATAAGCCAGGAGGCCATTGCTACAAAAAGGAAGATCAATCAGCTTATCAGTATGCTCCCAGGCTCATTGTCCCCGCCAAGAAAAGGCTCTTCAAGCACTGCTCGTACTTCTGAACAGAACCCCTTTGCTGATGAGGAGGACTCTTCTGATGGAGTTGTGTGATCCATCAAGGGGGAGTAATTTGGGTTTCTGGTTTCTGGTTTGTGGTGGTTTGGTAAACTCTGAACTTTATCTGTTTTTGTGGATGTTTTTGATGGGTTGTTGATTGGTTGTTAAAACTTTGAACTGATGATGATATCTACTACTGCTATGCTTGTTTTTGGTTTTTTGCTTACTAATTCGAACTGTCGTCTGTGGTACTAATGTTGGTATTCTGAACTGGTAATATTCTGATTGATATGTGCTAATTTGTGCTTATTTGACTTACTGTTTGAAACCTGTTTGATGGATCATCATCTCCATGAAATGTGGGGGAGATTGTTAATACAATGTTTGAACTCTATAACCTGTACTTTTCATTGAGATGTTGATACAGGTGTTGGCACTTTGCTTTGACGATGACAGTTACCAGACTCGACTAGGTTTAATGATTTGTATATATATTTGTATTGAGTCTGTAATTAGAAGTAGATTGAGTATTCATTGTTTACATCTTTAGTGTATACGTCTTGAGAGATTTTTCATTGTTCTTGAGTCTTCAAGAAAGTTAGTTAAGTTTTTCAAGATAGTTATGCATTGAAGAACTTGAGTTGTATTTGATATGCGCTTATTGTAAAAGTCTGGAGAAGAGGATTCAGGGTGGATTAAAGAAGAAGAACGAAGAAGATCAGATTCAAGGAGATTCTGGAGATTCGGATCAGGAGGTGTTCCTGCAGGCTGTTGTTGAGGGGGAGTCTCAACAATAGTGTTCGTCTAGATAGTTCGTCTAGTGTTGAGTCCGTTTCTAGTTTGAATCTAGGTTGAAGTCTGTAGAGTTTTTTGGTTCTTCTTAGTCTAGATCGCCTGGATTGGAATCCCCCAGATGTAGGTCTCACGACCGAACTGGGTCAACAAATTCTTGGTGTTCTTACTGCTTTCCATTAACACAAAGTTACAACACACGGCTAACGACGATAACTGAATCTTGGTTAAAAGGGACCTTCAATTTGGTATCAGAGCAGATTCTCAAACGTAGCTGAGAAAAATCCATTCATTTTCAAGATTCAAGAATCATGATTCGAGAAGGAGTTTTGCAGCATTTATTCATCTTCTCTACCGAGGATTTCCACTCCCTGTATTCGCTATTCTCCTTTAGCTTGCGCTTCTTGTATGCAGAAGGCTGCAAAGTATGAATTAGCCATTGACAAATAAATACACCCCTTGCAATGATAATTGTTGATGAAACATGTCAAATAATCACTTTTGCCTAGAAATTTTAACTATGGCAGTTATTTTCATTTACTCCAGTTCACCTTGGATATTTCATACAAAGACCCCAAAAGTATTGAAACAATCCCTTACTGAAAAGACATGAGAATCTACATCTAACAAGGAAAAGCAAATTAGCTAAAACATGAATTGATGGTTACCTCCTCACCATCATCAGAAGAATTGCCACCATCCTCAAGTCTCATTTTCTCAGGCAATGCATCAAGGAGCTCTGTATGCAAAAAGAAAGCCAAACAAAACAAGTCATTAGAACTTTTTCATTTAATAATGAATCACATATCATCATAGCATAACTTGATTAGAGCAGAATGTGTAAACATATGATGAGAAACAATCTCGGTTACTAGCATACATAAGAATATTGCTGTTACCTTTATTTCCTTTAATTTCCCGAGCATCCTTCTTTTCCCTGGTTATCCCAAAAACATCAAAGCAAAGGTCTAGCATTGAGGTCGATACCTGAAGTAAGTAATTGCATAAGCAAATGAATAGCACCAATTACAATGACACTCAACAGTTAATGAATTATACAAGCGATTGCCAAAAACCTAAATGGAAATTCTTACACTAGAAAATTCAGACTCAGATGTCCCGGCAAGTTCAATTAACTTTATTTTGTCCACCTTGAGCTGAAAAATTCAGCAGATAAAGCCACTAAAAAACATATGGGAAGGTGAAGAGCGCTAATAATTGAAGAAGCTGCTCGGCACATACCTTCTGTCTTTTGGCACAAAGGTAGAATGCCACTGCTGTAAAAACGGGACGAGTGAAATCAGCACTGCTTTTAAGGGAAAGGGGCAACGGAGCAACGAAACGTTCCTAAAACCTGCCAGTAACAATTACAGTTCTCAATCAACAAATCATTTTAATTAAATTGAATGTGTTCAATAATCATCAACAATTCTACACGACACAAATACACAAGGATACTCAATCAAAAAGTTGAGAAATTTACAGGAACAAAATGATTAATTTCTTAAGTCTAGTCATATGCAGTATCATAGTCTGATAATTGAAATGCAGAAAGGGAATAAGCGAAACCACTTACAGCGACAAACCCTTGTGAACGGAAGGGATTAGCCGAATGCACCCAAACTGAATTGCAAGTTATCTTACATCAATTTTGTTCTCTTACAGCGACAAATCCTCAAGAATGCCTGTGTGCAAACAGGACTTGTGACTTGCTCACCCCCGGGAAATCCAACTAAATTCCAACGACCCGGTAATTCAGAACCTGGATAGTGTTGTGGTGTATCACTTTACACCTTAGGCTTGATGTTGGCAGAATGCTGAACAAGCTTGTGAAAGAGCAAGAAGCTGGCGCATCTTCGTGCAACCTTAGAAAGCGGAAGAAGTACAATGAAAATGAGAACGACTGGTGCTAAAGAAGTGGGTATTCAAAAATATCTTCATTCATTTTGTCAATTCTCTTATTTTCTTCCTCTGTTGCTGTGGCGGGCTGTCCTGTCCTTGCATGATTAGGTAGCGATTTATACTAGAGATGGGATTGATGTTTAGATCTAACCAGAATAATTGTTTGATATGAAAAGCGGTTAGGAACATCTCCTGTTTTGCTGTAAAAGGGGCGTCGAACAAACACAATCTTCAGCCATTTTATAAGTTCAATAGCACGGCGAATTCGGCTTTCATTACTTCAACTTGTGTTTTGTCGTTTCATTTTAAGTGCCCATATTCATGTCTATACTAAATAGTACTCTACTAAAATTGAAGCTTGAACAAGTGCGCGAACATTTAGAAGTGACAGGATAAACAGTAAACACAGCTCTAAACAAGCAGTGTCTGAAATCACAATTAGAACTAAGATTGCCACAAAAAACTGTTGCCTCATAAGATTCTCAGATGCAAAAATTGTGGTGTCTGCATCGTTACAAATATTACTTTTTGTATCATACACTCAAGGCATCGCATGACAATCTAAAGAATAAAGAAAGGCTAGCTGAAATCCAGCACTATTGAGGTTCCCAGACGATTATTTCACCTTGCTCCCCAACTAGACCAAGGTCTTTCAGCCTCCTTTCTTGGTAATATTCCAGTTCATCGAGTTCTGTCTCTCTACCCTTGAAGATGCTTTCGATTTGCTTCAATACCTTCTTCTCCCCCATTCGTATCCCGACTGCTATCTGCCCCCTTGTCCCGAGATTTCCCTCTTCCATCAGTTTCTCATCCTGCCAAGGAATTAGGAATGCTTAATGAATATTGCAATGGGGACTATACTTACCCATTTTTGCTTATCTGAGATGGTCATTCGAAAGAATTAAGCGAGGCCAGGCCAGGGTTACCTCTTCAATGGTGGTAGGATAGCCGGACAGTGCTGAGTTACATGTCTCACAAATTACTTTGCAAATGAGTTCCTCATTGGCTCGGCTAACTGGCAATTCGAGGAATCCCCAAACTTTGTTTCTGAAAATTGATTCTAGAAGGAAGGCATCAGTTCCTCCTAGAGCCGCCAGGCGCAGGTATGTGAGCATAGCTGTTGGAAGGGGCTGGCCACACTTGATATCCAAGTAAGCAGTTTCCCCAAAACCGTTCATCTCAGCTATGTCCAGCTTGTCTGCGTAAAATTCATCAGACTCTGATATTTCCAGTGTCAACGTGAATGCATCGCGGCTTGAATTTGGCTCGATGAAGCCATAGTCCAGAGCCATATCCGCATTACTTTTATTCAAATCATATTGGATGAAGACCTGCCATAACCAAACATGTTTTCATCAGTTATCCGAGAAGGAACCTGGAGGAATCAAAATCTGTGTCCCAAAAATCTCTCGACGCACTTTCAATACACAGATGCGATGTGGATGGACAGTACTGAGTCTGACTACTGAAACATTGCAGATAATGAAAGGGATCATATCCAAGGGGGCTAATAACACAATGAACATGACAGGGCAACTACATAACATGTAAGAATCGTGCACCAGAGCTACTATTTCATGTTTTCGTTAACAAAAAAAGGTATTCGACGAGGCTGGAGTTTGAAAGAACACAAGATGGCATTCTAGAGTCTTTAATGAAGACTTCACCTGTTCACCGGCCTTGAGAGACAGCTGGCTCCTTAATTGAAACAAATAATCCCAGGAGAAAAGACCCGCCGGTCCTGTAACCTCATGGGCATGATCTTCACTGGTAACTTTGGCATTATGATTGACCTGAGAAAAATATTTGACAGAGAGGAGTCAGGAGTTCATACGTTGTGTTTGAAAAGTGGTTAGTTTCGTCCATAATTATTTCATCTGTAAATGGTAAATTCAGTCCTTGGCTAAATATATTCAGAACTACACTGGAAGCACAAACTAATCTATAGAAATAATAGAATTGTTAGATGACCCATTTGGAAAGGAATCGAGAGCTTACCAAATCTGCAAAGGGGATAATGGAGAGATTTTGATTACGCATGCACGAAAACGCCCTTGATCTGAGCATTCCGAATGCCCAAAGGAAATCATCAAATGTCATAGAGAAAGGGAAAAGATGCTTGTTGGGGAGTATGATTTCTTCTTCTATTTTGAGAAATTCATTCTGGACATACTCTTCCACACCCAATGTTGTGCTCAATAGCTGTGTTCCTGCAAATAAATCACCAACAAATCTTTAAGCCTCAATGTGTGACCTGATCAGACTACATTGTGTTTCAAGGAATATATTTTTTGCAGATAAACCATAAACACAACGAACTCTATGCATATACAAGAAAGTTCATGCTTGAGAAAACTATAGGTTGTTTCAATGAAGAGGATGCTCAAGAACTGTTTCCAATGAAGCTGCTATAATTGAAATCTTCGCTAGCCTAACCTACAGTACAACGATGATCATGCTCGACTATCTGAGTAGGTAAATAACCATTATAAGATAAATCTTTGCTTTCGACCTTGTCCTAAATACATCCTCCTATGTCCCGCCCCCTCAATTAATTAACTAATTGGCCTTTAAACAAGCATATATACAATAATGTGCAAAGCTTGTGTGATATAGGAAACAAACAACACTACATAAACTCAACTATGTGTTCTAATTAATTTGAGAGAAATAAGCTCAAAAATATGATCTTGATTAAGTTCGAGATCAATAAAATGAGTCGAGATTGCTACTTGAGCTCAACGGACCAACCATAATAATAATAATAAGCTAAATGGATTTAGCTAATGAAATTCTTTCGAGTAATTTCTCGGATATTACAATCTACCCTCTTAAGAATCAACTTCGTCCCCGAAGTTGCACGTCATACT
Organism: Hygrophila difformis; assembly: GCA_030278955.1. Taxonomy (NCBI): domain Eukaryota; kingdom Viridiplantae; phylum Streptophyta; class Magnoliopsida; order Lamiales; family Acanthaceae; genus Hygrophila; species Hygrophila difformis. The sequence goes on from JAOANR010000003.1 coordinate 13,116,978, forward strand.
AAGGTTACTAGTATGCTAACTAAATACACAAGTGAGAGAGGAAAGAATTAGAACTCAAACGTACCTTGGCTAAAGTTTTTATTTTGGGGTAGTTACATCCTCCCCCACTTAATTTGGTAACTCCTGTCCCAACCTCACCGTTCAGTCTAATTGCAATGTTCATTTTGCCTAGTTCAGGAAACTAAATTATAGCTCTTCCAAAAGAAAAAGAAAATAAGAAATGCACAACGGTAGGAAAATGACATTACTAGTCCTCTGACATGACCAATCCTCTTAGTTTACTCCATTTTCAATTTTTTATCCCCTTTATATCAGGAACAATGACAAATTGGGCGACTGACTTCTCACAGATTTCCAGAAAATTTGAACTTCAAATTTCAAAGTATGTCATGGTCCCGTCCATGGATGGGCATATAATGTATTGTAAAGATTGCCAGATTAGTATTTTAGTAAATGAAATTTATATTATAACAAAATTAATTTTAATAATATGATCACTGTAGCTAAGTCAATATCAGACTGATGATATAATTGAAATAATGGGGACATGATCTTATTTTTCATGCTCCTTTTGATTTCTTTTCATATTTTATGTAGTGTATGGATCTTGCTTCTATCTGCAGGTGATGCCCTAATTAGTAATATAATGTCTGCAATAATTAATATTATCTTGCTCTAGTTATTAAATTTGGTAACTCCTGTCCCAACCTCATTCAAATCCTGTAAAATTCAAGATAGGTAAATAAAAGATTTACAAATCTCAATACCTATATATGCAGATTTGATGCAGAGGACTTGCTTGAAAGAAACAGAAATGGGAGGATAGTGTTTGAGGGTGACTCCATTTCAAGAAACCAGTGGGAGTCCCTAATATGCTTGCTGGCTCAAGGGGTTTCTAATGTCTCTACAATATATGAAGAAAATGGGAACCCCATAACCAAGCACAAAGGGCTTCCTTTCAATCAGGTTTCAAGAGTATAACCTCACCGTACAGTATTACAGGGTGCCTTACTTGGTGGATGGGCATATAATGGATACAATACTTGCACGGTGGTATTTTCTAAACTTAATGGTTTGCGTTCCTCATCTCCGTTGTGACTGTGTGTGGTGGATTTCAGCTTGAGCATAACTACTATGCTTTATTGCTTGCAGCAATGTGAATATGAAATTTCGTAATTACATCAATAACAATTAACTATTAAATGAAAAACTCAGTCAATCACACACAGTTAAATATATACCGACCTTGAATCTCAAGGAGCTCCTCTTCTGACCTGCACTGGAGAGTAAACCACAAAACAACAATAAGAACAAACCCTGACACAAAGAGGGGAAACCAATTAAATCAATAAATTTCAGACAAAACCCACCAATAAATAATGGAATCAGTGCCCTCTGGAAGCACATCCATGTAATACTTCCACTTGGATTCCTCCCCCTTGAATCTCTCTCTCAGCAGAAAGAGGGCAACCGAAATCCAGGGCTTGAGGCCAGAGCAAATCCCACCAATTTCTGACTTCTCAGCTTCTTCTGGATTAATCCAGAACTTCTTTGGCACCTCCAAAACGACCTCATTTCTAGCAATATCTCTAGTGGCTACGAGCCCCAGGCCTTCAGGGACAACACCAGGCTTGACTGGAGTCTTAGTGGAAACAATCCCTTCATCTTTCAACCACTGCCAGAATCTGTCCAGTGTTTGGGGAATTTGGGAGTCGGTTTGTGTTGATAGAACTGAGTTTAAAGAAGAGAAGGGTCTCGGGCTTTTCTTGTAGGGGTGAAAATGGGGTTTAGTGATGGGGAAAGAATAAAGGGGTCTTGTTGTTGTTGTTGGGGTTTTGAGGGTGGAAGCTGAAGGGATTGAAGGCAGGGACAAAGCATTGCTGAATTGTTGGGTGGCCTGTGATTACTGTTTCATTTTTTCTTTGAAAGGGGATGAGGTTTGATTCTAAAATTGGGTTCTTTTACTGTACAATATTACCTATTTACCTCCAACAATCTTTTCATCATTTGTGTAGATTTTTTAATTTTTTTTTGGCATTTACTGACTACTGTACAATGGAGTACCTTCAAAAAAAAAAATTTTGTTCCTTAAATGTTACTGTAAATAGTGAGGAAGCATAGTATATGCATGGTGTGTATGTACGAGCCATTTTGTTGGGACCAAATTTACTTACCTGCAAACTGCGATGGGACCCATCTCCACTTTGGGGGCTTATCGGCTATACTGTAGCCTATCATATTATATGGCCACTATTCATCAGTGGCCCTGTTGAAATTCAGTGCACAAATTATAGTAGTAGTATTAGGTAATCCTCAAGTGGGCTCTATTCTTTATCATACTCCCTCCCCCTGAGTATCTGAATTTTTTTTTAACATTTGAATATTATTCACAAGACTTTCACTTAAAATTTATTATAATTATACATGTTAAAATATAACTAAATGAAATTTTGTTAGATTCGTTTTCTCATATAGTTTTTAAATATTGAACTTTTAGAATTTTTATTTGTACCGAATTCGAGTTATTGATAGTTTAAAATGTGCATTGGACTGTGTGAAAAGTGTTAATGTAAGAAACTTTTGGATACAGAGGAAGTAAGAACTAACATCATAGTATCTCAACTTCCCAATGGAGCCAATTACCTTTTGGTGAGCCATCGCACCCATACTACTTTCTTAATAACCCCCTCACTGGCCCTTTTGGGGTAATTATCATTTTCAAGAACATATCAAATATCAACCCTCTAAGGCTTATTTTGATTGATGAATTCAGCAAGGAATTTGAAATGAATCACTTTATTAAAATTTCAATGAAGGCATTTACATGTCCTAAGCATGTTTCGAACAAAGATGTGGAAGACCAGCTTCTTGCAAGGATGAAATGGTGAAGAGAAACAAGACAGAACCAACAGAGGAGAGTATACAGTTGAAGGGAGCAAGAAGAACAATTATATTTGAATTACAAAGTCAAGAACAGTTAATGAATACTAATACAGATTTAGATTCAAATCTGAATCAACGTCAATAATTTGGGAAATTCTGGCAGGGGGAACATGAATCAAGAATCATGAATTGGAATAATTTCCATTTCCAAGTTCGGCTGAATGGTATTTATCAGAGTTGATATCCAGAAATTATTCCCTGTTTTTATTATATAAATACTCCCTAAACAAAAAACCCTCCAATGCATTGGATTTTTTGTTCATGGGAATCATTTCCGTTTTAAATTTTATTCTCATTCTAACTGCAAAAGTAAACATCTACTTCTATTAAGTAGTAGAATAGTAGCAAGATGGAGGATGTCCCATGATAAAAAGCCGCAAAAACAAAAATAAACAGGCAAAAATTAACTATGGAAACACACTGATGCACAAGCAGACTTGGTCTGATTTTTTACAGTCAATCATGGTTGAGAATCATGGCTAATGGATAGTGTTAATACATTGTTTTGACAACTTAACCTTGTACTTTTCATTGAGATGTTTCTCAGGTGTTGGCACATCAGTTTGACGACGACAGTTAACTCTGCTGAAAGTTCTTTTAATTGTACTTATTTAAATACTGCAGAGTCTGTGATCTTAGATAGGATTTTGAGCGATTTTATTTTTCATCTTTGAGATTTAAGATGTTCTTCAAGAACTTATAGAGATATCGTGAGAAGAACAAAAAGATAGATTGAGTTTATACAGAAAATATCTGAAGGTATTGTGATCTACTATCAAGATTGATTTCTGGAGATTCAAGGAGAAAAGATCACTACAAGAAAGTTGTTGTTTACCGTGGACCATTAGCGTGGACCGAGGTTTTCCTCGGACTTTACCGAGGACATTAACGAGGACAAGTCCACCGTAAAATTGGCATGGAATTTTACGAGAAAATGGCCACGGTAATAAGAACTTGGATACAGTAGAAATATTCTCAGTTTTAATTGAAATTTCCCGTGGACTACAGGATGAACTAGTCCTCGGTGAATAAGCTATAACTGAAACCGGGTTCGGGACTGAGGCCGGCTTATTTAGAAAATGTAGGGACGAATTTTACCGTGGAGAAGTACAAGGAAAAAAGTCTGTAAATTAGGGCTTTTTTTTACAGCCTTCTTCCTCATTCACTCCTCCCGCTTCTTTCGTGTTTCAACCCGCGAAGACGACATTTTCACTCCTCCACCGACCACACCTCCTCCTCCCAATCCAGACGCCACCAACGCGGGCGACCTTCTCCGACGCGCCTCCATCGGCAACCCAGGTTGTTGCCGCCGGCACAAGGTACTCCTTCATATTGCTTTTAACTGTTAGTTTTGAGTATATAATACCTCCTGTACCACCAATAATCTTTATCACTGCATTATCGTTTTCTTGATGACCATCTTAATTATTTTCAATTCCCCAGCACGAATTTCACCTATCATCTCTCCTGCTCATTTTTAATCCCGAATTTGTCTCGAATACTCGGTGTTGGTATTTTGTTGATGTTCATTGCCGAATTTATTGTATTATTCTCTCTGTGTTATTCTTAGTTTGAAGCTTTCAGGCACTCAAAGGAGCTTCCTTTTTGGGTTTCCAAATTTTTGGAGTCATCACCGTCAAGGGTAATTCATACTACTTTATATTGATTACGTTTTTTTAATCTGATGATGAAATTGGGAGCCATCTTTTTTTTGTATGATCGTCTGCAGTTTGGGATTTGAGCCCTTCGTTTCTATTTGTTTGTATGTGAGTGTGCTATGTATTGGTTTTTATCATTATTCATTGCTGCTATAATTTAAGATTCTTAACTCCGGATACCTGCAAGTGGGCTCGAGATTGCAGATTCGTGAGACTCTCGTATGTGTTTGTTTCTGTTTCTATTTCCTTAATCTATATGAATCAAATTAGTGTTAAAATTCAAAGTCCATAAATTTTAAAAATACCCAGTATGATGATTTTACAATATATCAATCCAAAATTAGTTGTAAATTAGTCCAATGCATTCAACCAAAATTCAGGTGAGGAATATGGATACAGGGTGTACTTGTTTTCTCTAAGGGTTTAATTGTGATAAAATAGTAATTTGTGATTCAGAGTTGAGGTCTGCATCATATACTCATGTTCAACTTCTTTAATGGCTATTTCATAAATTTGTAATTGCTTCTGTTATAAAACATTTCAGAAAGAACTTTATGACCTTATATTGGAGACAAATGAAGAGTGTTTGAGACTGCGCAAACCAGGGACAACTATTCGAGAAATACACTACTACTCGGTAAAGCACGGACTGCATTTGATCTTTCTTATTTTGTTTTCTTCTATAGTTGAGAGATATTTAGATCAGTTATTTAATTATTTCTCGTATCTGTGGTTTTAATCTCTCGTTTCATGCATACAGTTTAAATTAATGGTTGGATTCTAAATAATTATAGTACTATAATCTCCTTTGATGTGTGCAGTTTGGGTATACAATTCCCAATTCATTAGCATGTGTTGAGTTCAGGTATTGTGTAGGCTTCACAATTCGTCAATGCTAATTTATTTGTGTCTGGTGAGATTGATTGGCCTACAACAATTCATATATTATTGTGAATTATTCAATCAGGTGAATTATTAATCTAAATTTGGCAGAAATACTACTGCTGACTCATGGTAACAAATAATGGTACAATACTACTACTGGTTTTTTATTTTATTGGGGTTCTTATACCGCCAATTCACTTTGTGACACATAGGAGAGGGGCTTAACATCCATGATTCATCGGTAATATATTTCAGGCCAGATAGATACAGCCAAGTGGAAGTGAATCTTTTGCCTATCTTCAAGGTAATGTTATGGTGTTCTTTATGTGTTAATTATTACAGTGCTTGTCACTTTATCATGTTACCTTCACTGTCACATGGCAAAATATAATGTGAATCTTTAAAAATAGGAAATGTTGAGAATAGAATATTCATGCATTTCCATATGGAACAGTTTCACACTTTTGTATGTTCTTGACTAGAGGCTCTAAAAGCTTGTATGATAAAGTTGACTGACGCTGAACTTAAATTTTAAAAATTGAATAATTAAGTGGTTGCATCCAAGTCATTAAGTTGTAGATTAAATAGAATAGAATTGATCGTTAATTATTTTTAAGTTTCTAAAAACATATATTTAAAGTTGCTCTTCACTTACCTGTAATATATGTTTATTAAATCACTTCTTTATGTTAATCATAATATTCAAATTTATTTAATAATAAAACTAGATTAATTAATGAATAAGTAATTAAGCTATTAAGATTTATCGATAAGGGATGTTATCAAACCGATGTTTAGCATTTAATTGTCTGATTGTTGATTTTGGTTTGGATGTTTGTCTATGTTCATCTTAGTTCAAGAGTTTCAGTTTTAAATTTGAGACTTGTTTTGTTCTAGAAGAAATTAAGGAATTTCCGTGGACACAACTAATTCTATATAAATATAGGAAACATTATATTATGTCGACGTCGAGCAAGGAACGCTCGTGGATGTATCGGAAATATGATGAAAGGGGACGTGTTTCTATTGAGTTCATCAATGGCATAAATGCATTCATAGATCATTGTCTCTTGCATCCTACATTAGATAGGTCGGGTGGGGAAATTAGATGTCCATGCAAACAATGCAAGCATACGACACGAAAGCCCTATGAGATAGTCAGGGAACATTTGTTGATGAAGGGGTTTACACCTGGATACGAAACTTGGTATCACCATGGGGAGACATATCCATTCACCGGTGATGACGCCCCATCAGACTTAAGAGCCGGTAGGCGAAGGAGAAGGAATCCTGTAGTAGACTCTGCAGATGCTTCAGATCCATATGTCCAAATGGTGTTTGACGCAGCAGGTCCTGATCTCGGAGTGGAGAATGATCTTATAGATGAAGTTGTTTTGAGTTGCCGATCGGGGATGACAAAAAGTTCTTCTCTATGTTGGATGCTGCAGATAAGAAGTTATGGGATGGATGTGAGAAGATGACACAACTGTCCGTTGTTGCCAGGTTGTTGAATATCAAAGCAGAACACAACTTATCTGAGAGATGTTTTGATTCCCTATGCCAATTAATAAAGGATTGCTTGCCGAATGATAATGCAATGATCGAAAACTTCTATCAGACAAAGAAACTTGTAGAGGGACTCGGGTTACCAGTTCAGAAAATTGATAGTTGCCAAAACAGTTGTTTGTTATTCATTGGTGAAGACTCCTCTCTTGAAGTGTGTCGAATATGCCAGGCACCTCGTTACAAAACTTTGCGGGGGAAGAAGCATCCAATAAAATATATGTTTTATTTCCCATTGAAAAATCGATTGAAGAGACTTTTCATGTCTGAAAAGACTGCCTCTTTCATGACCTGGCATGATGGTCACGAACATCCTGAGGGTGCCGGTATGTGCCATCCAAGTGATGCACAAGCATGGAAACATTTCGATATATGAAACACATCCAGAATTTGCAATTGAACCACGAAATGTACGATTAGGTTTGTGTACCGATGGATTTCAACCATTTGGTCAGTCAGGGAAGCAGTATTCATGTTGGCCAATTATTCTGACTCCCTACAATCTGCCTCCGAATATGTGTATGAAAGAGGAGTACATGTTCCTGACAATACTTGTGCCGGGCCCTCGAAATCCCAAACAACAAATTGATGTGTATCTTCAACCATTAATAACTGAATTGGGTGAACTGTGGGATATCGGGGTAATGACTTACGATGTCTCCACTAAACAAAACTTCAACATGCGGGCAGCATTGTTGTGGACGATTGGTGACTTACCCGCATATGCTATGATGTCCGGATGGGGCACAGCTGGGAAGACTGCATGCCCTGTATGCATGGATGACACAGAGGCGATTAGATTAACTCACGGAGGGAAACAGTCATGGTTTGACGCTCATCGTCGTTTCTTGCCATTTGAACATCCCTTCCGCAGGAACAAGACAAAATTCACAAAGGGTAAGGCAGAAATGAGAGCAAGACCAGTTCATCGCACAGGGGCTGAAGTGTTGCAACAGATTGAGGAATATGGTTTGGTAAAGGTGACAGAAGAAGGGGCTCGTGAAGAAAATGCAGAGCTTGGGAAATATTGTGGTTGGCGAAAACGTAGCATATTCTGGGATTTGCCTTACTGGAAGTCATTGCTTATTCGTCACAATCTCGATGTTATGCACGTTGAGAAAAATGTGTTCGAAAATGTTTTTAACACTATAATGGATGTTGAGGGGAAAACAAAGGATAATGCAAAGGCGCGGGCAGACATGGAGCTATTCTGCAATAGGCCTGAACTAAAGCGGGACGCTAGAACAGGCAAATATCCATTGGCTGCCTACAGTTTAACGAAACCCCAAAAACAAGCACTTCTAAAGTGGATTAATGGGGTCAAGTTCCCAGATGGATACACCTCAAACATGAGCAGATGTGTAGATATGAACAAATTAAGAATGTTTGGGATGAAAAGTCATGACTGTCACGTGTTCATGCAGCGTTTGTTACCAATTGCGATGCGGGATTTCTTGGAAAAACATATATGGGAAGTGCTTACAGAGCTGAGTAATTTCTTCACGTCTTTGACGGCTAAAAACATCTCCAAAAGCGCTATGGAAAAACTGGAGACTGATATTCTAGTAATTTTGTGTAAGTTGGAAATGATTTTCCCACCAGGTTTCTTCGATAGCATGGAACACTTACCCATCCATCTACCATATGAGGCTCGTATAGCAGGGCCAGTGCAGTACAGATGGATGTATCCATTTGAGAGGTACAAGTTTAGCCCATTGTGTTTGTAGTGAGATGTGGCACCAACTGGAGACTGATATGAATTTTCCTGCTTTTCGAAGATACTTGCATAGGTTAAAGAAAACCGTGAAGAACAAAGCTCGTGTGGAAGGATCGATCTGTAATGCGTACCTGGTGCGCGAAGCTTCGATCTTTTGCTCATACTACTTCGAGAGCCATGTCTTCACTCGAGCACGCAACGTTCCACGCAATGATGAAGGCATCTCGAGTGGTTCAAATACTTGGAGTGCTTTCTCTAATCTCGGACGTCTACAGGGACGTAACACGAAGACAAATGTCTGACGAGGAGGCGAATGCAGCTCATAAATGCGTATTGTTGAACACTCCTGAGCTCAACACATTTATTGAGTCTGTGATGTATCCTTTGATTAGTTAATTAAAAAAATCATGTTTACACATAATGCATAATTAGACCATGACGTAACTCCCGTTCTTATATTGTCATGAATATAGGAAATTTGATGAAGAATTGCGTGGCCAGGATCCAACTGCTTCCAACACCAAGATTGGTGATCAAGTGATAGACGGTTTCGCTATGTGGCTAAGGAAATATGTAAGTGTTCACATAACCAAACAATAAGCCAATCTCTATAATAGTCATAACGGGACTTTATTTAATTTTTTCATAGGTACAAGAAAACAGCATAATTGATGAGTGTGTTCGTGATGTGGCATTTTCTCCCCAGCGCACAATATTTAGCTATCCTTTGTACTTTGTTAACGGCCATCGTTTTGAGGTAGATGGATCCCAAAAACAGAACAAAGCAACCTATAGGTTTGCATAAGCAGTGAATATGGGGATTACTATGGTCGTATTCAAGAGATCATTGTAATTCAGTATCCGGGGTTACCTATTAAGCGATGTGTCTTGTTGAAATGTGAGTGGTACGATCCAACACCTTCCGGTATGAGGGTACATGATCGATTCAATCTTGTTGAAGTGCACAAAAAAAAAAAAATTTGACAAGTATGACCCATTTATTTTGGCATCCCAAGCAACTCAAGTGTGTTATATCCCCTACCCTACATTGAGAGCGCAACCTTCTGATTGGTTAGTCGCGTACAAAGTGAAGCCAAGGGGTTGGGTAATGAAACTAACACCCGATACAGTAGAGGCGGATGCCTTTCAACAAGATGAGGCACACACAAATTATACTATACCAGTAGATGAGTCCATACCGTTAGTTGATGGTCGTGGTTTGTATGTGGATCTACAGTTGGAGGAAACCAATGAGGTGGGGAACGAACAAGTCAGGGACAAAGATGTTGAATTTCTGGAAGAGCCTACTGTAGATACAGAGTCGGAGTTCCTCACCGACAGTGATACATCGGATGGATCAATACCAAGCGATGAGAACATAACACAGTCGGATTCTGATTTATGAAATATATAGCACCAGTTACTACTCAAAATGGTCGACAATCCTTTAATAGGTGGTAGATTGTTTATTTTGACCATAAAATAATTTACAACGTAATATCAACTTATAATTTAATTGTCCTATTGAACCGAAGCTTTGATTATGTTATTCACACAACCTAATTTCGACTATTTTCACAGGATGTCTGACAAGTGTGCCAAAGGACGTGATTATTTACTTTCCCGCTACCGTACATTGACCCAGGGTCAGACACAGGTTGATGGAGGCGGGTCTTCATCATCATTCGTACCAGGTTCTTTACTATGTTTTGATATTTCAGACAAATGTCTATAATCTCACTATTTCAGTTATAATTGTTAATGTTTTATGTTTTTTGCATGCATAACACAGAATCTGTGGAGTTGGGAGAGGAATCCCAGCATATCGATCCTGATAGTACGCTGCCTCCGGATGATGACCTTGGTAAGTTAAGAAACACAGTAGAATGCTTGAACAAAATTTTTCACCTACTTATCTGTTGAATTCTTAACATAGGAGCTGCAGCCGATCCAGTGAGCCCCCATCGGACCAACCACCTGTTCTTGATGATTCTATCGAGGTTTATACGGACAGCAATGGTGCTGTGCACACTCGGTTGCGCATTAAAGCAAAGGACGGCATGTAAGTGCTTCTCATTTATATAGGTTTTCAATTGTTTAGTATTTTGTACTCTTAATATTATTACATGTTCAATACAGTATCAAGTGGACAAACAAGGCCACCCGCTGCGTCTCTAGACCTTTCAAGGAGTTTTTCGATGGATCCGGTGCTGATTACAACTCCCTGAGCGAGCATCAGGTGGAACTATTCTGGAGGGAGTTTTTGGTATGTTGTATCTAATATTTCTCCAGAATAATTGTCTACTTAATTTCTTACTAACCAATTGTTGGAATTATTGGTCGTAAGTTAATGTAGTTGTACCTTGTCGTAAGTTATTGTAGGGTGATTTCCCTACAGCCGTAGTTAAGGGGGAGTCCTAACTACACTGCTCTACTAGATTTGTTCGTCTAGGGTGAGAGTTTGATTTCTTGATTTAGGCATAGATTGTGTCTGTGATTTTGATCTTTAGTCTAGTTCAAGTCCCTCGATTGGTATCTCCCAGATGTAGGTTGCAAAACCAAACTGGGTTAACAAATTGATTGTGTTCTTTACTGCTTTCGCAAACACGTAGTTACAACATTACAAAAACATCCATAACAGAATCTTGAAGCATTAAGGGACCTACAAATTGGTATCAGAGCGAGTTCTCTAACGTAACTGAGAAAATCCATTCATTCAAGATTCAAGAATCATGAGTCGAGAAGGAGCGTCTAACACTCGTCCGCCATTGTTCGATGGAAATGATTATGCCTATTGGAAAGCTAGGATGTGGAATTATCTTTTGGCTCAGGGAGATGGTGTTTGGGATTCAGTCTTGGAGCCAAGGACTCAGCCAACAAGAACTGTTCAAACTGGAGAAGGAGAAACGGCCACTACAACGATTCGACCGGCAACCAATGCCGAACTCACACAGGCCGAGAGGACTGCAAGATCAGCGAACTACACAGCTCTCAACGCCATCAGTGGTGCTATGGATGAAGTGCAATTTAGGATGATCGCTAATTGTACATCTGCCTATGAAGCTTGGAATTTCTTGGAGACTCAACATGAAGGTTCTGAGGATGTCAAGGCAACCCGTCTACAGCGCATTGAATCGATCTTTGACAGTTTGAGGATGACAAAGATGAGGATATCACATCATATTTTGGAAGATTTCAAGATATCGTGAATCAGGCCACAGCTCTTGGTATGACTTTTGAAGGATCAAAGCTCGTGAGGAAATTTCTTAGGACTGTTTCTAAGAAATACTCTGCAAAAGTGGCAGCCCTTGAAGAAGTTGAGAAGATCAAGACAATGTCCTTGAAGGAATTGGTTGGTATTCTTCAAACTTATGAAATCAATCATTTAGCCTCAGAAAAATCGCACAAGAACATTGCATTCAAAGCCGAAGATGAACCTGCTGATGATTTTGAAGAGGGAGTTTCTTTACTATCCAAAAGGATTGGAAAGATGCTTCAGAATAAGCATTTCAAGAAGTTTCAGAAGAAAAATCGTAGTTCTGACAACCCAGTGACGACGGAGAAGCAGAACAACAGATTTGAAAAGAAATCTGATAGGAAGTTCAGAAAGTTCAAGAAGGACAAAGATGTTGATAAGTCTGATAAATCTTCTGAGATTATATGTTTTGAATGTGAAGGAAAAGGCCATGTGAGAGCTGAATATCCTACTGCTAATAAGAAGAGAGGAAAAGCACTTCAAGCCACTTTGAGTGATGAGTCTGAAGTTGAAGCTGAGGATGAACAATCAAGTGATGATGAGAATGTCGTTGCGTTTGTGACAAGAGAAGCCAGTCCTACCCCTTCCACAGGTAACTCTGAGTCAATACAATTAATTACTGACATTTCTTCTATTGTTACAGCTGAATCAGGTAGTCTCTATAAAGAACTAGTTGATATCTATGAAGAACTCAAAGAGGAGTATGATGAAGCTGTACAGGAGAATGAGCAGTTGTCGAAACAACTCACTGACATCCGTCTGACTTTGGATAAAGCAGAAACTGAAAAGCTTAAGGCTATTGATGATCTAAAAGTTCTTAAGGGAAAGTATGATGAAGTGAAGCTTCAGATTACTACTGTGACCAAAGAGAAGGAATCATTCAGAGAGGAATCTATTAAATTGAAAATTCGAGTTGCTGACTTGGAGAAGATGACCAAAGGGAAAGGCAAACTGGATGAAGTTCTATCCATTGGAAAGAGCTACAGAGACATGACTGGTATTGGGTACAAGAATCAAGCATCTACTGGAAAAAGACTATTTGTTAGTGGTGGAAATCTGAATGCTGAAGCAAATTCACTGACACATCAGGATGTTCCTACATCACCCAAACGACGAAGAGACTGTCTCTATTGCAGTTTACCTGGTCACACAGCTGAAACTTGCATGAGAATTGTTCGTGATCTCATAAATGGTCGCCCAGTGGTCTGGCCCTATGAAGGTTAAAAGAAAAAGATCAGAATTCAAATGGAGTGGGTGCCTAAGAGAAAGGAGAGTCAATGCCTTGTTGTTCTATCATCACAACAACAACCACGGTCCAAAAAATGGTATTTTAATTCAGGTTGTTCAAGGCATATGACGGGTAGTAAGGAGATTCTAAATAACTTTACAGATAAAGATTGTGGAGATGTGGTTTTTGGTGATGGTGCTAGAAGCAAAATCACTGGTTATGGTAATGTAAAGGATGGTGAACTTTCTAAACTTTCTAGAGTTTATCATGTTGAAGGGCTTACTACTAATCTCATTTCAATTAGTCAATTATGTGATGAAGATTCCCTTGTTATTTTTAATAAGCATTTTTGTCAAGTATTTGATTGCAGGAGAGATAACATCATGACAGGCAAAAGATCAAAGAATAATTGCTATACTTTGGAAGCTAATCTGGCACAAGCACTTGTAAGCAAAGATGATCTCACAAACTTATGGCACAAAAGGCTTGGACATCTCAACTATCAAACCATGTACAAACTAAGTTGTTCAGCCGCTGTTAGAGGTCTGCCAAAACTACAGAATAACAAAGACCTTGCTTTTGTGGACTGTTCAAAAGGAAAGCAAACCCGAGCTCAACATAAGAAGACTGATGGAGTCTCTACAGATCATCGCTTAGAACTAATTCATATGGATCTTATGGGTCCAACAGAAACTGAAAGCCTAAATGGCAAAAGGTATGTTTTAGTTTGTGTTGATGATTTTTCGAGATTCACTTGGGTATGTTTTCTCAGGAGCAAAGATGAAGCCTTCCAACACTTTGAAAAGCTAAGCCTGAAGTTGATGAATGAAAAGCAAACCAAAATCCAAAGGATCCATTCTGATCATGGACGCGAGTTTGAGAATCAGGAGTTTGAACTTTTCTGCAACAACCATGGAATTTTTCATGAGTACTCTGCCCCAAAGACACCTCAACAGAACGGGATTGCTGAAAGGAAGAATAGAACACTTCAAGAGATGGCTCGTTCAATGCTACATGCTAGTGCACTTGGCAAGTCATTTTGGGCTGAAGCAATTCACACAGCATGTCACATCATCAATCGTGTGTTGTTGAGACCTCACACTAACAACACTCCATATCAAATCTGGAATGGTAAAACTCCTACTGTTAAATACTCCCTCCGTCCCACCCCAAGTGTCCTGTTACTGTTGGGCACGAGAATTAAGGTAGAGTTGGTTTGTGAGTATATGGTGGGGTCCACATAGTTGTTGGAGGGGAAAATTATTTCTATTTATAGAAAGAAGACATTTGTAATGGGACATCCAAAAATAGTAAATAGGACATTTGGAATGGGACGGAGGGAGTACTTTCATATTTTTTGATGTAAATGTTTTGTCTACAGGGATAGAGAACAAATTAAGAAGTTTGATGCTAGAGCTGGGGAAGGTTGGTTTTTGGGATATTCTAACAATTCTAGAGCTTATCGAGTTTATTTGACTCAATCCAGAAAGGTTATTGAATCAGTAAATGTTCTATTTGAGGATAAGTATGCTTTACCTAGAAAGGATGATGATGATATTGTTCCTAGTACTGATACTGCCTCGGACAACCCTGATGTTGGTACATCCAGTCAACAACAGTCTGAAGGAATAGTTATTGATGATGAAGGAGATGCTGATCATGAAGATAATTTAGAGGATGCTGATTTAAGTTCTAAAGATGTTATATCTGATAAGAGAAGAGGTCCAAGGACTCTAAAGCATCACTCACAGCAAGATATTATAGGTGATCCTAGTGCTCAACGACTGACTAGAAGCAAGAAGGTTAATTACAGAGAATTAGCTGGATTAAACTGCTTTATATCTAGAGTGGAGCCTAAGAATGTTTCAGAAGCTCTTAAAGACGAATATTGGATAGCAGCCATTCAAGATGAGTTGGTCCAGTTTGAAAGGAATGATGTTTAGGAGTTGGTGGAACAACCTCAGAACATCAATATTATTGGTACGAAATGGGTCTTTAGGAATAAGACTGATGAGCAAGGGAACATTATAAGGAAAAAAGCTCGCCTAGTAGCTCAAGGTTTCACACAAATAGAAGGTTTGGATTATGGTGAAACATTTGCACCTGTTGCAAGGATGGAAGTTGTTCGAATTTGATTAGCATTTGCATGCTCTATGAACTTTAAGTTGTATCAACTGGATATCAAAACAGCTTTCTTAAATGGGAAGATCAAAGAAGAGATATTTGTGGCACAGCCTGCTGGTTTCGAAGATCCATCTAGACCAAATCATGTATATCGAGTGAAGGGTGCACTTTATGGACTAAAGCAAGCTCCTAGAGCTTGGTATGATCGATTGTCTTCATTTCTCATTTATAATGGATATAAGAGAGGAGAAGCTGATAAGACGATGTTTGTAAAGCATGAAGACAACCTCTTCATAATTGCACAGGTATATGTTGATGATATTATTTTTGGATCGACGTCAGAACATCTCAGAAACAACTTTGTTAAAGCTATGCAATCAGAGTTCGAAATGAGCATGATGGGAGAGTTGACTTACTTCCTAGGACTACAAGTGAAACAACTGAAAGATGGGATGTTTCTTAGTCAGGAGAAGTATGCACGAAATATGCTAAAGAGATTCAAGTTGGAAGATAGTAAGGTTGCTAGAACTCCTCAAGGTCAACAACAGAAACTCTCTAAGGATGATCAAGGAGCAAGTGTAGATCAGAAATTATATAGAAGTATGATTGGCAGTTTACTTTACTTAACAGCTACTAGACCCGACATATCTTTTAGCACGGGAGTTTTTGCTAGATTTCAAGCAAATCCTAAGGAAGTGCACTTGAAAGCTGTTAAACGTAAAATGAGATATGTGAAAGGAACTATTGGATTAGGAATTTGGTTCTCTAAAAGATCAAGTTTGGATTTGATAGGGTTCACAGATTCGGATTGGGCTGGCTGTTGTGATGACAGACGGTCAACAACGGGAGGCTGTTTCTATCTAGGAAATAATCTTGTATGTTGGTTTTCTAGAAAGCAAAACATAGTTGCACTTTCTACAGCGGAAGCCGAGTATATAGCTGCAACTTGCTGCTGCTCTCAATTGATGTGGATGAAACAAGTTTTGAGTGATTATGGGATCAAGAAGGATGACTTCAAGGTTTATTGCGACAATACAAGTGCTATTAACATTTCAAAGAACCTTGTTCTACATAGTCGCAGCAAACATATCGATATAAGGTATCATTTCATAAGAGACTTGGTTGAAGAGGGAGTGTGCAACATTGAACATATTGGAACGTTGGAACAACGTGCTGACATCCTTACTAAAGCACTCGACGGTGAAAGGTTTGAAACACTTAGATCTATTATGGGCCTTTGCTATTCTAGTTAAATCTGATCAAAGTCTATGTTTATTTTACTTTTTACACTTGATCTAGCCCATGAGTTCTGTAGGCCCAATTTATTTTTTGGATAAAGTTTTGGAGAAACCGTCGTCCTCTTAGTAATGATGACTGCAAACTGACATCTTTCACATCGCACGTCAGGGAGAAACCGTCTCTCGCCTCTTCATCTTCGTTTTCTCTCTTTATAATCGATAGTTTGTGTTTTCATTTTATCACTCTTCAGTTTCTAGTTTGAGCTTGCAGAAAATCTTCAGCTATGGCATCATCTTCCTCCACAAATCACCCTGAAAAAGTTTCCGATCAAGCCCCAACTAGTTCGGAACCTCCAATTACTTCTGAAACCCTCAATCCCTCAGAAAATGTTGGTGAGGAGCCAAATGCCACTGCCAAAAATACTGCTTAAACTTCCACCAAAGCTATCGAAACCCAACTTACAGAGTTTGCTGAGAATGTTGAGCCCTTGATTACTATGTTTCCTACCCCTCCTTGTAGTCCAGTTCAAAATCCTCCTCAGGATCCTACTTCAAACCCTACTAGAGATTCTACAGCAGATCCCACTGAAAATACTCCAAATCCTACTGATCCTGAAGCCGAACATGTCCAGGAAGAGGAAGATCACATTCTGCCGCATGACGAACCAGAGGTTCCTGATCAAGCTGGTGGTGGAACAGAGGTCCGACGACCTACTACTAGGTCTACCCAGAAAAAGAAGCGGAGCACCTCGACCAGTGATGTTGGTACACCTGCGAAACGACCAAGGACTCGAAGGACACCAGAGAAGTCACAGAGGGACTTACAATCTCAACGAGCGTTCAACATGACCTATTTCACTAAGGAGATGATGTTGTTCCGGACCAAAGATCTTGTCAACAGGAAATTCATTCCAGAGGAGACCTCCGTCCATGCTACTTACACCGACCTAGGGTTTGATGAGTTTCTTGAGGAAAGACATTTGCTGAAGTGGGCAAGGGTTTTTAAAGCTTACTCTCCAACACTTGTCAGAGAGTTCTACGCCAACTTACACCCTGATGTTCTCAACAAGAAATCTCAATGGTTCGGTAAGATGTATATTAGAGGCAAGTTTATTGATTTAACCCCTGGTGTGATCAATGCGTTGTTAGAACTTGCACCAAACGACGATCTCGGAGACCCGCTGGAGTATTTGCCTCATTCCCCTGCTGACATTGCCTATACAATTTCAAATCAGAGGGCTTTCGATTTTGGTCGACATAAATGTAGCGTTTCAGACATGACCATGAAATTCCACTGCTTGTTCTATCTGTGTCGTGCAAACATCCTACCAACATCCAATGCTTCACAACCTTCACTGGAGATGGGTAAACTTTTGTTTTGTATTGATTCTGGAATAGAATTTATGAATTTTGGTCTTCTGGTCTTGAAACGTATGCTAGGTTATACTCGTGATCTAATCACCAAGTCTGCTAGTTTACCATACCCCGGCCTTATCACACTGTTGCTGCATCAAAATGGCATTAAGACAAAGAAGGATGACCTGATCAAGATTAATGTGCATTCCCCTTCCAATGAGCTTCGTGATAAGCATAATGACTTCAAGTAAGGACCACCACCGTCTGGCACTGATCTAATTCTGCAGATCAAGTCTGAGTTGCTTGCTCTAAGTGACAAGCAGACCAAAATCAGCCAGGAAGCCATTGCCACCAAGCGCAAGATTGCCCAGATTATAAGTATGCTTCCCGGATCTCTCTCCCCAACTCGCAAGGCCTTTTCAAGTGGAGCTCGTTCTGAGGAGCAAAATCCATTTGCTGATGAAGAAGATGATTCTTCTGATGGAGTTGTTTGATCCATCAAGGGGGAGAAACAAGGTGGTGGTGTCTATTTTGGTGGAGGTCGTCTCGGTGTGGTATGGTTGTTGGTACATTTGGGTAACACTTTTCTGACAAAACTTTTTAATGGTTTTTGGTGATTGTCTGATGGATATTTGACTGATGGATGTTTAAACTTTGTGCTGATGACACTATATTTTGCTGATTGTGTTTGTTTGCTTGTGGATGAACTGTGATGGACTATTGACTCTCTAAACTGTCGTCTTGATTGAAACTTTACTTTGTTGATATTTTGCTATATTATTTGATGTGCTTAACTATCATGATCTGAATTGCTTACTGTTTGCATTTTTATAGACACCTTGTTTGATGGATCACCATCTCCATGAAATGTGGGGGGAGATTGTTAATACATTGTTTTGACAACTTAACCTTGTACTTTTCATTGAGATGTTTCTCAGGTGTTGGCACATCAGATTGACGACGACAGTTAACTCTGCTGAAAGTTCTTTTAATTGTACTTATTTAAATACTGCAGAGTCTGTGATCTTAGATAGGATTTTGAGCGATTTTATTTTTCATCTTTGAGATTACAGTGAGAGAGTCTTTGTAAGATGTTCTTCAAGAACTTATAGAGATATCGTGAGAAGAACAAAAAGATAGATTGATTTTATACAGAAAATATCTGAAGGTATTGTGATCTACAATCAAGATTGATTCTGGAGATTCATGGAGAAAAGATGAAGATCATGGAGAATCGACAGATCGTGTTCGTGCCTTGGTGAATTCAAATAGGGTGATTTCCCTACAGCCGTAGTTAAGAGGGAGTCCTAACTACACTGCTCTACTAGATTTGTTCATCTAGGGTGAGAGTTTGAATTTCTTGATTTAGGCATTAGATTGTGTCTGTGATTTTGATCTTTAGTCTAGTTCAAGTCCCTGGATTGGTATCCCCCAGATGTAGGTTGCAAAACCGAACTGGGTTAACAAATTGATTGTGTTTTTTACTGCTTTTGCAAACACGTAGTTACAACATTACAAAAACATCCATAACAGAATCTTGAAGCATTAAGGGACCTACAGATAGTACTCCCTAGTGAAAGTGCAAAAGACATTCTCTACTTCTAATTATTATGAACAAGCATTCGGGGTACCTGCATGCATCATATATCCTATGTTCCTTTCTTCATGTGCTAAAGGATTGAGAGATTATTCACACACTCTCAAGTTCTGTTTGCCTAGAACATAAGTTTGGTGATAAAAAAAACAAGCACCATATAACCAATTATTGATACCCATATGGAGAATCTTTGATGGCAAAGACAAATAAGAGGGCCAATCTAGTATGTCATAGAAATTACATAGTACTATAATAAATACTAATATTATAGTATATTGTAAGTGTATGTAGGAGATTTTGTGAACTTTTGGAAAGTGATTTTGCTTTCAACTTTTTCCAGAAGCAATCCCAAGCCGCTTCTGAAACAATCACTATTTTCTAACTTTTTTCAGACTCAACCCCCAATTACATTAGGTAGAATTTAAACACTAAATAAATTGTTGAACAAGTTTTGTAGCAGCAAAATCCAAAAAGCAATAGGAGAAAGCCAGTTCAAAATAGGCTCTGAGTGCTACCGAAGAAAAGCTCTTCTTAAACAGAAGCATTAGACATAACTTACCATCTCAATATCATAAGGTGGTGGAAAGAATTGCAAGTAACAGAACGAGGCAATGGTTATCCCTGCATACAAAGCACAATCAAGAAGATACCAGATTAATATAGAACTATGCAAGTAATAGACCTCCAACAAAGACATCTTGCCAATGGTGCCAATAATCATCCACTCTTGAAACTTTTATGACCTTCTTTAATGATAGTCTTCAATCCAGTGCACTGGACATTCCCTGTCACATTATGGAACAACTAGTATCCACAAAACAATGCAGAACAAAAAAATTGTCATTCTTCATTATTGCTGGTGAAGCCCATCCACCTTAGAGAGGTTCAGCTTTCCTTTCAGCCCAGTTTTGATGGTGTTCGATCCATGTTCTTCTTCAGCCCATTCGACGACCTCTTTTTCACCACTTTTGTCCAATCTCCACCTGAAGGAGGCTGTGGAGGGGCATTATTTTCCACATCAATTGCTTCAATCACAACTGCATTCCCAGGATTAGTCGCGTGAGTTTCCTTATGGTTTAAGTCTATCTCCACAGAAACTCTAGCGAATTTCCCTCGATTCACACCTTTGGTCATGGCGTCTATCCTCACCACCTTGCCTAATGCAGATGCCATCTTAGTGATGAGCAATTCATCAAAATACTTCAAACATAACCATTGGAAACCTAGCCCAAATCACTGTCTTCTTGGGGGTCTCCTCATTGGCTATGAAATTGGGACACACTGTTAAATAACTGTCAAACACTACCCAAGGTCCAACATGCAGGACCCTTCTCCTATCAGCTAGCCGGTCAAATTTCACAAGATAGTACCCGGCATCCATGTCAATCATCTCAAATCCATTGGAGAGCTTCCACAGTTTAGACATTCGCTCCTTAAGGGCCACATAGCCAAGTTTCTTACCCAACACAGAGATGATGAGCCCATCTTCAAATAGCTTGCATAACCTCTCCTTGATCCGAGGGTCGATAGTGATGCGAGGCTTCATACGGTTTCCATCCAAAGAATCCAGTGTTATCATGTTAGCCGCAGCAGGATCTTGTGAGAGTGGGTTGGGGATGGCTCCTTTGCCTTCCAGAACTTTGTCACGAAAGGAAACGGAACCACCGAAAAACACAAAGGGCCAAGGAGAGTTAGGAAAGAAAATTTGCATATACATATATAAAAGATCCTACTAAGGAAAGAATCATAAACTGTATATTCCTTTTTAAATAAATTTTATTTGGGAACTTACCCTGTCATATGGTAAAAGATACATTACTGTAATCTTGTAATCTGGTATTCATAAATTTCCCTGATGAATTGTGTGTTAACTTCTTTAGGGGTTAAATAGCTTTTCTCCTGTACAGTTGTCTCATGCAACCATTTTTCTCTGAAATCTGATGTTCTTTACATAGTTTTCAATAATGTGTTGAGCCATTTTACACTTCTATTAATATATAATCTCCACCCTACCATCTGTTCCACATCTATTAATGCATTTCCTGTTCACTTATTATATTCTTGCTTATATATTACATTCTTCCTTATAGGCACTTTTTTTACTTCTCTGATAATAAAAAATTACTGTAAAAGTCATCGGCATAATCAGCTAAAGAATTACTGTAAAAATGTGATTTAACATGTTATGTCATAAATTTTCCTTTTAAAGAGGAAAACAATGCTATGTCAATAATAAGACTCTTTCTTCACTACAATAAACCAATTGAAAATTGATTAGTGTATCGCATTTATGTGGTAAGCACCATTAAAGAATCAAAGTACCTAGACAGTCTACCCTTGATGAGTTACAAGATTCACTATTGGTTTACTAGGGAAAAAAAAACAAAACAAAAAAAAAACAAAAAAACAAAAAACAAAAAACAAAAAAAGATTGTCCAACTAGAGAAGGAAGAGCAAGTCTTAAATGCTCCCACATCGAACTATGGATATAGACCTAATAAAAGATGTGACCGAGGTGGAAGGGACAAAGGAAGAGGCAACAAAATGGTAGAAAGAAGCCCAAAGGCAACAGTGACTTGAGAATACTATTATTACCTTTTGACAAAATATTTATCTAATGTTGTTATTTAGTGGTATTGCATACTTGCAGTTGTTTTCTTACTACGACTTTGTTAGCAGCTAAAAACATGTTTCTTTTCCTTGTATCTACTCTCTGCCTCTCCATTTATGTTGGTTAGAAAGAGTGGCACATACATGGAGTGAGATGAAGGCAATGGAAGCTTGGTTTGTAATAAATGAAAAATCAAGCACTAGTTATGTTCACAAAATGACAGCTTAGTTTGCAATCGACATCCATTTTATAATCGAAAAGAATTGGGCCTTGGTTTGTCATTGAAAAATATTTTAGTGATGATTTTATGAGTCTCAACTAGAATCTAGTTGATGCTGCTCATTAAAATGGCATATTCATAACATACCAAACATTAAACTATTTGTTATTAACCCAAATTCTAAACTTTAATTTAAAATTAAATACCAAATACTTATACTTCCTCCGTCTCACTTAAATTGCTACACTTCCTTCTGACACACATGCCGAGACACATTTTTAACGGTTAATAACTTAAATTGTATAAAAGAAAAAATTATAAAAAGTTGATATTATTAAACTACAAGATTAGACGAATCAAACAAGATATCACTTGACTATATTTTTTCTTAAATAACTATGATAAAAAGTTGAATCAAAGTGAAACAATGAATAGTGTCAAATAGTGCTCTGTAGCAATTACAATGAGACGGAGGTAGTATTAGAAAACAAAACCCAAACTTCAATCTCTAATCGCTAGACTTTAAACTCCAATATCTAAACTCTAAACTATAAACTTTTACCAAACTAAGCTAAAAGCATCGCTGATTCAAATATGTTTTCTACAAAACTACAATTTTACAAAAACTATACAAACAAACAAAGCAAACAAAATTTGGTGCGAAATTACTTACTGTTAGATATCAACCCAAACTTAATAATGCTACAAGTATTATTAAGTGATAGAATATTCTAGAATATCAGAGAAATTAGGGTGTGAGTAGAATTATCTAGATAATCTATTAATAGCAATATTCTTAGAATATTCTAGAGATGGAATTATGTAGAACTCCTTGGAGTAATCTAGAATAGGTATTAAATATTATTATATAAATATGTATTAGGAATATTCTAGAACTCATTGGCCACTCTATAAATAAGGGGTGAGTCCTTGCATTTGGAGTGTAGAGTTGTGAGTTGAGGTGTGAGTTGAGTAGTGAATTGAGTGAAGAGAAGTGTTGAATATCACACCAAGTAATTAATCTCATCCTAGCTACTCATCATGGCCTAAAGTGACTAAAAAGTATCGCATTACTTAAAATGGATAAAAACAATAAATTACCGAATTCAAGATGAATTATTTTTTTCATGAAAGGAATGAAATAAAACATAAAGGATATACTATCGACGACCATATATTTAGCTAATAGAAACACCCAGTTTTAGACACACTCAAACTAACAACCGGACGCACGAAGAGGATCCTTATCTCATTACATGCATGGGTGCGGTTATTCTGCCGAATATACTATATGTTAAGTTGCAATCACATAGGGCATCATCATCAAGGAAAATGTTCAGTTTTCCTACATCATATATGTGGTGAGAAATTCATTCATTGTCAACAAACTCCAGAAACATTCCTTGTAATCCTTTTCTCGATAACATGATGACTCACCAGAATTTAAAAATATTTTTCTTTGAACTTCTCCATTAGCTCCATTTTCTGTTGTGCCATGTCCATAGTTTCGATCGCCTTATCCAGTGCCTCCTGCCTCCTGGGCTTTATTCGAGCCTTGAATTAATGAACACCAACCAGCGATGTATGCGGCAACCTTTGAAACCTCGACTCCCAGTTTGACCTTTTCCATAGTTGTCATCCTTCCTGTAATCAATGGCCACATAGCCAAGTTTCTTACCCAACACAGAGATGATGAGCCCATCTTCAAATAGCTTACGTAACCTCTCCTTGATTCGAGGGTCGATAGTGATGCCAGGCTTCATACGGTTTCTATCCAAAAAATCCAGTGTTATCATGTTAGCCACAACAAGATCTTGTAAGAGTGGGTTGGGGATGGCTCCTTTGCCTTCCAGAACTTTATCACGAAAGGAAACGGAACCATCGGAAAACACAAAGGGCCAAGGAGAGTTAGAAGAAGGCGGGGTTTAGGGCACAACGCCTGGAGAGAGCGACATACCTTGAGAGACAATTTTCTTAACTTCGTCTACTTCTAGTTTGTTTTGTCGATAACAGGTCGTGTAAATTAATTACTAAAAAATTGTAGTGTTATATATATAGGTGGATATTTTATTGAGAATAAATTATGTATTTTTAATATTATAAATTTATTTTTAAAAAAATGACAAATAATCAATGAATATAACAATTTAATGTATTTGAATAATAATTTAATATTTTTCCCCAAAAAAATAATAATTTAAGTATAGTTTTTGCTTTATTCATATATAATGCTTAATTAATATTATAAATTTATGATATCTTATTTATGTCGTTACCAATTTGCACACGATCTATTAGGCGATAAATGAAGAAACTATTCCTTCATGCTATTGCTAGTTGATATTTGGGATGCTTCTAAAATCTAAAGTTCCCAAAACAGTATGCAGACAATATAATGACCCTGCATATCTTCCAAATGTTGTCCTTTTATTTCTTATGCCTTTTCTACTGGAAATAAGGGACAAACTCTTGATCATCCGTTTGATGATCAAAAGATAGATTGTATTCCTTTTAAATGATCAACTGTGTATATATTTCTTGTTCAAAGTACCACCCGGGCAAAACTAATGTATTTATTTATTGAACATACTTTGTTTTAGAGATACACTGTATTCAATTTTATTGAACATATCGATAGTGTTCAATAGCTGAGATATCTAACTATTTCATGGGGACAAATCATGATGGCAACTGTAATAGTGTGACCTTACTTGGTATTATAGGCTTAAATTGATTGCTTTGTGATTGTGAACATATATGTGGGCGTGGCCTTTAAAATGCAACTACAGTACAAAGAAAGGGAATGTTGAAGTTGGCCGGGCTCAATTTTTGTGTCTAGAAATGGACAGTCCACTACTCATTACCACATGCATGTTTTTTTTTTTTCCCCCTGCAAAATCGACAATGGTGGGATACCTATATATTAGGCTCGCTATGTGAGTTCATTCGAAGAGCCACATGTAGGGGTGAAAGCGGTACGGTAAATATCCGACCGATCCGATGCCGTATCCGATTATATTCGAATCCGAATCCGTTTTCGACTATCCGGCCGGATATTTCAATATTCGTATCCGAATCCGAATCCGTATTTTAATATCCGCATTCGTATTCGTATCCGAAAATATCTAACCGTATCCGAAAATATCCGACCGTATCCGAAAATTGATAGAATATTATCCGGATTTTAAATATGGATATCCGAATATATTAATATATTATTATTTAATAATTAAAAATGATTAATAATTATAAAAAAATATCAAATTTTCAAAAGAAATTATAAAAAATTATCCGATAATTTATATCCGATTGAATCCGTATCCGTCATATATCCGTCCTGTATCCGTACCGTATCCGTAATTCGAAATATCCGAAACCGTATGCGTATCCGGGCCATCCGTATTCGTTACCGAATTCGACAAAAAAAATATGGATAATATCCGTATCCGACACTATCCGACCGTATCCGTACCGTTTTCATCCCTAGCCACATGTTCGCACTTGGCGAACTACGACTCCCACATCACATCAATAATGAATTAAGTCCATATATATATACTCAACGTGTTATAAATCTTCCTTTGTTGGGTGATTGGGGTTTTTGGGATGAGTGAACATTGTGCTGTTATAGAACGGGTTTTATGTATCTTTTTGTGCATATGCTAGTGTAGATTAACACCAAAGAATGTCTATCCCTATTAGCCCTAAACCAACAAATGATGATGCTTCATTTTGTTTACACTTTAATGGAGGGGAAGATGCAGTTGTACCTAAAATTGAAGGTACAACCATTGAGAGCCTGATTTCCACCATTTCCTCGCATCCCATTTTCCTCAAGAAAGACAAAGGCGAAGACGACGGCGAAATTGAGGTGTTCGGTGCAGAGAAATATTTCAGTGAAGGGTTACATCAAAGCCCTAAAGTCACTCTCAAGAATTCGTCGAGTCCTCATCACCAAAAAGACGATTCCCTTGGAGTTTTTTCGATCAAATTAGAGGACTCCACCATTGATGCACCGAGAGCTCGTTCTGAGTCAAGCTGGCATAGCCGAAGCAGCAGCATGCCGCCGTTACCTAACATTCGAAGAAACCAGAAAAAGCGGTACGGAAAACCTAAAAAGAGGGGCTTTTTTACCACCATAGGCTACAGGTGTTGTTGCACCGACAAGAATTCTGTCGAAATTGATGATGCATCGGGCGAAGGCTGCTCTAGAGGGAGCACAAACACAGCTTTGGTTATTGATAAAGGACGCCATGATTTTTTGGCGAGTCAATCGACGCCAGATTATAACTATGTGAAGTTCAACGAGAGAGAATTGAGGGCAAATTCAGAAGGGCAATTCAGCTTTCGTGCCGGAAAAATGGAAGTAGACGATGACGACGAAGACGAGGCGAACCGAAATAAGTCGTCCCTGGAACTGGAAGTGATTCCAATTCCTGCCCTGGAAAATGGGAAGGGGTTAAGAAGCATGATGATGCCTCCTTGGGATGCAATTGCGGAAGAAATCAAAATCCCTTTCGGAACGCACAATGATGACTTAAGTAGTGAATCGATGAGTTCGGACTTGTTTGAAATCAAGAGCTTGTCGAAAGGCAGCCCTTTTCTTTCCAGGCAGGCGTCGGACATCCCATCGGCCGGCGGCAGCATAACCCCCAAAACGGGTGGTTATGCGCCTAGTGATCAATCGAGCATCAACATCAGTCCTGATTATCAAGACCTGCAGGGATTCTACTCGCCTAATGCAATAATCCCAAGCAGCCCTCGGAAGTTGATTATCTCATCCGAGGAAACCCGTGACAACCATTCCACTGTGAATGGAGAGAAAGCTGTGAGCTTGGCCGGAAATGCGCAAGGGATTGTCGTCGATCAACCTCCGGGGACACTTATTACAGCGACACTATTGCAATGAGCAAAGGCAGGAGAGGCTGATGATGTATGGTGCAATCAGATGAGTTATTGGTGAAGTGCTTTACACCAAACTCAAATTCAGGGTTAGTAAACGTTTTTGTATCGATGCTTCAATTAGTTGTCTAGTTTTGCCAATTTGGTTGAGTGATGAAACTTAAGCAGGATTAATAATAAGTTTTCATCAGTAGCAAATTCTGCAGTTGATTGGTTAAACAATGAAATGAACCCTAATTTATATACGTATATTGCAAGTTCGTATTCCTAGCTTGTTTAAAACTGTTTCTTGACCATATATATATGGTACCGGTGTTACATGTTTTCTGCCCATAGTGAGTCCTTGCATTTTTCTCATTACTAATTACGACATCCAAGAGACCAAGCACATTGATTAGGAGGTGTTTGTACGCAACTCACCTATTGAAAAATTATCCATTAATTAACTGTCCGGCCATATTAATTCTTTAATGAAACCTTTACATACATCCCATAAATGTTACATTACACCAACCACATATTTATTGATCGAGGTCATATACTATCACTATGGATGAATATTCCTATTTTGATTTATCATTTAATTTGATGCCACAAAGTTGATATTGATATTTACTCTATGTAATAAGCTAATAATTCAATTCAATTTTTTATATTAAAAAAAAAATGGAAAGGAAAAGCTACATAAATGAAGCTAATTAACAACAGTACAAGAATGAGAACATATGCATGTTAACTGAGGATTGAATCAAACCTGAAATCATTCATTTAATTTGTATTTCAATCAAATGAATCAATCAATCGGGATGGCGACTTAGCCTAGGTAGTTAAGTCTTTCCACTTCCAGAAGGTTGGAGGTTTGATTCCCACCGGCCCCTATTTCTCACTTTTATTCTCCATTGTAATTTGTATGGCATGGACTCCCACCATCTATTTCCTAGCCTGTATAGGTTGTTCAGCAACAACAAAAGAAAATGAATCAATATGTTTCCTAGCCTTTATTGAATGTTTCGTAAAAAAAAATAATAATAATAAAAATAAAAAATCAATCAATGATGTAGAAATCGTTTCAAACAAACTCTTTTATACCCAATATAAATTTAAAGAAAAAGATAAAAGATACTGTAGGGATTAGGGACAGTGTAGTTACTTGAAGAATGTAATATCCACTGTCCCAACTTATCGCCTTTATTACAGGGTATGCCTTCAATGGTCCCAATTTGAAATCTTTGATGTCCAGTCTCAATCATGTCATCTAACTTATTAGGAATGTTTTAGCACACATCTTTTGAAATTGAAATTTGCATCATGATATTGCACAGGTATCCCTTCAATGGTCCCAATCATGTAACAGTACAGTCTAATACTATTAGTGATCAATACGCTTAATTAGTTAGTAGTCAAGCTTCTTAAACTTGCTAACAACATTGATTCGGGAGAAAGTAAGGACATACGAGGACAATTTTCACTAATCTCAAAAAGTCAGCATAGCAAATTTGTATTACTACTCGTACATGGTATAGACTTAAAATCATTCAAATACCAAACTCTACATTACAAAGATCAAAGGATGAGGGATGCCATCAAAAGTAGTAGCAGAATTGTCCCAATCACAAAGAGGGATAAATGCAAAGAGGGAAAATAAGTGGGCCAAGAAGTAGTAGAGTGCAGACACCATATATGTTAGCTAAACCTATAAATGCAAGAAATTAGTACTACAAGTTTGCAAAGGGGTATTCTGTATAGGAATTAGGAATTAAGAAAATTTGAATATGACAGCTTCAAGGGTTCTAACCACACTCATGGAATGACTTCCACATAGATCTTAAGTCATCATTGCTACATATTAGGAGTATAGGGCGAGGTAGTAACAAGTAACAAGAACAATCCAAATGGTCCATCGAAAACTCTGGACCATTTTGTTGATGCTGGCAGGCACTACCAAATATAATGGCAGAAAACGGCGTATACCAAACCCAGTTAAGACAGGCAATCATACATAGTTTGGGGGACTTAATCAACTATGTTCAAAGAATATAAAACTATCGCAGATTATAAACAAGCTAAAGACTTGTTCGGCAGAAGCAGCCTCTTCTTTCGGATAAAATCATTTATAGCATAGCATATTATTATGCTTGTAGTT
This sequence comes from Hygrophila difformis, assembly GCA_030278955.1. Classification (NCBI taxonomy): domain Eukaryota; kingdom Viridiplantae; phylum Streptophyta; class Magnoliopsida; order Lamiales; family Acanthaceae; genus Hygrophila; species Hygrophila difformis. The sequence continues at coordinate 13,146,419 of JAOANR010000003.1, forward strand.
GTACAAAACCAAATCAATCTATGATAAGAAAGAACAATTTTAGGGGCTGCACAATCTGAGGGGGTTGAAGATCAGAGCAAATAATTTAGACATGTTGCATGGAGTTGCGAAGCTTAGTAGATGAAACAAGCATGGACGTGGGCAATTTGTTAATCCTTAATGATGCATAGTTTATTTAGAAAATAAAGGTATTACAATTGAAATGAAAAAATCAAATATAAATACAAAATTGGAAGGCTCAATGAATTAATTTCCACTTTTCCAACTACAGTTACAACAACCTCTTGCAGTTTTACAAACCCAAAATGGAATACTGGCAAAAGGTCCAACCAATGTACTTATTATAAAGGGCCTCAATGGATTCACAAAAATGTGGGGGAGGGATAAACAAAAGTTTCACCTCTGCTGCAATTGGCATGTCTGCAATATTTAAATGCAGATGTAAAATGTAAACCAACCTTGTTTTAAACTTATACGATATTTTTATATAGCTCATGAAGCCTCTGTTGTGGTTTGAGGAAGCCCCTTGAGAAAATCAAGTGTCGTTTGTTTGCTTTTTAGTTGCTTTCGAGGAGTTTTGCAGCATTTATTCATCTTCTCTACCGAGGATTTCCACTCCCTGTATTCGCCATTCTCCTTTAGCTTGCGCTTCTTGTATGCAGAAGGCTGCAAAGTATGCAACACCAAAGTTTAGTAGTATAAATTAGCCATTGACAAATAAATACACCCCTTGCAATGATAATTGTTGATGAAACATGTCAAATAATCACTTTTGCCTAGAAATTTTAACTATAGCAGTTATTTTCATTTACTCCAGTTCACCTTGGATATTTCATACAAAGACCCCAAAAGTATTGAAACAATCCCTTACTGAAAAGACATGAGAATCTACATCTAACAAGTAAAAGCAAATTAGCTAAAACATGAATTGATGGTTACCTCCTCACCATCATCAGAAGAATTGCCACCATCCTCAAGTCTCCTTTTCTCAGGCAATGCATCAAGGAGCTCTGTATGCACAAAGAAAGCCAAACAAAACATGTCATTAGAACTTGTTCATTTAATAATGAAGCACTTTGTGTACACATATCATTATAGCATAACTTGATTAGAGCAGAATGTGTCAACATATGATGAAAAACAATTTCAGTTACTAGCATACACAATAATATTGCTGTTACCTCTATTTCCTTTAATTTCCCTAGCATCCTTCTTTTCCCTGGTTATGCCGAAGACATCAAAGCAAAGGTCTAGCATTGAGGTCGATACCTGAATTAAGTAATTGCATAAGCAAATGAATAGCACCAATTACAATGACACATCAACAGTTAACGAATTATACAAGCGATTGCCAAAAAATCGACATGGAAATTCCGAAATTCTTACACTAGAAAATTCAGACTCAGATGTCCCAGCAAGTTCAATTAACTTTATTTTGTCCACCTTGAGCTGAAAAATTCAGCAGATAAAGTCACTAAACACATGGGAAGGTGAAGAGCGCAAATAATTGAAGAAGCTGCTCGGCACATACCTTCTGTCTTTTGGCACAAAGGTAGAATGCCACTGCTGTAAAAACAGGACGAGTGAAATCAGCACTGCTTTTACGGGAAAGGGGCAACGAAGCAATGAAACGTTCCTTAAACCTGCCAGTAAAATGACAGTTCTCAATCAACAAATCATGTTAGTTAAATGGAATATGTTCAACAATCATCAACAATTCTACACATGACACAAATACACAAGGATAATCAATTTAAAAGTTGAGAAATTTACAGGAACAAAATGACTAATTTCTTAAGTCTAGTCATATAGAGTATCATAGTCTGATAATTGAAATGCAGTAAGGGAATACGCGAACCCACTTACAGCGACAAACCCTTGTGAACGGAAGGGATTAGCCGAATGCACCCAAACTGAATTGCAAGTTCTCTTACATCAATTTTGTTCCTGCCAAAATATTATCCAAAATAATGAAAATCTTGATCCAACACGTTGAAGTTTACATATGTCAAGTTAAATAGATTGGTAAAGGAGACGGACTTGACACCAATGCCATTCTGCATTGAATTGAAGGATCTATTATAGGCCTTCTCAGACATCCCACTCAACTTCACTGCTGCTTGCCGATCGAAAATAACGTCCATCCTAAACCAGAAATCGCCAAGATTCATCACAAAACTCCAAACCCTATACCCCCATATCAACATCACAACAAAGAGGTGCAAGATAGATCAAATAACTACCTGGAAGCCGCAATCTCTAGGCAAATTACAGCCTTGCAGATCTCCCCCTGCAAATCAATAGCCACAAACCCACAACTCCATCAAATCAATTCAATCATCATAACAACAACCCCATAAAATAAGTTGAAGAAATCTCTATCCGATTTTCAGTGAGAAAACATACAACTCCGATAACTGAGCAATCGAATTGAAGATCGGCGAGGCGGCGAATCTCGGCAGCCTTGCGGACGAGATGTTTTGATTCGGAAAGGCCCAATTTCCTCGCAACCTCCGCCATATCCATTTTAGGATTAGCTGCGGTGGACGTCGAAACTGGGTTTCAGAAACTGAGGATTGCTGGAGGGAAATTTGAGATAGATATCAATATTTGATGGAAGACTCATGACGGGAAATGGGAGCGCGAATAATATTTGGATTTTTGGGTGAGCGCCGAGAGGTGGGCTTTGGCGCCAAATCCCAATAATTTTTCTGTGTGGCGAATTAATTAGAGCTGTAATTCTGTGAACACAGTAATAATAGTCGTAATATACAATAACTAGTAATTAACCCGTCGAGACTCGACGGACATAATTATATATTTTATATAATATATATACTTATATTGTATAAAATAATCATAAATTATGTATATTTTGAGTAATGAAAAATGTGTAATGATTTTATATCAAAGAGGATATATATATGATAATATAATTTAATTATTTTTAAAACTAACTAAGAAATCATGTTATACAGTCCTCTTTAGCTTCTGTGGCTTAACAGATCAATAAAATAATTATTAATATTATATTTTTATTTAATTTAAAATTTAAATTAAAATAAAAAAAAATGAAATATAAGTATTAAGCATAACATGAAAAATTCCCTCACAATTTTGCTGAAAATTTCATTCCTGAAAATCTCATTGACAACGGCTAGTATAGTATTTATTATCTTCAAAAATGTCTGAATTTGAAGTGGTGCAGATTATATTTGTATATGTACTCTTAAAAATTGTCGCTATAGGATCATAGATTTCATAATAATATCATCCGGAAATGTCACATTTAATTGTAGATGTTCAAAATCAATATCGGCATTACCATCATTTACATTAAGTATCCATTTTGTAAATTTTTTGTTATATATGAATTTTATAGTAAACAACATTTCTTGTGATATCTTGAGTTAATCATTCTTAATGCATATTAATGCTTTGAGCCACATCTTGCTAGTGTCACGAAATATTGCTACATAATTGTTCATGACAAAAACTTATTTTGGAAGATAAAGTTCAATATTTTTTAAAGATTAACATTGACTTTTGTTTATAATCATAGCAAAACAAACTACAAGTTGAAATTTTCTCATCTTAAATCGAATCAGGAATTTGCTTAAATTAGGCTTAGCTCATAATCATTCTACCAATCAAGAATTTTTTACTTTCATGGTTTCTCGAAAATTAGTTTGACCTCAATGAAATGATTCCGCATCTTGGTGACTATCAACTTACTTACATAGTTACATTGCATACTTTATTTGATCGATCTATATTCCTAATGTGCATGACTATGCAACCCTAAATCAACTATATATCATGATTCGATAATCCAGAACAATTGATCGTGCTTATATATTATAGTGAAAATAATTCATTGGCATTATCTATGATTTCATCATCTTGAAGATATTATTAGAACTGATACATATACATTTTCATTTGCAGACATACGTTCCATGATTTAATAATTGATCGTATCAACAATCTCATTGGTCGAAATTAGTATACAATATCTTTAATAATATATGGTGCATTTTATATGTGTATAAGTACTCTCAACAATTGCCGCTATAGGATCTCCCGTAGAATTCATAAAATTATAACCTGCAAATATCACATCTAATTGTACATCTCCAAGATCAATACCAGATTTACAAATTACCATCACCTACATGAAAAACTCATTGTGCAAATTTAAGTCATATATAATTTTCTTTTTAATAACATTTATTGTAGTATCTTGGGTTAATTCATCTTAATTACATATTAATACTTCGAGTCCCCTCTTTCCAGTACACGAGCTATTGCAGCATATCACTAACATAGGTAAACATGATTTTTGAAGATAGAGTACAACCTTCTTTAGAAAATGACATTAACCCATTTTTTTAATAGTCAGAGTAAAACAAAATGCGAGTGTGACTTTTTCTCTGAAATCGAATGAGGAATTTGGTTACTTCAGTGGGTTCATAATCATTCTACCAATAAAAAATTTTCATCCCAAATAATGAGATTTCTTCTAATGAGAACAAAGGTTAAATAATTTTATGGGATAAGTTTTTTGCAAGTGGAACCAAATAAAAAATTGTGCAGTCCTACCTCTTGGAAGGAGGAGGGTGCTATTCCACTGGATACTACATGCAACACAATATCACTTCTCCCACGAATGGCTAATCATAGTGTTTTCTAAATAAATTATCGATAAATGCCTTGTCAGCTCCACCACGAAAAGAAAAAGAATCAACCCTCATCATTATTAACTACTTACATTATTTTATTATAAACATTCCTTTCATCATTAATCAACAAAGGTAATAGCTTAGCATGATCCGCCTTCATTTATTCCTTATTATAATATGTCTCTTCTAGTATCAATAGAATATCTGTTTCAGACGTTAAAACTTCATTCAGTACCGGTATTTCAGAGAAAATTTTCAAATTTATTGAATTTGCAGCAATTAATCTTTCAATTTCTATTAAAGGTATATTTATATTTGTTCTTCCGTTAATTGCAAATCTGATAAAATATAGATTAATGAAGTATTTCTTAAAAAATAGATTAAAAAAATAAATTTTCCTTCTTTATTTACTGATGGACTATTCGCACCTCAATTACTCTTTATACACCCGATTCTGTTATAGTTAATATGCTTTACGAAAATAACTAATTTACTCTAAATCACTTATCCATCGAATATGAATTTTCACCATTCTCTTAATAATTTTAATTTTTATATTATTTTAAATATAATAAAATATAAATAAGATTTATACTACTATTTAATATATAATTTATATACAATTAGAATGATATAATTATAAAATATATTTTTTAACGATTAGCAACTATATAGTTTTATATTACTTTTAGTAAATATATAATTGTATACTTTCTCCGTCTCAGCTTAATTGTTAGTTTGACTTTTTGGCACTATTCACTGTCTAAATTTGATTCGAATTTTTATCATAGTTATGTAATAAAAACATAGTCAAATGAGATCTTGTTAGATTCGTCTAATCATGTAGTTTTAGAATATCAAATTTTTAGTATAATTTTTATCGTACACAATTTAAGTTATTAACCATTAAAAATGTGTATCGGTATATGTGTCATGTGAGTCCGTAACAATTATAATGAGACGGATGTAGTATTACTTTTAGGAGAAGTGACATATTTTTGTAAAAACATATCCAATATATACATTAATTAATATATATAAATCTTTTCCATACATTCATTAATGTATCTTTTAATAATATAAATTCCATATATACACTGCGAATTTCATATAAATTTGAAATTTCAAATCTTTAAAAACTGAAAATTGTGGGTACTTCATATAAATTGTAAATTAAATATCTTTTAAAAATTAAAATTTGGGATTTCATATACACATTAATATATCTTTAATATAAATAAGTAAATATGTGCACCAGATCCTCGAGGGATTAGTCTTGGGCCTAATGTGGCATGGGATACCCGGTACACGCCCAAAAAAAGAAGTAAATATGTGCAATTTACATTTTAATTACATCATTTATCACACCAAAAAATATAACAAAAAACTAAACCTACACAAGATTACAGACATTACAATATGATCACCATATTGAAATATAAACACAATATAATTCTTAGTTGCCAGTGCAGAACCCCGTCCTAATAGTACTATGGTGCAAAAATTGAAAATGTCTATTCATGTCATAATAATCCTATGGTGTAAAAACTCAAAATCTATAAATAAATAATAAATGCAGCAATAAAATCTAAAATAAATAAAATAAAAATAAAAAATAATAAAATCTAAAATAGATAAAATAAAAAATGCAAAATAATAAAATCCAAAATAATAAAATAAAAATATAAAATATAAAATTTTATCTTTCAAATTTTTTTAAAGGTGAATAAATCTCTAATGATAAATAAATAAAACTTGAAAATCTAAAATTATTAAATTTAAAAATGAAAATAATATAGATAAAATAATAAATTCAAAATTTCAAATTTTAAATCTTTCAAATATATTTTTGGTGAATTTCAAATCTTTCAAATATATCTTTCAAATCTTTTAAATATATTTAAAAGTGAAGATTGTGGGATTCCATATAAATTGAAAATTCCATATTTTTCAAAAACTGAAATCTATAATGAATGAATAAATAAATGCAAAAATCTAAAAATAATTAATTAAAAATGCAAAAATCTATAAAAATTAGAAATTTGAAATGGAGACATCACATTAAATTTAGGATGGGTTGTTCACTAATGCCTTAATATATATATATATAGATTAATGTATCTTTTAATAATATAAATTCCATAAATACACTGTAAATTCCATTTAAATTTGAAATTCCATTTTCTTAGAAAAATGAAAATTGTGGGAACTTCATATAAAATTAGAAATTAAATATCTTTTAAAAACTAAAAATTAGGATTTCCATATACACATTAACATATCTTTAACATGAATAAATAAATCTGACGTGCAATGTACATTTTGATTACATCATTCATCATACAAAAAAAATATAACCAAAGTTGAGACCAAACCTACAAAAATTACCGGCATTATAATATGTTCACCATATTGAAACATAAATGCAATATGATTCTTAGTTGCCAGTGCAAAAGCTCGTCATAATCCTATGGTCTATAAATAAATTCTAAATGTTGCAATAAAATTTAAAATAAATAAAATAAAAAATACAAAATAATAAATTCTAAATCGGATAAAATAAAAAATGCAAATAAATAAAATCCAACATAGATAAAATAAAAGTGCAAAATTTTAAATTTTATCTATCAAATCTTTTTAAAAGTAAATATATAGTGACATGATATGATGATACAGTGGGAATTTATAAGTAAATGATAGATTTTATATACGATAGACTAAAATCCATAATGAATAAATAAATAAATACGAAAATCTAAAATTAGTAAATTAAAAAATACAAAATAATATTGATAAAATAAGATATGCAAAATTTTAAATTTCAAATCTTTCAAATCTTTTTAAAAGTGAATATTGCAGGAATTCCATATATTTTAAAAACTGAAAATCTATATCTATAATAAATAAATAAATAAAATGTGAAAATCTATAATTGATAAATTAAAAAATGCAAAAATTTATAAAAATTAGAAATTTGAAATGGATACACCACATTAAATGTAGGATATGTTGTTCACTAATGCTTTAATATATATATAGATGTGTATTTTTTCTTTTTTTTTAAGGAATTGGATGAGCTACGACTACGAGGGCTCTTTGGGAGTTTGAAGTTACAACTTACAACTAATCTCAAATCCTTTTCTAATTCAAATGTCGTAGAAGGAAAAAAAAATCAACACTAATTGTGGTTATATTTTTTAAATATTATCCTTCCATTCATATAAATTTTGTATTTCTAAACATTTATTATCAAATAATTTAGTTAGAAGAATAAAAATAGAAATATATGAATTAACTAATGCATTTAGTATTGAAATTGAGCTGAAATATATAATTATTATGGAATGAATGAGTGATAAATAGCAAATAAATCTATAACAGTTTTGACTAGTAGATTTAATTAGTACTATTAGTGATATATTTGACCAACATATATACTTCCTCCGTTTTTTTTCCTTGCTATATTGCAAATTATGCTACTATTAATTGGACTGTTTTGATTTCAATTTTTATCATAATTATACAAGTTAAAATATAGTCATGTGGGATCTTGTTAGATTTTTCGCGTCTTGTAGTTTTTAACTATCGAACTTTTATAATTTTTACTTATACCACATTTGAATTATTAATGGTTTAAAATGTATATTGGAGTGTTTGCAATATGGGTCCATAGCAAACAAATGAAAATGGAGTAAGCATATGGTAACAGTAGGAAGCCATTAACTTGCAAGTGTATACGCATGCACGTATGACATTTAGTGGCTTCCATGTGATGGCATATGATATTTGTGATGCTCACAATTGATTATGCGACGTCCGAGTTGGTTGGACTTTGACTGCTGGTATGAATATGACATATCATGTGATGTTTGGATATTTTTTTGTGATATTTTACGGTGATCAACTATTCGTGTCATGCTCGTAGATGTAAGGTGTTGCCTGAATATGACTCGTATTGTTCTATGATGATGCATTGTATATAATGCTCACCACCATTTTGTGTGATGTCTAATAATGTGTATGTAATGGCTCCATGGTGCATAATACCGACCATGGCTGAAAGAGTCAATCTATTACAAAAATGAGATTTCAACCAACTTGCACTTAGCAAATTTATTGGTAGTCTATACACTAAGTTAAATGGTAACAATAAATCTGAAGTTTGGCAAATTAGGAAATAACGAATTAGATATTAATATGTAAAATAATAAATTGAAATGGTATTTTAGTAATCTCCTCCTTATTTTGTTTTAAAAAATAGCATATAGGCTTTGAACAAATTAGACCTAATATGATACTAAAAACCATATAATCTAATGAATACCTTCCAAATAGGTCATACTACTAGATAAAAAAAGTACAAATACGTTCTTTTTCTTTTCCAAAAATTTAAATAAGTCCATTTTCTATTTTTATTATAAAAACAGTCCGCTATAAATGCTAATTATGTCCAAATCAATCCCTTGTTCACTAATTATGCTCTAATTGCTGACGTGACAATGATGTAAATTTAAACCTAACACGGGGCATAATACTAATCCTTTTACTTTTACCTTTACCAATTCAGTCATAAATTTTTATTTTGTTCCATTTAGTCCTCTATCCAAATCAGTCATTTTTATATTAATTGGTTTCCAACCTTTCAAATTATTTCATTTCATGCCCAGAACCTTAAATTTTTTTATTACTAGTAATCCATTTATCCAATAAATGTCCAACATACTTCCGTAAATAAAATTAAACACCAAACCTCATACTCCCTCCGTCCCATTAAAAGTGGCCACTATTCCTTTTTGGGGTGTCCCATTAAAAGTGGCCACTTTCCCTTTTAAGTAAATTAGATTAACATAAACATGATTAAAAACCCCCATAATAATGATAATTGTACTTTCTGCACAAATGCCCTATATATGTTTAACCATTAATATCTCAAAATGGGTATAAATAAAAATTATATAAAATATATATTCTAAAACTATACGATTAGACGATTCCAACAAGATCACACTTGACTATTTTTGTCTTTCTACATCATTACGATAACATTAAGTCAAAGTTAAATAATAAATATGGTTAAAAGTCAAATGTAACCATTATAAATTAGATGGATGAATTAGTCAAATTTACTCACACCACTTTAACTACTAAATCCTACTACCTAAATTCCCGTGCCCAAAAGAAAGGGGCCACTTATATTGGGACGGAGGGAGTACATCGGGTTTTGACTGTCTTGTTACCGGGTCTTCCAAGTTTCGGAATTTTGCGGACTCTCTCTAACCACTCGACCGTAACTGATTGTTCATTGGTTCTAGTTTCCTTCAGCAACAATTAGCACAATCATAATTTGTTTTCCACCTTAGAACGTAGCAAGGTTTTAGTAAATGATTTAATTTATTTTTTGTGTAAATGATTTAATTTTACTTTTTGGAAGGTTATGGATGCAGGAAGCATGGACAATAAAATTCAGACTATTTTTTTAATATTTTTAATAATATTTGAATAATATTTTTAATATTTTTCTTCAATAAAAGCAAGGCTTCCTGTATTGTTAAATCTTTTACTCAAACATTGCTACGTCCTAAGGTAGGAAACAAAGTAAAGTTGTGCTGATTGTTGCTGAAGGAAACCAAAACCAATGAACCATCTGTTGCGGATCGGGTGGTTAAAGAGAGTCCGTAAAATTCTGGTACTTGGAAGGCCCGATAACAAGGCAGTCAAACCCAATATATGAGGTTTGGTGTTTAATTTTATTTACGAAAGTATGTTGGACATTTATTTGATAAATGGATTAGTAATAATAAAAAATTTAAGGTTCTGGGGCTGAAATGAAATAATTTGAAAGGTTTGAGGCCAATTAATATAATAATGACTGATTTGGGTAGAGAATTAAATGGAACAAAACAAAAGTTTAAGACTGAAAAGGCAAAAGATAAAGGAAAATTAAGTAATATTATGTCCACGTGTCAGGTTTAAATTTAAAGCCTTGCCACGTCGGCAATTAGAGCATAATTAGTGAACAATAACTGATTTGGACATAATTAGCATTTGTAGCGAACTATTTTCGTAATAAAAAAAATGATGTATTTGTCCTTTTTTTCCCTACTACTAGTATAGTAGTATCTGTGTTGCCTAAATTGTAAGATTATGCTTCAATTAATGACAAATTACAATGACAAAACGTAATTAATGTTGGCTAGGCTTCCATATTATGAGTTGATGACAAAACCTATATCCTTAATAACTAATTCAAATTTTTGGCTAAAGAAAGAATTGGCGGAAGTTCGTGCTGCCCATATCACAAATGGATAAAGGTAAGGGATAGATCAAATAGGTTCGTGTCCTGATTCTTGACCTCCTTGCATGCTGCTTGTTACTCAATGTGTCATGTGTTGAGAGTAGTAAGATGAGCCTGGGGTTATTTTAGTATAAATATCTTCCCTTTTGGGTTCCCTTAATTTGGATCAATTACCTTTTTATGTTTCCTTTATTTTTCCCCGGAGATGGTGTGATAATATTTGTGTGGGGATTTCGTCCTTATCACATGGGTTTTGGTAAGAAAAATCTCAATCCAATTTGTAGTGCAAATTCTAGAATTATGTTTGAAGATGCTAAATAAAATCTTGTAATTTTTAGTCAAAATCCATATCACATTCATTTTGCTTTTGTCCCTCCAACAGTAGATTTTTAATTTTATATTGTATCACCAAATTAAACTTTTATCAGCAAAAAGCAATGATCATGCAATTAAATGTATAAGGAATTAATTGAACTCTTATATTATATCACCACTCATGCACTGGAGGAAGGTCATTAGCACCGAACACACATCTCCTATGTTGGTTGGGCCCAACAAATAGAGCTGCAAAGACAATAATTCATAGTACTTAATTAAATAGCATGATAGTCACTCGTAACAATACCTCATAACTATTACGACATCACACTATGCACTGGAACCCAGCATGATTACATACTATTCCCACATGAGCATTTTACACGGGCAATAGATTTCATTGAAATATTAGCACCTAATGAAGCACCATTCCATCAACCATAACTTCACATCATAACAGGCACGCCATCACAGAAGGCATCAAACCAACGTACTCTGCACAACATGTTAAATTATGCACATATACACTAGATATCACGTAAGTACTAATTAGTAGCACCAACTTAAGCATCATGCTATTAAACCGTAACATCACATCATAACAGGTGCGGCATCACAACACACACTGGAACCCAGCATGCTAACATACTATTACCGCCACCGCCATCAAAGTCAGCACCCATTTCAACATCATCCTGCGAAGGAGTTCCAGCACCTCCTCCGGCCCCTTCATGATCGACGGTGGCTTCACTAAGCCGGTTGCATTATGTTACATGTACATTATGCCTTTTGAAAACGACAGCCAATGGCCTCTTGCAGACTCCCCATTGTTGTCATCCTCGTTCGGGTCGCAAGTTTCATTATCAGCCTCTCCACCGTCCTCAGTCACAACACCATATTTGGACTGGGTTCTTGCATTATCACACACTTTGACGGCATCATCAATGGCCACTTTCAACCAGTCCCATCAGGTGCATAATCGTCGTCGTTAGGCAGTTGAGAGGGTGGTATTGCAGGGTCGCCGGGGTCGTTAATTCCGTTCGGGAAAGAGTTGAGATCCATCATACCGTTCTCCTATGCCCGCCAATTTTGTATGCCAGTGTTCTGGAATCATAATAGCTAGAATAAACCTCCATAATGGCTCCATCCTAAATTGGCAGTTACTAATCATTTAATTATTTCGACCATTAATTTAGGGATTGAAAGAGTTCCTATTTATATTAAAGGCACCAAAATGATATGATTGCACCCAACACACAATGTAACATATTTAGAAGGGTGCAGCATGGCTGGATATCCAAACTCTATTGAAACCAGGATAGTAACTCTATTATATTTTCAAATATTAAACCCTACCCCAAATTACTCAACTCAAATCCAATGTTATATCTTGTAGAAGTATATAATAAACAACTACAGTGTCGCCCAACAATTTTCATATAAAGTCCTTCTTACCCAAATTGTCTGATACACATAACACAAATTCCTAATTTCGAAAATTTTATTTCCCATTCCGCTAATTATACGTAATTAGAAAAAAAAAAAACAAAAAACAAAAAAAAAGAGACGGTACCCTCACCCAAATAGGCCAATACAAAATCCTCCCTGTCATTAGAGATGGATTCTCTCTGAGAATAGGCAATGGTAAAGCTTCTCTATGGTTCTCCCCTTGGTGGGAAAATAAATAAATTGGGCCGCTCGTCCCTTTTGTGGAAACGTGTGATACCTCGCTCAAAGTTAAGGATGTGATCAATGGTGGTGAATGGAATTGGAGAGGGGTTAGGTCTATTCTCCCTGGCCCCCTTTTGGGCGGCCAACCTGAGTGGGCAGTACACAGTCAGCTCAACTTACCTCTTTCTTCTCAAATTAGAATCCCCAGGCTCTGACTGGAAATGGATGTGGGAGAGTATTATACCGGAGAAGATTGGTTTTTTCCTATGGCTTATTTCGCATGATTCGCTCCCGGTCAATGTTACCAGGTATAATTGGAACCTGGCTACCTCTCCTCTATGCACCTTATGTGGACTGGAAATGGAAACTTGGGGGCATTGCTTATTCTATTGCAATTGGGTGGGAAGTTGCTGGAGGAGGCTTAAGATTGATATCCCAGATGATTGTGAGCAAATGCCTAAAGAGGCATTCGGGTATTCCTCAAAACCTTCTACAAAACTCATGGAGTCAAGTTTATTGGGGCGCTTTGGACTTTTTGGTTGGAGAGGAATTCTAGAATCTTCAAAGGCATTGATAAACCGCCTTGGCTCCTGATCAAGGAAGTACAGATACTTTGCAATGATGTCGAGCAGGGCCACAAATCAGAACCATTACAACAGCAGGATGTTAGAATGGTGGGTTGGAACATGCTTGGGCTCACTGGTAGCATCATGCACGTGGACGGGAGCCGCCTTGGTTCTAGCGGTAGAGCCGGGTATGGATTCGTAGTTCGCGAAGGGAACGGACAATGGAGAGGGGGCGGCTGTGGCTACTTGGGCAAAACCTCCATCCTGTTTGCAGAACTCGCTGCCATCGCGTATGGTCTTGAATATGTGATAGGTCTGGGTACCCGTTCTTTACATGTTTATTCAGATTCCAAGGTGCCCATCAGGATATTGGATAGGAGGGAAGACTTGCATGCTTTTGGTCCTATCATAAATAGGATAAGAAGGGCATGGGACTCATTTGATACAGTGGACCTTCATCACGTTTTCCGCGAGGGGAACAAAGTCGCGGATGTGTTGGCTCGCCGAGGCGCATCCAATGAAGAGTTCTTTACCACGTGGGCTTTTCCACCAGATTGTGTTAGGAGGGAACTCGAAGAGTTCTTTACCACGTGGGCTTTTCCACCAGATTGTGTTAGGAGGGAACTCTTTGCGGATGCCATAGGAACTTGGTTTCCTAGGGAGTGATCCGCCTAGTGCTATTTTGCTTTAATTTTCTTTCGGTTCTTTCTGCTTTTGTATCTTTTTTCTTCTTCCTGTTATCCGGCCTTTTGGCTAATCCAAAAAAATAGGCCAATACTGCTGTTTCTTTTTGTTTTTTTGGTATATGGGTGAATATTGTAATTGTATATCAAAACTTTGTAGATTCATTTTTACAAAAAATGAAATTTTGTAATTGTAATTGGGGGTCGATGTTTAAAAAAAAAAAAAAATTGTAGATTTCATTTGTTTTCCGAGCTAAAATTTTGAAAACGATCTAAAACAATGGAATGTGATCAATTTGATTACCATATATGGAAGGGTCTTCAACTCTTCATATATAGCATTCGATCTCTAGGGCCGAAGCTCATTATTATGAACCAACTTATTCTGGACCCAACCACGAAACAACTTTTTTGGGCAATCGAATCAAATATGGTAGGATATTCAAATTCAATTCAATATCGATAAGTTCCAACTTTTTCTGAAGCCAAACCAATCTGTTTCCAAACTTTTGGGTTAATTAAGAATATCTATAGGCAAATTCAAACATCGCCAATTTCACATGATGAAAGACCAAGGCAACTAAACTGCACAAGGGTACAACTTAGCCATTGGCAGATGCAAATAACAAGAAACTGAAGAAGAAGTTCATTGAAAACAAATGTATCTTGCAGAAACTAAACATGATCTTGACTGTCAATCAGTTACACTTCCTTACGATAAGGCTAAATGCATGCATAAACAGGTAACCGGGTGTGTACCTTCTTCAGGCAAGATAACGATATAAGCGCCGATCCACATTGTCCCTCTCTAGGAAGTCCCTCTCGATAAGGGACTCAATCCGCTTCTTGATTTCCCCAGGATTGGCCAGAAATCGAGACTGCAATTGTTTTGTGACTTCAGCAATGATATTGTTGTGATCCAATACCCGCCTGGCCTTCATGATTCTCACTATTGCCGCCTCAATCTGGGGTTTCCTGTCCTCCTCCACCCTCTGTCTTGTCTCCAGCTTCTCTGGCTCGGATTCCTTTTGCGCAACCACGGTGCCTATCTTCACCTTTCGCAGTTTGCTGGTGAACTTGTCGTTAACAGAAAATGCATCATCTCCTCCAATGTCCTTGCTCATGGGTTCTTTCCTCAGCACATTTTTCCCTTTTACACAAGCTAAGGACTGCAGGCAACGTTTTAGGTCAGCTGAGGGTATCTCAGTGGCCTGCTCGATTTCTTTGTAGGTAAGAGATTCACTCTTATTGAACAGCATGAGCACACACATCTGATAAGTTGAAACATTCAGCTCATACTTCTGTTCATTCGCAAAGCTTGCTCTCAAATCAGCTGTGCCCATGTTTGTTTGCCAGGATAACCTTCTACCAGTGTGGGTCCCAAGGTAATATGATCGGAATCTCTCACAGAGAACTGATATTTCAGCAGGGAGGTTGCAGGTGATGCTAGATTGAGTGGGCCAAGATCCGGTGGTCAGAACCTGGACTACTAATGTGGGGCAATTTACCAGCTCAGAGCCATGGGCTGCATAGAAACCTTGCATAGCGTCCTGTGAAGTTTTCATGTCAGTAAACATGCCTTCTAGTTTTGAAGTAAATTGATACCCACATTCGGTCTTCAGTTTCACAATCAGGCTTCTCTCAGCATCCTCAGAAATGGTTTTACCGGACAAAAGTCGCTTTGCCAAATGCTGTTTATAGTATTTCTCAAAAACATCTTTCTCCTGGAGGTAACGGAACAGCATCATCACCTTATCGAGAATTATCTCAATGTCCTCATCTTTGACTCCCTTCACCCCTTTGCGTAGCTTGTCATCCACAAACAATGAGATATACTCAGGAGAACGAGGGTTCAAATTAATGAAGTATTCAAAAGAGGAATTCAAGGCATTCTGGAATGTCTTATCATTGCTGAACGATGAGCTTATGATCTTGTCATACTTGTCTCGTTTTTCAAGAAGCAAATCAACAAATTCCACTGGATTCTTTGATTTCTCAGGATCAGTAACAAGTTGCTTCCCAGTTTCTCTCAGATGTGATGTCATTACATCCCTGATTGTTGAGAGACCATCAGGAATGCGCCGGAATAAACTGTACATCCTTCCCAAGTCTTCAAATTTATCATCAAGAAGCATCTTTACCAAGCCTGAGTTTTCCATGTGCACAAGTCTAAGCATGTGGTTGGCTATCATCTCTTTCTCAACCACATTAGTAATCTTCTCTTCACTCCTTGTATCCAAGTAGTGTGAAACCCGGTCTATCTCTTCGTATAGACGTTTTTCAGCTTTCTTCAGGTAATCCCCACAATCACTACATTCAATAAATTCCTGCGATTCAGCTCTATAGAAATCAGAAGAAACATCAAGAAATGGTTTCTCAAAATCTTCCTGGTAGACTGATGGCCCCAAATCCATAAGCATCTTAATTATGTTCCTCATCAATCCTCTGTTGATAACTTCACTTGTTCGTTCTCGACGTATTAGTTCAAGAAGTGTGTTCAGAAGCCGAGGCTGGATTTTACTGGAGTGAATTACATTGTCTCTCCAAAGGTTCAGCCCAAGCTCCTCAATACGGGTTTTGTGGGTGCTCTGGATGAAAGTTCTGTCCATATACATCAATATGTCACGGATCATTTGCAGTGCTTTGTTATGATCGCTCCATTTTGCATTTAGCTCTTCAAGGAATGAAGCACCTTGGGCACCCTCTATAGATTTGGACATGGCCTGAAGATGGAATGTCATTGTTGTCACCAGCCCAGAGTAAAGCTTTTCCCCGAATTTATGTAACACCATATTGTAAGCATTTCTGGATGCACAGAAAATCCAAAGTCAGAGATAAATTCTCTACTAATGATTCACATACGGTAAAGCAACATCTCATAATTAGAATTCACCTACAATTCTATGAGCTATCTTAGAAAGGAGAAAACATAAATTAAATCATAGTGTACTTATGCTTGCATGTGACCGATACAGATAAAGCACAATGAGAAACATTCATGACATCCTATAGATTATAGAAGTTTTTCTGCAACAGTAACTAAACCGAGCCTGCAGAGCCAAAGAATTCAGGCTATTATATCTCGTCTCAAAATATCATGTCATGAACGAATGCTCTAATAAGAAGTTTTTCATTAAACTAGAAGAGCATTGGGATTACAAAGCATTACCAATCACGTGCCATATATAGCTCAAATCCTCGCAACATATAGGTTAAAAGTTTCCACTAGCATTAATGAATTATAACTTTATAAGCGTATCTCAAGTCATTAAGAGCTAACTGAGTAGCGAGCAATTTCCAGCCACGTGCTCCCTTTCTACTGCATCACCTCTTTAGCCCAATTAAGTAATCAAGGGATTGAGCTAGTTGTAACTACTTCTCTCGTATATTATTGATGTAGAGCAATAAATGTTTACATAATCATATATCCTAAACTAGCAGATATTAGAAACACAGATGCATTAAAAGTGTTTTTCAAACCATTCTTGACAATATGACCTCCCCATTGTATAATCTCGTAAAAAAAGAAGAATCTATAATACATAATTAAGAAAGCAAGCCCACCAGTTTCGACAAAGATTTGTTAAATACAGAAAATAATTTCCAACAGATACAAGAGTTAGTAATTGTTTCTTCAAAGTGCCTATATCAGACTAAGAATGCACAATTTGATTTTCCAAATTACAGAATTGGTTTGCCTTCTGACACAGTTCTACAAATAATGTACTACTCCTTTGCTCCTTCACAATTCAGCTCACAGTTTTCAAAGTCTGGGATGGACCACAGAGCTCACTTTCACTGGAGATTATTACTTTTTTGACTGGGGCGCTTAGTTGGGCAGTTTCAACCCGTGAAGATTGGACACTAGAGATAAACTGCTAAAAATAAGCATCTAAGCAAATAGAACAAATGGAAGATCAAAATGGTTTACGCTTCCACTCTTATTTTCAACAAAGCAACCGATACGTAAGATCCCCCATAATCAGCAGGGACAAGTAAATATTGGCTAGTAGCTATGCTGTACAAAAACATAATTCATGCCTTTCTTAAAGAAAAATATATTCAATACAGTTAACCAGCAGGCAAGTACAGGAGAAGTTAGCAATTCAGAGTCAAGACATGTAGACTGAATACTGTATGTGCTATTAACTGTGAAAACATCGAATGTGGATTCAAGATAAGACACAACAATACAGATTTTTCTGCTTCTTAACTATGGTGTCAGAAATGAAAACCATTCAACAGCAGTAAACATAAATAAATACACATAAGAATTGAAAAACGCTAATGGAAATTGTTGATGGGCTTTTGAATGCGCTCTTTGAATAACTACGGAAATGTAAATATAGCTGAAGAAACACTTCAAGAATGCATTATGGACCCTCATATGAAATTCTATCCAAATACCTCATCAATCAGATACCAATTTTTGTAGAGAGTAAGAAAAAATAATCAAATTTTCACCAAGCATCCTTCAGCGTAGTCTTTCCCTATTTTGAATGGAAGAATAAATCTGACAAGCAAAACAAAGATAATATAGAATACCCAGTAACAGCAACGGAAAACAAGTTTGTTTATTCATCAAAACGCAAGCAAGCAAGCAATTTAAAGTTCAAACTATAGAATCAGCATTTGCCAAACCCACATAACAAAGTTTAAAAAGTTTTCCATTCACATAAACTACTTCACATAAATCTCCTACTACCAAATGAATTCCTCTATAGCTAAAACGTCAATCCCCTGTATCCACCACGATTAACAATAACGAATTGCATATAATCCTATATGTTTTCAGGTAATTCAAAAGAGGACCTGTATAATTCTTCGAAACTAAGTCCGCTCGCGTTGTGATTATAAATCTCGTGAATCGCATGCTCTATAATCTTCCAAGTCTTGTCCGCATACTTGGGATCCACCACCACTTTATGCTTGAAAGCTTCAATCTGGAAATTTCTCTTCTTCTGACCGCCATTCATCTTCCAAATAATTTTTTGTCACCGAAGAAGAAAAAAGAAAAGGAAAATCCAGAAAACAATGAAAATTAACCCTTCGAATTAGCACAATCGATCAAATGAATTCACCGCCTCGATATTCTAGATAGAAAATTGATATAATTAAGAAACAGATTTTGAACTACTTCAATTGACCCTCAATTCCATGGGCGTGGTTTAGGGTTTCAAATCGGAGAGAGAAACAGCGAAATGGAGCAAAACAAATTGTGAGTTTGGGTAATCCACCAAGAATATTTGGGCTTTGCGTGAGACTGATTGGCTTAACGCAGGAAGAAATTATTGCTTGCTCTTCGATTTAGGAAGGGTTTTGCGTCGACTATGAGTAAGAAGAAGAAATGATTGAAATTGAAAATACACCAAAATAGGTTTAAAATTAATTAGATTATTAAAAGTATTTCTTCATCAAGTAACACTATAGTCCATAGACTTTAGTTTTGAGTAGGATATTCTTATAAGTACATTATACTAATCATAACATTTAAATTTATACAGTATATAATTAAATAATAAATTCCTTGTAGTATTTTTTCTGCTAGACAGTATACAGACATTGTAGTAATATTAAATAAATAAGTTTCACAAAAAAATATATTAAATAAAGAAAATATTACAATATTTTATTTTTATGGTTCTCTTGTGGTTGGGCGCGCGCAATTGGCCAAATCACAAATCAAAATGATGAAATGAATTATTAAGAAGAAGATAAGTTTTTTTTTATTACATTAAGAAGAATATAAGTTGGATTTTGCAATGAAATTTAATATTTTATGCAATATTGTCAAAATTAGATTTGTGACTTTACTTTTTGAAATTGAACAAAAGCAATAAATGATCCTACTATAAGAATGATATCATCTATCTCACATCACAAGCATACATGAAATGATGAAACATGAATTACCATGGATGATGAGTCATTCTAAACTTGGTAAGAATAGTCGCCATTCTCCACATGTGACATGTCCATTTCTCTTTTAGCAGTCTTACATATTATTACTAGTAATACTTTTTCTGTCTTCAGATTTATTTCGAGAGAAATATAATAGTGTCATAGATGACCAATTGGCTAGCAATGGGATACAAGTTTGATATGGAGTCGAGTGGAGTTTGAGTATGATGGTACTTGAGCTTCAGTTTGACGGCAAATATTCGAGTTCGAGCTCAAGTATCATCGAGTTCGAGTAGTTGGCGAGTATTTTTTTTTATAAGCTCGAGCTCGAGCTTAAGTTTAAATTTTATTTTATTTTTTTTTAACATTTGATTTTGAATTTTTAACCATATCAGACACAATTCAATTTGATATTTGAATATTATGTTGGTTATTATACTATTAAGGTAGAACTAAAAAAAATTTAGAATATTTTTTAATTTTTTACGAGTGACTATTTTTCATAATTTAGAACTTTAAATAAGTGATATATTTTCTAATAGAATATAGAGTGAAGTGTAAACGAAAGTATGAGATGAAAATTAATTAAAATATGTGTTAAGAGTATTATCAAATCGAGTTGAGCTCAAATGCTAGAGTACTAGAATACTAGAGCTTGACTTGATACGAGCTCGAGTTTAAGTCGAATACGAGTCGAATTTTTTCAAGTCAAATCCCAAATCGATTACCAGTAGCACTACTCATTAATCACCAGTATAGAAAACAAGACCGTCATCATTAGCACATTTCTATGATGGTTAGAAAAATGTTAGATACCGACATGCAAATTAAATGAACCAATGAAAAATAGGATGAATTGAAAACAAATCAAATTATTACTACGTGACAACCATAAATATCTTATGTTTAGATGCCTCTTTTGCTATGGTGTGTTGACTTCAGCTTAAGAAAATACTTCCTCTGTTTTATTTATAATGTCATGTTACTACCGGGCACAAGAATTAAAATAAAGTTAATTTGTGAATATTTGAAGGGATCTACATAATTGTTAGAAGGGAAAAATAATTTCTATTATAGAAAAAAATATTTATGATGAGATCGAAAAATAAAAAAATAGTAAAGATGACATTTTAGTTGGGA
Organism: Hygrophila difformis; assembly: GCA_030278955.1. NCBI lineage: Eukaryota > Viridiplantae > Streptophyta > Magnoliopsida > Lamiales > Acanthaceae > Hygrophila > Hygrophila difformis. The sequence goes on from JAOANR010000003.1 coordinate 13,167,675, forward strand.
GAGAAGGCCCCCCCGCTCCGGTAGAAGTGTCATGTTTGACATTTTGACACTGTTCATTGTTCAACTTTGACTCAATATTATTATATGTATATATTTGGAAAAATAATCGAGTTCGGTCATGCTCGATTCGTCTAATCGTATAGTTTTACAATATGTATATTTTACATCATTTTTAGTTCTATATATTTTGAGATATTAACAATTAAAAAAGTGCATTGGATTGTGTGCAGAAATCAAACAGAATATTTTAAATGGGACGGAGGGAATATACTTTATCCGTTTTTTTTATTAAAAAAATTTAGGTGAATTCCAAGATATCCCTAGGCCACATTGGACTCAATACTAATCACTCGAGGATCTGCAAGGGCGCCCCTCCCGATTTTTTTTAAAAATTAAATCTACCGTTTTGCATAGTTTGTATTATTTATTGAGTAATTTTGATTAACCTTTTTAGTATATCAAAGTTTTATAATTTTTATTTGTATACAATTAGAATTTTTAATAATTAAAAATATGCATTGAATTGCGTAAATGTAGAAATAATGAAGTAAAAGAAAACCAAAGAAAGTACTTGATACGAGGGTTGTTAAAATCGCGATCCTGATCGTAGGATCGTGCTATCCTATCCATAAAAAAAGATCCGGATCGCATTAGTATCGAAAATGTGTTAGGATCGCTATCCGATCCGATCCTAATCTTTGTTGTTGTTGTTTTTTTTTTTCTTTTTTTTTCCGAAGCAAAATTACTTATTGTTTCTATCACTTTATGATTTTGGTTATGCTATTTTTTGTCAAATTTGTTTAATATATCTTTGCAATGTTGAACAAAAAATGGTTGAGTTATGCGTCAGTGCTTAACTTTCATTGTATTATTATGAATAAGCATGCTATTAACTATCAAATTCTTGTTCAAAATAGATCTACAATAGATATTTCTATTATAACTATCACCAGTTTAGTGAGATAATTAACTAGCATTAATTTTAAAAACTATAAATAACAATTTCATAGGATCTTAGGATCCCGATTTTGCATAAACAAAAACGATCATATATAGAATCCCGATCTTAACAACCTTGTCTGATACAATCCCCGCAAAAACGCTTTTGTTTGAATAAATTGAAATTGTTGTTGAATAAAATAAATCAAAAAATTTTAAACACTGTATAAGTATAAAAATAAATAAAATCTCATCTGATTACCATTTGTTTAATAATGCTTTACTAAATTAATGGGAGTATTGCCGTATTGGATTTAATCGAAGTGGAAAGCGGGTAGCAAACCAACCATTGTATTTGAGGGATCATGTTTGTTAGGTGATTTATACCTATTGATAGTTGAAATTATATTGGTTGATAGTTGAATCGACTGGTGGTGTGGTTGGGCCTGGATAAAATGTTGTAATATAATGTTTTAAAATAAATTAGTACACAACAAATCAAAGTGGCGCAGCGGAAGCGTGGTGGGCCCATAACCCACAGGTCCCAGGATCGAAACGTGGCTTTGATATTTTTTACCAAAATTTGGGGTATGGGCCTTTGATAAGGCCCATTTAGAAACTGGTCCAAACGAGTTTGCTTTGGGACGGGCTGGCACGCGGTCCTCTTAATTTCTTTTTTGTTTAAATGTTTTGGCCCTAAAGCCCTAAACATACCCAAATCCGTTTCTCTGTCTTTCTGCCGCCTTCTTCGTCGTCTTCACCCAAATCCTCTTGTTTATTTTGCAGGTGGGCTATCAATTATTTTTCTTTGTTATCACAGCGCTTGCGTCCTTGCACCCTCCCAAGTCCCAACCGTCCAATCACCGTTCATCTCTTATATATGTTTTCTTAAGCTATCTGTTTTTATATGTGCGTGTTAATCTAGATTTCTTCTCCAGGAAGGTGGTTTTAACTTCAATTTCGGACGCTTCCGGACTTTTACGAGTTGTTTCCGAGTAATTGGAAATTTGAATCTTTGCCTCTAACCGGGGTTTTGGATCCTGGTCCAACCCGCGCCCGACCCGTCTTTCACGGCTTCCGATACAAATCTATATAATAAATAATAGTACTTCCTCCGTTTTTTAAAAAATTGAAACGGACCCACAGTGGACGTAGTTCAATATACATTTTAAATCATCAATAATTCAAGTTAGAGTTCGATATTTAAAAACTACTCGATGCGTGTGTATAGTACTAAATTTCTAACAAGATCTCATTTAACTATATTTTAACTAGTATAACTATGATAAAACTTTAAGTCAAAGTGGGTGAATAATAATAATAAATTTCCAAACGTTCGTCTATTAGAAAACGGAGGAGTACTTTTTGGCATATGTCCTTATTAAAAATAATTCTTCAGTACCTTTCATTCTCCGTTTCTTTCTATCTGGATTTTTAACCCACCTCAAACTTTTTGGCATTAAGCTCTTTCTCTCAACTCTTCTCAAGATCGAATCAAAAACTTTCGGACGCATTGAGCTCTTTCTCTCTACTCTCATCCGTCATCTCTTCTACGCGATCTAATCAAATAAGGTAAAATAATCATCTCTGCAATTCCTTTCTTTTTCTCTTCAGATTAATCATCTATGCAATTCGTTTTTTTGTTTTCTTTTTTCTCTTCAGATTTCTCTAATGATTTGTGCTTATTATCACTATAGTCTCTGCATATGTATTTGATTTCGATTGTTTAATGAGCATGCATTGAGGAGATAGTTTCTTCAGAAAATCCTATTTCTCTTTCTGTGTTTGGATTTTGATGTTTGTGGATTTGGAGTGTTAATGTTGCTATGAATTTGATGTTGCTCACTATAACCTACAAGATGTTTGATAGAATGCCCATGAATATCCTTTACCCCTCTATCTATTATGTGTGATCATGAGCATTTGTTAATTGTATTTTCAATCAATTTACCCATCTATCCTATTTGGTTTTGTGGCTTTAATGTTGTAATCGAAGTAGTAATTATTCCTGGAATTAGCATAAGTAATCCCGTGTGGCTGCTATCAAGTATTGGGATTGAACAATCATAATCAGGCTGTCATCATTCACAGGGGAATAAAGATTTTGTACTGTTTACAGCTTTCCATTTTATTATGTGTTCTGATTTCCTCTACAATTATTTGGTTTTTTTTTTTTTATCATTATTTAAATGCTAGCTAGCTGAAAGGGTCCATGTGCGGACTTATTTAATTAATAATTAATTACTGTTTGGTTTTATTCGGATTTCAGTGTACATTGAATCTCACAGGTGTAATAGGATGGAAAGTTATTTAGTGAGGATGTTTGCGGGCTTGAATTTGTAACTAGCTGTTATTGGTGTATGTTTCAGCTGGGAGCTTTATCAAATTACATGAATTGAGTGATCTGTAATGTTTATCGTGTACAACACTCACCTGCCTTAATGCTACTTCATTCATGTAGTAATTATTTAGTTGACAAACTTTGTTCAATTTAGGAATAGAACAAAAGAGAGGATTTGGAATCAGAGAGGATTTGGAATCTCTTGGATTTGTTTTGGTAATATTTCTTAAGTAGAAGTTTTTTACTTTATCTCATTTTAATTCCAACAATTGTTGTGTTTGAGGTGTGTGGTGTACGATCTGCTTGGTGCAACCCCTTTGGCGGGATTAAAAAAAGTAGGAATTAACCCATGGATTCAGAAATTTTAGCTACTTTAACCATTGTATCCAGGTGATCGAGTTTTACCAAAGTTTAGTTTGACTTTTGAATTAAGTCCCTGTTGAGCTCAAGCCACAATCTCATAAAATTTAAAACGGGGCCTTTGATGAACTGTCTGAAATAAAATTTTGAAGTTTCTTTGGTGCGAGATATTACCATTTTCAGTTTAGCAAATAAAGAAGTGAATGATATTAAATTGGTCTGGAGTTCTTTCTGGTGTAAACTACTATCATTTAGGCAACATGATAGCAGACATCTTTGTGTTCTCTATAGAGATAGTAGAGATGAGGAAACTAATAATCATGAGAGTATTGCAGTGGCCATGATATGGTATATTCAACCTGGAAAATGTGAGCACTGAAATGATACCCTGCTATCCCCAGCACTCACACTTAATTTGTTATGTTCATTCTTTTCTTTCTTACTATATGTACAACTTTAGAAATGAAAATCATGATCAGCATAGGTCATTTATTTGTAAACAAAGTTCGGGAGAAACTGTTAAAGGAACAAACTTTGCGTTAAAGACTTGCATAATTTTGTGGTTCAAATATGAGTTTGGCTTGATTATAATATTTTGAATTATTTTGGTGTCTTAAGTAATGATATATCATATATTGTTGTAATTTGGAATTTATTTTGTTCTGGAGTCTGGATTGTGGTAATAAATATGCTTGGAAAGAAAGTGGGATTGTAAGTGATAGGTAGAAGCAAGAAAAATGACGAGAATAGATAACCCACATCCACTCAAAATGAAAACTAAAAGGAAAAAGAGGAAGGTTTTGCAACTGTCATGCTGTCTTGGCATCTCATCTCTAACTGTCTTGCTGGCCTGCTTCCTTATATATAGGGACTCCTTAAAGGTCAAAGCTTTCTTTCCAGGAAAGCCCTATAGATAAGTAAGAATTGGATTCTGAGAGAGAACACCCAATGCCTTATAGGAAACTAGCACTGTATGTGAGGAACGAACTCCAATTCCATCGAAAGCATAATTCTTTGCAGGATTTGTAAGGGGAAGGACTCCAACTCCATCTAGAATTGGATGACACTTTAAAGATGTTATTTCGAAATAGTCCAATACATATATAAGAAAGTAGAAGCTAGCCACTAAGTTGCTAACATGCACAAGTAAGATGTAATAGATTCTCAATTCTTTGTTTGCTTACAAGAAATATTGCCCTGTGTAACCTACCTACTATTCCTTCTGGATTAAAAACTGATTTCGTAAGATAAGAAAGAGTAACTTCCACTAAAACTCCAGCTGACAATGTGAATTTAGGGACAGACCATCAATGTGAGACTTAATTGCCTCAAATAATAAACAAGCTAGCTTTTGTGCTTTGTCTGTACCCCTTATTAGATAGGAATTCTAAATTTAATTCATCTAAAACCAAAGTCTGTTGTACATTACGATGCCTAAATTAAACTTTTGGAAATTGATTTTCTTCAATGCCTGTAAACACTAACCTTGCCCCTAGCAGCTTTATGCCTTTGTCAATAAAACGACAGCAAAATGCTCAAGGTGCAACGACATTATGATTAAGAAAAAAAAAATCGGCTGAATATATGCTAAAATTATCAATCAATGTTCTAGGGGCATGGACAGTTGGTGAGCAATTTGATTTGGTTACACTATACAGAGCTAATCAATTATGCACGTCAATGAAAGTACACCTATCACCTTATCTCCATTATTTCATCTAAAAACTTGCTTAGTTGCTATTCTGTATTGATTTTGTTTGCTTTATGTATTATTCATACTTTGTCCAAATAGTAGAGCCTGGGATGGTTCCATTTTCACTAACCAAATCAATGACAGCACTCTTGCCTTTTACAAATTACCCAGCCTTTTTAAAAATAAATAAATTAATTAAAATTACAATATAATTTATTTTGTATTTCCAGTTTGCGACCAAATCTCCCCTTTCATTGCCCTTTGTAGGTGTAATTGTTGTTTCTTAATTATTGTTGTGTCCACTGCTATATGGTGTTTCCACCGAGCATCTGACAAGGTACTGAACTCTCTGTAATGTCTTTTAAGAAAGTGCTCACCTTGATTCTCTGCAGGGTGCTGCTATCGCCTACGGGTCGCTACTTTTCAGAGGTTAGCTAATTCTCATAAATGTCTCTAATGAGCATTCCCATCTTCAATGAAAACGAAGCATATGTAGTGCAAATGATACCAAATAATTTATTTTCATTAATATGCACATGGCTAAATAAATAACACATCAAAAAGTTGGAATGTTGATGAGATGTGGATCTCATTAAGTGGTTTGACAAGAAGTTAACCTCAACCAAATTACTAAAGATTTAACTGGACTTTGGGGCTAACATTTGGCTAAATTAATCTCAGATGGAGAGCTTTGTCACCTTGGTTTTGTAGCTATCTTTTGGTGATTTCTTGGAGGCTTTTTTTTTTTTTTTTTTTTTTTTGAGTGATGTATCGGTTGAGAAGACTATGAATTTAGTATTATGGAATAGTTATGCGTAAGATTAGAATTGTAGTATATTTTAATATTTTTATGTATATAATAGGAGTATTTATTTTTCTTCCCATTTACTATAGTACTAATTTATTTAGAATACAAGTCATATAAACTAAACTAATTTCTTACCTTTTGAGTTTCGGTATTCAAAACAGTCAATACCGAAGCATATGGTATCAGACACATCCTACACTACATCAAGCATAATTATGTTAGATAACTAACCATTGGCATAATATTCCAAATTAAAGTTTATAGGACCCTTGACACGTTGGACAAATATTTCCATTGTAGTTCAAAAAATCTAACATTATGAATGGCTCATCCAAAAAAAAAACAAATCTAACATTATTGTATAATCATTTGATCTACATGATTGTATAATAATTTTGCATGGCTTGCGAGACCTTCATTTTGGGTTCTAAAAATCTAGCATTTTGGCTTTTTTATGCGAAGGGTCTTAAAGTGGTGATTGTTGGCTGCAATTGTAGGTATGACACTGTCTGAGGCAGCCATCATTTTAATTATGTTTGTTCCTGCAATTGTAGGTATAGTCTATATCTACTGTGCATGTCACTGTTATGTGCAATACTCGAATAATTACAAAAACGTTATATATTTTCTATATAAAAAAACACACACACACAGCCCGTGCGCAGTGGGCAAAAAATACTAGTATACAATTAAATTTCAGGACTTGTTTGCTTTTTTCGTGAATTGATTGAAGGAGAGGTAGAAAATGCCAGAAGATGTATGCACGCAACGCCCTCTCTTTGGCGGCTCCATTGTCTCCATCTTCCGCAGCGTTTCCAGGTTTACAGATTTATGGCGGTTTGAGTTTTGTTGCAAGTTCAGTTATTTTTTGTAATATGCAAGGTTTATTTTTATTTATTATTTTTTGAAAGATTAATTTCTGCGTGGTGGACTTTTTGGTATTTTGTGTGTAGGATGTGAGTAATGTTCGCCAAGTTCCTGATCATCAGGTCAGTGCATTAGTTAATGTTAGAATGTTTTCTGTTTCTGTGAAGTTGCTGCTTGTGGTCTTGTGGAACCTGTTTTTGTGGACTTGTGATGATTTGTATTTGGTGGTTCTTATGGTGTCTTGATGGATGGATGTATGGTGCTGTTTTAGGAGGTTTTTGTGGATCCGGCGCGTGATGAAAGCTTGATATTTGAGCTGCTGGACTTGAAGACGGATGTGCCCGATCAGGGCAGCGCTGCGTGGTTTCTTCAAGACCTTGCCAATGAGCAGGATGCCGAGGGAACTATGGTACCTCTCAGTTATGTTCTCTTTTCTTTTTGCTATATTGTGCATTGGATGGACACAGACTGTGGTATTGAGTAATGTTCTTTTGTAATTAGTTTCAAATTTTTTGCTGGAATCGAAACTCTCCATTGACAACAACCTATTGTTTAGTAGTGTGGAGTTATTAAATTAGATACTTGACATGTTATGTTTCATGAATGATTCCAATCCAGGTTCTTGAACAGTCAGGCGTAATTCAGGCTGATGGACTGCAATTCCAAAATACTCTGCCTATCATAACAACTGCAGTTGGACAAATGGTGCGCCAACACTCTCTTTGTTGTTGATGTTCTATTTCTTAAACTCGGCTACCTATATTTTATTGAAGGATAATGTCCTGAATGTAAGGTGTTCGGTTCACATGTGTTAATTTTAGATTGATTAGAATCCACATAATTCCATCTTCAAAGGAACGTATAAGAGGAAAAGAAATGCATAAATTGTTATTCTACATATACTTGCGTTGGTGTTTAAGGTGAATGTTGAAATAAAGCATGTCTGCATTCTTAGTTTTCACAAGAACATTATACTAATACGATTAAGTTATAATTGGAGTTTCAAAAACCACAAGATTGATGGGCAAACCACTACAGCAACATTTTAGATTCTACTACTATTTATCACACTTAGAGGTGGGAAACAGGTCTTCTGTTAAATTTGTACGTTATTTTACTCTGTGTGCATTATGCAAGAGTAAGATTATAGGACCACGAGATTCTGAGTGCAGTGAATTTGATATCCCGCCTTTTCTGTTTATAGGCCATATCCAAGGGAAGGCAGGGAAGAGAAGCACAAAACATAGTTATGGTGAATTCTTATATTTCTTTCTTCACTATAATCCAGAGTCTAATCTCTTTGATTGGTCTCTAATGGATGCTTTTGTTTCTTTCTACTCAGGTGTATTTAGCAAATTTACGCCTCAAGGAAGTGTCGACTGATGTTCTGATCACTGCTTACGAGCCTATGTTGATTAAGTATGTTTTCACATTAAGTTTTCCTTCAAGGGTCAATATCTGGGTTGTTGCTCATTTTATCCTCCTTTACTATTGCCAGTCCTTTAAGTGAAAGTGCTGCTAATGTTGGAGCTGGCTTAGCAATACCGGCCACACAATCAGGATGTTTGCCTATGGCAGAAGTGTTCAGAAGCGCCGTATCTAGTTTCAAGGTGAATGACTGGAGCCTCTTCGGGGGTGTTTCTTAAGAATCTGGTACACCATGTACCAGGTAATACCTTTCCATGCTAATTCGTTCATCATGTAGATCATTCTATATGCTTATGTCGTGTTCTTGATGGAGTTAGTGGGGTCTAAGTTGTGAGATTGTAGTATACTTATAAATTACAGTACTATATTATAACTTGTAAACTGATTTGGGAATGTGTTGAACTGCTTCCAGGTAATTTTGGTTAAATTTTTTATTTAAATTTTGATTAGTTAATTAAAATATCAAATTATTCGATGTTTGGTTAATGATATTTTCAACCTAGGAGTTTAATTCAGTTGCACAGTTGAGTTTCATTTGTGTGTGTTTATATTTTTTGAACTTTTGTAACACTAGAATTATTAATGTAGTAGTTTGGATTGTGGCCCTTTGGGGATTATATAATTTAGTCATCTTTTTAAGTTTTCAGAGTATAATATCTCTCATCCAATTATTTGTTTCTTCTTTCTTTTTTTGCCCCTTCAATCCTGGAATGTCTCCTATCACATTGATATCAAGAGACCACATAAAATGTTTGTGAGGATCCGTTTTATTGGGATGCAATTGTGCAAAAAATGCAATGTATGAATAAAGTGGCCGTGGTTTTTGAGCTCAATTTCCATATATATATTTTGAAGTTTGAATTGAGTATAAGTGTAGAGCAACAAGCTGTCGACCACGAAACCAACAATCAAACGCTCATAGACAGACATCATGTTCTGGTCTCTCGTGGAAGACAGTTTTATCATTATCATCTATCCAAAATCATTCATGGAACAACTAACTACACGTAATAAAAAGTTACTGTTAACACTCAATGCATCATCATGCACAATTATGCATTTAGGGGGTCTCTTTCTCTCTCTCATTCATATGAATTGAAGTGCTTATAAGCTTATTAGTCAAAAGTATGTTTGGGTGCCTCGAACCTCGATGTTGGTGCAAGTGCCACTAATTTCTCCAAGATTCTTTCCACAATGTCTTCTCAGACTGTCGTCCATATGGGTACATACAGAGACTACTACTACTACTACTACTACTACACCTTTTCAAAATTCACCTTTTTCACACCAGACTAGAAGAGAAACTCGATCCTAAAGTATGATTACCAAAACCCTTTTTGCCCATAAAACATGCACATCGATTATTGCCATTTACAACACGCCTTTTTTTGCTCCTCATTTCATCATCCCACCTCTTCCCCTCATCAATTTTATATATACCAATACCCCCCTACTACTATTAATTACTTCTCCTCCCCATTCCATACAGTAACACCACCACCACCACTACTACTACTACATACTCTTGTTTATTTCTACTCTTCATCTCCTAATTCAACCCAACAACACCACATTGCCAAGGAAAAGAAGAAAAAGGTTAGAAGAAGAATGGGATCTGGAGATAACGTCTTCACTGTCATCGCCAAGAACATCGATGTTCTTGCCATGTACACAACTCTCTCTCTCTCTCTCTCTCTCTCTGTACTCGAATATATATACAGTGCACAATATTAATACACAAACCAGCATATCCTAAATTCTACTATATACTAATAATGTGGTGTTCTCCCCCCTAATTTCCCACAGGCCTCTTGTTTCCCTCGTTTTTCCCTTGTAAGTACTCGATAAATTGGCTTTGCTCTAATATATAGTAGTACTACTAAATTAAAATTAATTACTAATACTACTACTACAGATACTGCTCTGTAAAGGCCATCGAAACCAAGACCCCTGTGGACGACCAGCAATGGCTTACCTACTGGGTGCTCTACTCTCTCATCACCCTCTTCGAGCTCACCTTCGCCAAAATTCTTGAATGGTAACTACTGTATCTTTGTTGATGAATTTTCATCAAAAGCCTTTTCAACAACCATAATGTTGTTTTCAACAAAGCAGTGCAAATTTCAAATTAAATCCAAATATTGCGCGCTCTTTCGATTTTCCCCCTACATTCTTATTATTTTGTAGTATAGCGTTATCTGAACGATACTTGAAATAGTTTGCGTTCGGTTTTTTTTTTTTTTTTTTGTGTTTGTCCATCTTTTTTTGACCAATTTTTTTATTAGTGGAAATGCTCCATACCAAAGAGGAATCCTCGCTTCGCCTTAAGTGCACTCTGCTGTTACCTACTCAAACTAGGGTTTTTTTTTTTTTTTCTCTCCTTCTTTTGCTTGATATTATATATAGCATTATTTATTTACGTGGCTACGTAGGTTTCCGATCTGGTCGTATGCAAAGCTGATCGGAGTCTGCTGGTTGGTCCTGCCACATTTTAACGGAGCTGCTTATGTGTACGAGCACTTCGTCCGGCCGTTCTACCGGAACCCGCAGGTGAAGATGTGGTATGTCCCCCGGAGGAAGGATGTGTTCTCGAAGCCCGACGATGTTCTTACAGCTGCTGAGAAGTATATTGAGGAAAATGGACCAGAAGCCTTTGAAAGGATGATTGCAAAGGTAATGATCATATTACTCATTCATTTGACTTTCATGTGATGAAATGCTCAATAAACTGCATATTCTACATAAGTATATTTTAATATTGGGGTATAATAATTTTTATGTGTAGGCTGATAGAGAAGCAAGAACAAGGAGAAGCAGCTACACAATATTCCATGATCATGACTATGAATACTACTGATGAAGTTTATTTTGGTACTGTAGTGGATCATAGTATATCTCAACTTTAATTCGGTATATGTGGATCCGGATTTAGTTTTTATGAGTTTTTCCTGCTATGACTTTGTGTTCATTATTATTGTATGATAATATATTTAATTTTGAGTGAATTTTTATTTTTCTTATATCCATATGATTATAATGCTTAAAGATAACATAAAATAACATGGAAGGAATAATAATTTATTTATTGACTCCAATATGCCTTCATTTAAATTTACAGTCAAACTCAACATAGGTTTATTGGTGGGATCGGTGGAGGTTGGGGACTTACCATAGTGGTCAAGTCTTCCAACTTTCAACCAATAGGTTGGGGATTCGAATCCCCACCCGACCCCCATTTCACAGGTCTTTAATGGCTCATCCAAATAAAAATAAAATAAAATAGAGGTTTATTGGTGGACTGTGTAGAAGATTTTTTTTTAAAAAAAAAAATAATAATTGAAACTCATATGTCAGCAAAAATGTGAGGGAGCCTAAGCCACAAAAATTACAAATAGAATAAAGGGAAGGGATAGGGCCAGGTGGAAATTGAACTCCCAAGCCTCATTGGACCAAAGACTCATCCCTCGAGGATCTGCAAAGGCAATTAAGGGCGCATCTCCCAAAACAGTTTTTTGCATACACAAGGCTCGAACCCGAGACCTTGCTTAAGTGACTAGAGCCCCCATCCACTCAAGCCAATTTCTGTTGGTAGAATAAATTAAGGCTTTTTGTGATATGCAAAATATAATAAATATCCTTTTTTTTTTTCCTATTCCACAAATAATTTACAATTATTTCACTATTATTTATTAGCCAGTTTACCATATACTTGTGGTGATGTGATTATCGCTTCGGGGATTATGTCCAGTGGCGAAACCAGAAATTTCAATAAGGGAGGGCCGATTTCATTAAGCATATGAAAAGCAATTTTATTTGCCAAAAGTAAGATAAAAAAAATTATCGGGGTAGAGATGGATAGCAGTTAGAAGTTAGAAGTTCTCATATTCTTGTTTTTCTTTGTTAATATTACATTGTTCAAACTTCAAACTCATAGTTAAGAAAATTATTAGACTTTGTAATTTGATTTGTAATGAAGGTGAATTGGTGATAGAAGGACAAAAAACATAGTGGTGAGAAAGACGACACAAAACCTAGTATAGAGCAAGCTGTAATTGGGCCAAGAACTATGGAATTATAAATAATTTTGGGCTTGTTAAAATTTAAATGAACAAATAATTAGGAGTTGGGAACTTATCCAAGTGGTCCAGTCTCCCGTCTCCCAACCATAGGTTGGGGGTTCGATCTCCACCCCGCCATCTATCCCTCCCCTTAATCCCCCATTGTAATACACATGCGTGTCATTGTTTACCAAAAAAAAAGAACAAATAATTAACAAGGGATGGCTAATACTTAACTATATTTAACATATAAATATATATACTAATTTAATATATAACATATACTATATATTTTTGGCCAATTTTAAGGAGGGGCCCGGGCCATTCCATAGGAATGAATAGTTTCGCCCTGATTATGTCGGTATTCATTAATATAATACATTCATCCCCATAATTAACAAAATTAAAATAAATTATAATTTAATTATATCAAAAATTTAGATTAGAAAATATCCAAAAATGAGAAATGTTTTTTTTTTTTTTTTTTTTCGGGTAAACGGACAAAAAAAAACATTTCTCATTTTACGTGTTGTATTCATCGCATGGAAAACCTCTCTTTTACATCAAATACTATATGCAAAACACTTAAAACATTATCGTCACATTCAACATAAAGTGCATATACGTAAACTTGGTTTTAACAAATTATAGTATTTATTTATCAATTTGAAATAAAATAATCTCAGCAGCAGCTCGCTTTTGTGGTTTAAATAATTACCTTAACGTTAACAAGTTGGTTTAATTAGTTAAAACCTGCATATATATTCTTTATTTGACCAACAAATCACTCCTTCGTGGACAGCACTTCACTTATTTAAGCTTCTACAGTATTTTTCAAAACTTTTTTAGATCCTTGTCTCACGTTTAATTTATTTTTCTATTTGTAATAATTTTCTCGGACGCAAAATGTTTCTTAATTAACACACACAAACTGTTTTTTGGTAAACAGTGACACTCATGTGTCGGCAAAGGTGTGTGGGAGCCCAAACCACACAAATTACAAAGGGGATCGAACCCCCAACTTATGGTTGGGAAAAGGGGGACTTGACCACTAGGGTAAGTCCCCAACTCCACACACAAACTTTGTCTTTCTGTTTTTCTTTTTTGTTTTTCTATTTTTTTTTTTTAAAAAAAAAAAAATTATTTTTACACGGGACTCAAAGTGACGCTTACAAAGAGAAATAAGATTTTATCATCGGACAACAACAGGATGCCCAAAACTTGGCTTTTTGTTTTTGAAGAGTACTATATATGAAATTTTAAATGTTCATGAGTTTAAATGCACAACTTTTCCTACCAAACAACATGAAAATAAACCCGAATATATTTAATAATATATGTCAATTGAAATTAATAAGTAGTGAAAGAATGGGAGAGAGTAATTACTTACTTCAAATGTAATTAATTATTTAAAAATATTTGTGAACGTACGGGATCATATTCTTTAAGGTCTTGAGCAACGCGGCTCCAATGATATGGTAATAATAATAATAATAATAATAATAATAATAATAATAATAATAATAATAATAATAATATAATTATTATTATTATTATTATTATTATTATTATTAACACAACCAAAATATCATTATAAAAGGCGATGAAGAAGATAATTTATAGGAACACAGAAAAAAGTCTACCAAAAAAAAAAAAACACAAAACTGTCCCTACGAGGAAAAAAAATCAAAGATAAAACACAAGTTGAATATAAGTATGTTATTTTGCATGGCTGATACTGGATATCACATACTACATTGGACTCAATGCAAGACTAAGTTTATTATGTTATTGTTCTATATATATATTGACATATGGAATTGTTCTACATATTTACAATTACAAATTGGATGTTTTTTTAAAGGTGAAATGGCCATGTATGAGAGCATGATTTTTTTTTTTTTTTTTTTCTAAACATTGACACTCGAGTATCGGCAAAATTGTGTATAAGCTCAAAGCCACATAAATCATAAAAGGACAAAAAAGAGTGTCAAGGGGGTCGGATGGATAATCAAACCCCAAGCATATGGTTGGAAGTCAGAAAATTAATAATATATGAGAGCATGGAATTTGATTAAGTAAAATCTAATGCATATTAGTATTATATTACACCCCCAAATCATTTTAATGCCCCATATAAGTGAAGGAATTCAAATGCCTTTCGATCTCATACTATTTTATCCTTTCTTTTAATCATTCTTGTCTCATGCTTTATTCTTTTTCCCTCTACTTTACTTTATTTTTTATTCTTTATTTTCCCTTTCCAGCTCTCTTTTCTTTAATGTTTTCAAAGTGTGTTTCAATCTATATATTAATAAAACCATTAGTGAACAATCTATCCTACATTTAATGTGGTGTCTCCATTTCAAATTTCCAATTTTTATAGATTTTTGCATTTTTTAATTTATTAATTTTAGAGTTTCTCATTTATTTATTTATTCATTATAGATTTTCAATTTTTGAAATATATGGATCAATTTATATGGAATCTCATAATATTGTTCACTTTTAAAAAGATTTGAAAGATTTGAAATTTTAAATTTAAATAGATTTGAAAGATTTTGAATTTTTCAAATTTCTAATTTTTATAGATTTTTGCAATTTTAATTAATTATTATTAAATTTTCGCATTTATGTATTTATTTATTATAGATTTTCAGTTTTTGAAATATATGGAATTTCCAATCTATATGTAATTCCCACAATCTTCACTTTTAAATATATTTGAAAGATTTGAAATTTGAAATTTAAAATTTTATTTATATTATTTGCAATTTTTAAATTTACTAATTTTAGATTTTCGCGTTATTTATTTATTCATTAGAGATTTATTCACTTTTAAAAAGATTTGAAAGATAAAATTTGAAATTTTGTATTTTATTTTATCTATTTTAGAATTTTTTTTTTGCATTTTTATTTTATATTTTATTGTTTTATATTTTTTATTTTAGATTTTATTGCTGCATTTATTATTTATTTATAGATTTTGAGTTTTTACACCATAGGATTATTATGACATGAATAAGCATTTTCAGTTTTTGCACCATAGTATTATTAGTTATTAGGATGAGGTTTGGCACTGGCAACTAAGAATTATGTTGCGTTTATATTTCAATATGGTGATCATATTGTAATGTCGGTAATTTTGTGTAGGTTTTAGTCTCAATTTTGGTTATATTTTTTTGTGTGGTAAATGATGTAATCTATAGATATTAAAACATTAGTGAACAACCCATCCTAAATTTAATGCGGTGTCTCCATTTCAAATTTCTTATAGATTTTTGCATTTCTAATTAATTATTTTTAAAATTTTGCATTTATTTATCCATTATAGATTTTCAGTTTTTGAAATATATGGAATTTCCAATTTATATGGAATTCCCACAATCTTCACTTTTAAATATATTTGAAATATTTGAAATTTGAAATTTTGCATTTTTTATTTTATTTATAATATTTTGCAATTTTAAATTTACTAATTTAGATTTCCGCTTTATTTATTTTATTCATCAGAGATTTATTCACTTTTAAAAATATTTGAAAGATAAAATTTAAAATTTTGTATTTATTATTTTATTTATTTTATATTTTATCGCTGTATTTATTATTTATTTATAGATTTTGAGTTTTTACACCATAGGATTATTATGACTGAATAAGCATTTTCAATTTTTGTACCATAGTATTATTAGTTATTAGGACGAGGTTCGGCACTGGCAACTAAGAATTATACTGCGTTTATATTTCAATATGGTGATCATATTGTAATGTCGGTAATTTTGTGTAAGTTTAGTCTCAATTTTGGTTATATTTGTTTGGTGTGATAAATGATGTGATCAAAATGTACATTGCACATATTTATTTATTCATATTAAATGTATATTAATGTGTATATGAAATTTCAATTTTTAGTTTTTAAAAGATATTTAATTTCCAATTTATATGGAGTTCCTACAATTTTCAGTTTTTAAAAATTTTAAATTTTAAATTTCTATTATTAAAAGATATATTAATAAATATATGGAAAATATTTGTATATATGAATTATTGTATATAGGCCATGTTTTCACAAAAATATATCACTTCTCTTAAAAGTAATACACAATTATATATTTAATAAAAGTAATATACAATTATATAGTTGCTAATCGTTTAAAAATATTTTTTATAATTATATCATTCTAATTGTATATAAATATATACTAAATATAATAGATTTTATTTATGTTTTATTCTATTTAAAATAATACAAAAGAATTATAGTTATTAAGAGAAGTGTGAAAATTCATATTCTATGGATAATTGATTTACAGTAAATTAGTTATTTTCGTAAAGCATATTATAAATAAAAGAATCGGGTGTATAAAGAGTTATTGGGGTATAGTCCATCAGTATCTAAAGAATGAAAAGTTATTTATTTTTTTTTATCTATTTGTAAGGAATAATTCATTAATATATATTTTAACAGATTTGTAATTGACGGAAGAACAAATATAAATCTAGCTTTGTTAGAAATTCAAAGGCTAATTGCTGCAAATTCTATAAATTAGAAAATTTTCTCTGAAATAGCGGTACTAAATGAAGTTTTAACATCTGAAACAAATAATCTATTGATACTAGAAGAGAAATATTATAATAAGGAAGAAATGAAGGTGTTGTGGTGAGTCTGGTCGTTGGTAGCACATTGCGATAGATTGATTGTAAGGCACTCTCAGCTGCGATTTCTTGAAGGAATAAAAGTACTTTTGTCTCAAAAAAAGAAGGAAGAAATGAAGGTGTATCATGCTAAGCTATTACCTTTGCTGATTAATGGGTAGATGAATGCTTATAATAAAATAATGTATGCAGTTGATAGTGACGAGGGTTGATTCTTTACGTGGTGGAACTTAGAAGACACTTATCAATAATTTATCCAGAAAACATTATGTTTAGTCCTTCGTGGGAGAAATGATATTGTGTTGCATGTAGCATCCAGTGGAATAGCATCATACTCCTTCCAAGAGGTAGGACTGCACATTATAGAATTGATATTCCACTAGATTTTGATGAGAATTTTACCTAAAAAAACTTATCCCAGAAAATTATTCAACCTCTCTTCTCATTGAAACAAAGCTCAAGATTTGGGATGAAAATTCTTGATTGATAGAATGATTATGAGCCCGTCTGAATTAACCAAATTCCCCATTTGATTTCAGAGGAAAAAGTCACACTCGCATTTTGTTTTACTATAACTCTAAAAAAAGTCAATGTCATTGTTTAAAGAATGTTGGACTCTATCTTCAAAAATTATTCTTTACCTATGTTAGTGATGTGCTGCAATACCTCGTGTCACTGGAAAGAGGGGACTCGAAGTATTAATATGCAATTAAGATGGATTAACCCAAGATGCTATAAGAAATGTTGTTTATAATAAAAATTATATATGACATAAATTTGCACAATGAATTCTTCATGTAGGTGATGATAATTTGTAAATCCGGTATTGATCTTGAAGATGTACAATTAGATTTAACATTTCCAGATGATAATTTTATAAATTCTACGGGAGATCCTATAGTGGCAATTGTTTAGAGTACTTATACACATATAAAATGCACCACTTTAAATCCAGATATTTTTAAAGATATTGCTATACTATTCCCTACCAATGAGATTGCTGATACAATCAATGATAAAATCATGGGACGTATGTCTGTAAATGAAAATGTATATATATCAGTTCTAATAATATTTGTCAAGAGGATGAAAACATAGATAATGTCAATAAATTATTTTCACTATAATATCTAAACACAATCAATTGTTCTGGATTACCGAATCATGAAATAACATTGAATTAGGATTGCATAATCATGCTTATTAGGAATATAGATCATCAAATAAAGTATGCAATATAAGTAGGTTGATAATAACCAAGATGCGGAACCATATTACTGAGATTAAACTAATTTTCGAGAAAGCATGAAAGTAAAAAATTCTTGATTGGTAGAATGATTATGAGCCTATCTGATTTAACCAAATTCCTGATTCGATTTCAGATGAGAAAATTTCAACTTGTAATTTGTTTTGCTATGATTATAAACAAAAGTCAATGTCAATTTTTAATGTATGTTGGACTTTATCTTCCAAAACCAGTTTTTGTCATAAATAGTTATGTTGCAATATTTCGCGTCACTAGCAAGATGTGGCTCAAAGTATTAATATGCAATTAAGAATGATTAACTCAAGATAGCACAAGAAATGTTGTTTACAATAAAATTTATATATGACAGAAAATTTGCAAAATGAATACTTAATTTAGGTGATAGTAATGTCGGTATTGATTTTGAAGATCTACAATTAGATGTGACATTTCCAGATGATATTTTTATAAACTTTACAGGTGATCCTAGCGATAATTTTTAAGAGTACATATACAAATATAAACTGCACCACTTCAAATTCAGACATTTTTAAATATAGTACTATACTAGCCCATACCAATGAGATTTTCAGGAATGAAATTTTCAGCAAATTGTAAGGAAATTTTTCATATTATGCTTAATAAAAATATATAAATTTTGTTATTTTAATTTATATTACAAATTAATCAACATATTATTTTAATAATTATTTTTATTGATCTGTTAAGCCGAAGAAGCTAAAGAAGACGGTATAATATGATTTATTAGTTAGTTTTAAAAATAATAAAATTATATTATCATATACATCATCTTTCAAATAGATATAAAATCATTACACATTTTCATTAGTCAAATATAATTTATGATTATTTTATATAATATAAGTATATATATTGTATAAAATATATAATTATGCCCGTCGAGTCTCGACGGGTTAATTACTAGTTTTTAAATAAATTAATTAGGAGTAGTATATTACTCCCTCTGTCCCATTTGAAATGTCTCATTTCATTTCTGCACACAATCCAATGCATTTTTTAAATCGTGAATATCTCAAAATATGTACAAGTAAAAATTATGTAGAATATATATTCTAAAACTACACGATTAGACGAATCTAACAAGACCAAACTCGACAATTTTTTTTCAAATATATACTTACAATAATATCGAGTCAAAGTTAAACAATGAACAGTATAAAAAGTCAAATGGGACATTTGAGCTGGGACGGAGGGAGTAATTTATTGGTGGTTTTGTATTATTTAAGTACATGTACTTGTAATCTTGTAACTTTATTACCTCCACAATTCATTATATTCTCTTCACAATGTTCAATTCCGAGGTGAACGGTGAACTTGTAATCGTTTAGTTTATTAATTTTAACTACTAAATAATAAAAATAAAATTCGATTAAAACTTTCAAATAGGATATTTACATACTACAATGATTACAATTACTTAAAATCATCTCATAATTTTAATAAAATGTTAGTGTATTTTCTTTGTTACGTTTTCTGAATACTTAATACTAATAGCAGTAATTATTATTCTTACCATCTATCTGTATCCATTTTTTATTTTTTTTTTATAAATATTATTAAAATTTAAGTTGTTCAAATACAAAAATTTATTAATATAATTTAAATTTATACACATATATACAGACATGGTCCTGCTGGGTGTGCCATTGGACTTGGTACTTTATTCTTTATTCTTTTTTTTTTTTTTTGGTTAAAGAAAGTATTTTTTTGGTTAAATTAATATTATTTTTTTTGTGTGGAGTATATTAATATTGAATATGTTTGGAAGCCAACAAATTGTGTGATCGTATTGTCTCATTAGCTTGCTCCAAATATTCTCATTGTTTACTTTGGATACAAATATATATATATATATATATATAACAAGAATTAGTAAAAATTAAATATATAATTATAAATGGATAAATCTAAAATTAAACAATGTGGCTACAGTGGGGATTATAGAGTCCAGGCATCCAGCTATCTGCCGCGGGGATATAGGGATAGTTTGGGAGTCAGCAGATTCAATAGCAGATAGCTGATTTGGAGAGAGAACTGTGAGAGAATATGCTCTTCCAATATGCTATATGCTATCAAATATGCTTGCTCCCAAACATACTCATAATGGAACAACAAAGTGTATAAGCCTCCCAATTGGACTAAAGTTGATTAGATGAACTCTTTTTATACTATAGTTTTTTGACTTTTACTTTAAATAAAAATACTACTCCCTCCGTCCCACGAAGTTTGAACCCTATTCCTTTTTGGGGTGTCCCACGAAGTTTGAACCCTTTCCGTTTTTAGAAAAATTAAATTAATATAAGTTTGATTAGAATCTTAATTATTGTCAAATCCCATAAAAAATACTTACTTTTACTATTCTGCACAAATTCCAATGCATTATTACTTTCCTACACAAAGTCCCTTATATTTCTTTAACTCTTAATATTACAAAATTGATACAAATAAAAATTGTATAAAATATATATTCTAAAACTACACGATTAGACGATTCTAACAAGACCACACTTGAATATTTTTCTCAAATTACATCACTACGATAATATTAAGTCAAAGTTAAACAATAAATAGTATCAAAATTCATTATAATCTTAAACACAAATACCCACACCACTTTAACTACTAAACTCCACTACCTAAATTACCGTGCCCAAAAGAAAGGCTTCAATCTTCGCGGGACGGAGGGAGTATTTTTTATAAATTATTTTTAAAAATACTAAATTTATAAACATATAAGTGGAAAAATTATTCCATACAATGTATATTTTTTGTTTTAATAAACATTATTTTTTTTTTCTTTTTTTCTTGTTGAACAACTTATATAGACTATGAAATGGATGGTGGGAGTCCATCCCTTTGTAGTATATAGTATTAAATTAAAACTATAGAAGTATATACTCCCTCCGCATCAAAAGATTTTGACATTCTAACTTTTCATGCAAATTAATGCACATTTTAAACATTAATAATTCAAGTTTGGTACAAGTAAATTCTAAAAATTTAATATTTAAAAACTATACGACGAGGCGAATCTAACAAGATCTCACTTGGCTATATTGAACTTATATAACTATAATAAAATTTTAAGTGAAAGTCTGTGTGTGAATGGTTCCAACTATTCCAATATCAAAATCTTTTTGATAGGGAGTAGTATTTTTTATTTTAATAAAAAATTAAAAGCAAAAAAAATTAGTTTCGGGTCTCAAGTTCGAGCCTTGTGCATGCAAAAAATGCTTTAGGAGAGGGGTCCTTAATTGCCCTTGCAGATTCTCGAGGGATTAGTCCCGGGTCCAATGTGGCCTGGGGATACCCTGTATTCACAAAAAAAAAAGTTAAAAGCAAAAAATAAACTCCTCCAAACTAATAGTGCTATCATTCTTTCCAAAAAAAAAAAATAAAAAAATAGTGCTATCATTAACGCAATTGCTTTTTTGGCTTTTGCTCTTTTGGCTGAAATGAACCTAAAGAAAATGACAAAAATAAGGTGAAAGAGAAACAAATTCCCATCCCAATCATCAAATCCAAATCCTCCTTTTACAACACAAAAACATTCAGTTTGATGATGGATGACATGGCATTTTCCCGGGAAAGAAGGATTCTTGATGGGAAAAAGAAATTTCAGAGAGAGAGAACCAAGAAACTAGAGAAGAAAGGTATGCACGTCTGAGACTCATAATCCCTTCACAAAAAACCCCTTTTGATTTCTTCAACTCCCAAGGGATTTCTGTTTGTGGGAAAGAATTTTTTCCTTTTCCCCTTCCTTTTCTGGCCCAAGATTAGATTTTAAACTCAGGGGCAAAAGAACATTGAAGGAAACAAGACACGGGGGCTCAATTAATGTTGTTGATGTGGTCAAGAATCTGTTTTGGATTCCAAACAAAAGAAGGTATTTGTTATCATTCTTTTAGGCGGGCCATTTTCCTCTGAAGAAATTATTATCTTTTTTTTAGGGCTGCAATTTTTGAAATCAAGAAATTTGGGATTTAGAGTTGGGGATTGATCTTAATAGCAAAGGTTTGCAGTAGCCTTTTCAAATCTCATGTGTTCTTGGAGGAGGGAAATGGGGTGAGTGAAGAAATTGCATTCTTGATTTTTGAGCGCACAAAGTGTGTTTTATGGAGCAGAATAGGGAGGGAAATACATTAGTTCGGAGAAACTTCAAATGGGTTTTGGTTTGATTCATCAAGTTATATTGCAATGTGAATGGCTGATATGCAGAGGCTTAGTCTCCTGGAAAGAGACACTGAGCAGGTAAACTATATCATTGAATGTAGTATTTAGACGATCCCAGAGCTTTTTTTTTTTTTTATCGTATTTGCTTTGACAATTCCTTGACACCATTGAATGAAATTGTGTTCTTATGAAGTTTTTGTGTTTAGGCCATTACAGCCCTCAAGAGAGGGGCACATTTGCTGAAGTATGGGAGGAGAGGAAAGCCCGAGTTTTGCCCCTTTCGGCTTTCTTCGGTTAGTTGCTTTCCGAGTTCAAGCTGAGATTTATACATTGCTTAAGAGTTCATTTGATATATGAAAATTAGATATTTAATGAATTAGTAAGTAAAGCTGTCTTCAATGAGACTGTAGTTTGAAATATGCATTTCTAAAAGTACTACTAAAGATAGAGGCTTTAAATCCATTTAGTCAATTAAGATCATGCTAATTTGTTGTGAAATAATCTTTCCAACATCAATAAGATTAATTCCTAGAGAGAATTATCACAGAGAATATAAGTTATGCTTGATTTGTTGGTTTTTTAAATCACTAAATTATGTAAACTTGATGAGTGATGATGTTCTATCTGTGTTGTTTGTACCTATTTCTACAATGAATGGAGCCTTGTTTTGATATGCTTCTAAAGATTATTCCTAAATGGCTATTGTGAACTAACTTTCCAGGATGAGTCTAGCCTGATATGGTATGATGGAAGAGAAGAGAATCAGCTTGAACTATGTCGCGTGTCAATGATAATTCCCGGGCAGAGGACTGTAAGTATTGTTATTGTGATTTTCATCCAAAGAAATGTTTATTGGAATATCATACTCGTATCATTTTCTTCTCTCCGGAACATTTTGTGACTGTGTAATTCTGAGCAATTCAAGGAAGGAAAATTTAATTGTCAAGCATGGTTTAGTTGTGTATTTCTTTTGTGTGTATGTGGATCTAATTTTACTTTTTTTGCTCGTTGCTGGGGAATACCATCTGTTTCAAACTCTCTATCCCTTGAGATGTTAAATGGGTTCAAGTAAATGGTTTAGTTTCTCTATGTTGAATGCAAGTGGCTAGTAGAAAATAACTTTTGGAGAATATTGTAAAAAACATGTTTTATTTAAGGGGATTAATTTCTTCATTGAGACCTTGTTATCCTAACTGGATTTTTTTTTTTTTTTTATATCAAGATAGGTGATGTGTTCTTGCGAGTATTTTATTATAAATCTTGTTCAGAGATTTTATTAATCTCATTTCAAGCATTTGATCTGCATATTACCTTTTTCTCTGATCCAGGCTATATTTAAGCGGTATCCTCGGCCTGAGAAGGAATACCAATCATTTTCTCTGATATATGACGACAGATCATTGGACTTGGTGTGTTTCTTTTTATTTTGTTGGTATGATTATCAAGTTTGGTTTTGTTTTCATTTTCTAAAATGTGTACAGATATGTAAAGATAAGGAGGAGGCTGAGGCTTGGTTTAGCGGTTTAAAAGCTTTAATTGCACGTAGTAACAGCAGAAAACCAAGAAATGATTCAACAGGCGAAGGCTTATCCACGAGCGTGGCCAGTGGTAGGCAGATTACCTCATCAATGTCGTTCGTAAGTTCTGCCATCTTATTTCCTCTCATGTCACTGAATTAGTGTCTTCGCCTCTTTTTTTCTCATGCAAGGCCACTTTGTTTTCACTGGTTTATTCAGTTTTCCCCTGATCGTGAAGGATCTGAGAACAGTTTCCAGAGTAAATTGGGAAAGGTGTTTGCTGAGGTCGTGTCGCTTACTGCAGCTACTAAGAACTTTCAGTCATCCGAGTCTGTTACATCTCCACAAACATCTGGGGGAGTTGAAAGCTCAAACATTCAAACCTCAGGAGCTGAGGCATTCAGGGTGAGCCTTTCTAGCGCTGTGAGTTCATCGAGCCAAAGTTCGTGCATTGAGGATATTGACAACTTAGGCGATGTATTTATATGGGGAGAAGGCACCGGTGATGGAGTGATGGGTGGGGGTCCAGTGAGGGCCGATAGGTCCCCTAATGCAAAGATCAACAGTGCCTTATTGCCTAAGCTTCTGGAGTCGACCATGGTACTTGATGTACAGACCATTTCATGTGGTCACAGACATGCTGCTTTGATCTCTAAACAAGGGGAGATATTCAGCTGGGGTGAGGAGGCTGGAGGGAGGCTGGGACATGGGGTCGTAGCCGATACTTCACAACCCAAGCTCATCGAAGCTCTTAGTGGGAAGGGCATAGAAATGGTAGCATGTGGCACGTACCACACTTGTGCCATCACGGCCTCTGGTGAACTATACACCTGGGGCGATGGCGCTCTTAACTATGGTTTGCTCGGGCATGGAAGTGAGGCGAGCCACTGGATCCCCAGTAAGGTCAGCGGACCCCTTGAAGGCGTGCAAGTGTCGTTCATT
This sequence comes from Hygrophila difformis, assembly GCA_030278955.1. Classification (NCBI taxonomy): domain Eukaryota; kingdom Viridiplantae; phylum Streptophyta; class Magnoliopsida; order Lamiales; family Acanthaceae; genus Hygrophila; species Hygrophila difformis. The sequence continues at coordinate 13,192,745 of JAOANR010000003.1, forward strand.
TCCTGTGGGCCTTGGCATACAGCATTCTTGACTCCAACTGGCCGGTTGTTCACATTTGGGGATGGAACTTTTGGTGTTCTCGGACATGGAGACTATAGCAGCAGTATGGTTGCGCGAGAAGTTGAAGTTTTGAAAGGATTAAAGACGGTGAGGGTCGCCTGTGGCACATGGCACACAGCAGCAGTGGTCGACACAACGTGCAGATCTTCCGATTTGGTAGATTCAAAGCAAACTCTATCTGGGAAAGTGTACACATGGGGTGATGGGGATAAAGGGCGGCTTGGACATGGTGATGACGAATGCAGGCTAGTTCCTGAGCCCGTTGCCTCTTTGATCGACATAGAGTTTTCTCGAGTGGGCTCTCAAAGTTTTGGGCCTGGCCTATTTATGAAAAAAGCATGGCCTGGCCTTAAGTAGGCTTGGCCATGGACCCCTGCCAGGTGTCAGGGTAGCCTGACCTATTCCCACCCCTCTGCGCTGGTAGTGATTAGGAATCCATTTTTGAAACATTTTCTGAAACCTGTACTTTGATGATGTTAGTGTGTAATTGTGGCTTCTAATTGTTTTGTTTCTTTAAGGTGTAGGTAGCACCAATTTTGTTTTACTCGCTATTTTGACATTGGTTGTAAAGGGGATCATGGCATTTCCGACAGGTGATTTATACCTGTTCTCGTTCTTTACACGGTAATATTCTTTAATATTCTTAGCATTTGCAACCACTACCCTTTTTTCTTGGGTGTAGGAGAAAAAAGAGTGATCGCAGTTGAGAATCTGTGAAACTAGGCTGATTTAGTATATTCATTGATAAGAAGAAGTGAAATACCTCTCGTTTCTCTTTAGGCATGAATGATTCATCCATGTATTGGATATGAAACTGCCACCTATTTTCTGCTTCTTAAGCTAGACAAGAGAAGCAATCAAGTTAGATTGGGAAAAAGATTACACAGCAAAATGTCTCTGTTTGGAAGTTGGATTTCTAGTTGTATCTTTCAAATGGTATTGTCCGGGCTTGTAGCCATATGGGGCCTTCGTCTGGCACTATATACTAGTAGTATATTAATTAGGTTTATTTCGGATTAAAACTTCTTTATGTTATTTGGCAATTTTTTTGGTGGTTTCTTGTGAAAATGTTGTTGTGTTCTTATCTGGATGGGCATGTTACTAGCAGAAAGGGAACCAATTTTTTTTTTTTTTTTTTTTTTTTTTTCAATTCAAGTTCATTATTGAGTGGGTGCAACTATATAAGTTCTTTTACGATCCGGGCATTCCCTCGAGATAAGTTGGCCCCTAGAAACTGGGTTCCCGGGCAGTAGTTTGACTGTATTTCTTCTTTTTATCATTTTGTCTAGTCTTCATTGGCTTAACTATTAAAAAGAAAAGAAAAAAAAACTTTGCAAGTTCTTTTGATGCTATACAACCCCTTAATTAGGGGTGGGCGTCGGGTCGAGTTTAGTGGGTTCGGGTTAGTCGGGTTCGGGTAGGAAAATAAATTACCCGCCCAGTTACCCGATATTGGTGGGTACCCAACATGTCGGGTACCGACTTCGGGTACCCACTCTTTTTTCTAAAAAAAATAAAGAAAAACCTTTTTTTTTTAAAAAAAAATCAAATTATTAAAAAAACTTTGATAAATTCAATAATCACCATCATGATTTACAATTTACAAATAAGAATGAGAACATACTCATTCATTAACGAATAAAAGACAAGAATTGACTAATAATATTTCGAAAAAAATAGGAATTGAGGTTTTACCCTTTTGGTTTGCATAAAATTATGTAATTAGAAATACTAAAAAACAAATACTCTCTAAATCGTGGGGAATTTTTTTTAAAAAAAAGTCGGGTAATTCGTGTACCCGATCGGAGAAATCGGGTTCATTTGTAAAACCCGATACTCGACCCGACCTACTAATTTCGGGTTCCGGTACCCGACATCGGGTTTTTTCGGGTTCGGGTACCCAACCCGATCCCACTATTTTTCAGGTTCAGGTCGGGTACCCGATTAACCCGCCCCATTTGCCCACTCCTGCCCTTAATTATGACATAACACCCTCCCCCATTTACTACTAATATACTCCCTCCGTTTTCAAAAAATTGAAACGGACCCACAGTTCACGCAGTCCCATTCATATTTAAATCATTAATAACTCAAATTCGGTACAAGTAAAAATTCTAAAAGTTGGATATTTAAAAACTACTCAACGAGACGAATCTAACAAGATCCCACTTAGCTATATTTTAACTTATATAACTATTATAAAACTTTAAGTTAAAGTGAATCCAACGTTTCAATTTATCAAAAACCGAGGAAGTACATAAGTCTAATAGTTTATAATTCCATATTTTTATCATTGTCTTAGAATTGATGTTTTTTCATAAATCTCAACAAAAAATATATTTTTTCAATGCCCAATTTTAGTTTATATAAACAAAACAAATTTAAAATTATTTTATTAAAAATCTCGCGGACCGATCCGTATAATTCACAACTAAGCCCGCCGGTCCGGTACAAGCCCACAGAAACGAGCGCGGGGCCAGTCCGTTTTGAACCGCGGGACGTTTCGAGTTCGACAGAACTCTAATTCATTCCCAACTCTCACTCTCAACTGTCTCCGCTCGACCCTCCTCATAGCGCCGGTGAGTCCTCCTTCCTGGGCTGCTGCCTTCTGCCCCTATCGGTTGCGTCCTTGCACCCTCCCAAGTCCACAACCGTCCAATCACCATTCTCTATTAGTCTATCTGTTCTGTTTACCTATCTATCAATGAATACATTTTTGTATATGTGCGTGTTAATCTAGATTTCTTCTCCAGGAAGGAAGGTGGTTTTAACTTCCAACTTCGGACGCTTCCGAACTTCACGGAGTTGTTTCCGGGTAATTGGAAATTTGCCTCTAACCGGGTTTTTGGATCCTGATCCAACCTGCGCCGCCCTGACCCAGCGTAAAGGTAAAGCTACCGTCTTTAACCGCTTCCGCAGATTGATACAAATATACTCTTAAGGAATAAGATTTGATTGATATTATATTATTATTTGATTGAATTGTAATTTATTGATTGAGAGTGATCTAAGGGATTTGTTGTAACCTCTCATTCTTTTTATACGGATATACTTCTCACTCAATACAATAGAAAATACATTCCTTATCTCCTTTATATACTACAATTAATTCCAGGACTTGTTTGCTTTTTTCGTGAATTGATTAAAGGAGAAGTAGAAAAATGCCGGAAGATGTATGCACGCAACGTCCTCTCTTTGGCGGCGCTATTGTCTCCATTTTTCCGCAGCGTTTGCAGGTTTACAGATTTATGTCGGTTTAAGTTTTGTGGCAAGTTCAGTTATTTTTGTAATATGCAAGGCTTATTTTTATTTTTACTTTTTGAAAGATTAATTTGTGTGTGGTGGACTTTTTGGTATTTTGTGTGTAGGATGTGAGTAATGTTCGCCAAGTTCCTGATCATCAGGTCAGTGCAGTAGTGAATGTTAGAATGTTTTCTGTTTCTGTGAAGTTGCTGCTTGTGGTCTTATGGAACCTGTTTTTGTGGACTTGTGATGATTTGTATTTGGTGGTTCTTATGGTGTCTTGATGGATGTGTGGTGCTGTTTTAGGAGGTTTTTGTGGATCCGGCGCGCGATGAAAGCTTGATATTTGAGCTGCTGGACTTGAAGACGGATGTGCCCGATCAGGGCAGCGCTGCATGGTTTCTTCAAGACCTTGCCAATGAGCAGGATGCCGAGGGAACTATGGTACCTTTCAGTTTTGTTCTCTTTTCTTTTTGCTATATTGTGCATTGGATGGACACAGACTGTGGTATTGAGTAATGTTCTTTTGTTATTAGTTTCAAATTTTTTGCTGGAGTCGAAACTCTCCATCTGACAACAACCTATCGTTTAGTAGTGTGGAGTTATTAAATTAGATACTTGACATGTTATGTTTCATGAATGATTCCAATCCAGGTTCTTGAACAGTCAGGCGTAATTCAGGCTGATGGACTGCAATTCCAAAATACTCTGCCTATCATAACAACTGCAGTTGGACAAATGGTGCGCCAACACTCTCTTTGTTATTGATGTTCTATTTCTTAAACTCGGTTACTTATATTTTATTGAAGGATAATGTCCTGAATGTAAGGTGTTCGGTTCACATGTGTAAATTTTAGATTGATTAGAATCCACATAATTACTCTTTAAGAATCAAATGAGTTTCGAGAAAGAAATTCTTTGAGATCATTCGAAAGTTCTCATAGTCATTCCCATTTATTTTTACCTTATAAAGGGCAATTCTCCTTTTCACCAAATGCTTTTAGTTTTTTTCTTTACTTTTTTATTTATTTAATTATTTAAAAAAATTTGTATTGAAGTACAGTGTGATTCCATCTTCAAAGGAAATGAAGAACAGAACTACTTATGTAAACTTTACAAGAGGAAAAAAAATGAATAAATTGTTATTCTACATATACTTGCGTTGGTGTTTAAGGTGAATCTTGAAGCATTCTTAGTTTTCACAAGAAAGTTATATTAATACGAGTAAGTTATAAGTGGAGTTTCAAAAACCACAAGATTGCTGGGAAAATCACTACAGCAACATATTTTAGACTCTATTTATCACACTTAGAGGTGGGAAACAGGTCTTCTGTTAAATTTGTACATTATTTTACTATGTGTGCATTATGCAAGAGTAAGTTTATAGGATCACGAGCTTCTGAGTGCAAGTGAATTTGATATCCCGTTTTTTTCTATTTATAGGCCATATCTAAGGGAAGGCAGGGAAGAGAGGCACAAAACATAGTTAAGGTGAATTCTTATACTTCTTTCTTCACTATAATCCAGAGTGTACTCTCTTTGATTGGTCTCTAATGGATGCTTCTGTTTCTTTCTACTCAGGTGTATTTAGCAAATTTACGCCTCAAGGAAGTGTCGACTGATGTTCTGATCACTGCTTACGAGCCTATGTTGATAAAGTATGTTTTCACATTAAGTTTTCCTTCAAGTTTCAATATCTGGGTCGTTGCTCATTTTATCCTCCTTTACTATTGCCAGTCCTTTAAGTGAAAGTGCTGCTAATGTTGGAGCTGGTTTAGCAATACCGGCCACACAATCAGGATGTCTGCCTATGGCAGAAGTGTTCAGAAGTGCCGTCTCTAGTTTCAGGGTGAATGACTGGAGCCTCTTCGGGGGTGTTTCTTAAGAATCCGGTGCACCGTGTACCAGGTGATACCTATGTCTGCTAATTCGTTCATCATGTAGATCATTCTATATGCTTATGTCGTGTACTTGATGGAGTTAGTGGGGTCTAAGTTGTGAGATTGTAGTATACTGTTTATAAATTACAGTACTACAGTATATTATAACTTTTAAACTGATTTGGGAATATGTTGAACTGCTTCCAGGTAATTTTGGTTAAGTTTTTTTTATTTAAATTTTGATTAGTTTAATTAAAATACTATCAATTATTTGATGTTTGGTTAATGATATTTTGAACCTAGGAGTTCAATTTAGTTGCACTGTTGAGTTTCATTTGTGTGTGCATGTATTTTTTGAACTTTTTGTAACACTAGAATTTACTTAATGAACGATTAATCTGGAAGATAACTTGATATAGTAGTAGTTAATAGTTTGGCACCTTGGGGATTATAGTATAATTTAGACATCTTTTTAAAATTTCAGGGTATAATATATCTTTTATCCAATTATTTTTTTCGTTTTTTTCTTTTTGGTGTTGTTTTTTTTTTTTTTTTTTTTTTTTTTTTTTTTCTTTCTCAATCCTTCAATGTCTAATGAATTAATGATGACATGTAAAATTTTATAACATGATATCTTGTGAATGTTTTAAAAAACATATACCCAGGGCATTGACATTAAGAGACCAACCAAAGAAAATGTTTGTGAGGAGTGAGGATCCGTTGAATTGGGATGATGCAAATGCAATATAGTAGTATGAATAAAGTGGTCGGCCGCGGTTTCAATTTCCATAATGTAGTACTATGAAGTTTGAATTGAGTACAAGTAGTATAGAGCCAGCCAGCCAGCCAGCCAAGCTGTGGACCAAACCAACAATCAAACGGTCATAGACAGACAGACATCATGTTCTGGTCTCTCGTGGAAGACTTATGGAACAACTAACTACACGTAAAAAACACTCAATGCATCATCATGCACAATTATGCATTTTGGGGTCTGTCTCTGTCTCTCTCATATGAATTGAAGTGCTTATTAGTAGTATTAGTCAAAAATATGTTTGGGTGCAAGTGCCACTAATTTCTCCAAGATTCCTTCCACAATTTCTTCTCAAACACTGTCGTCTCCATATATGTCCATGTGGTACATACAGAGACTACTACTAATACACCTTTTCAAAATTTCACTTTTTTCACACTAGACTAGCTAGAAGAGAAACTCGATCCCTAAAGTAAAAATTACCAAAAGCCCTTTTGCCCCATAAAACATGCATCACATCGATTATTGCCATTACACACCTTTTTTTGCTCCTCCTCATCATATATCCCACCTCCTCTTCCCCTGATCAATTTTATATAATACCCCCCAACCCCCTACTACTATTAATTACTTCTCCCCATTCCATACAGTAGTAACACTACTACTACTTACTACTACATACTATTGTTTATTTCCACTCCTCCGCATCTCCTAATTCAACCCAACAACAACAACACATTGCCAAGAAAGAAAGAAAAAAAGGTGGTCAGAAGAATGGAATCTGGAGATAACGTCTTCACTGTCATCGCCAAGAACATCGATGTTCTTGCCATGTACACAACTCTCTCTCTCTCTCTCTCTCTCTCTCTCTCTCTCTCTCTCTCTCTCTCTCTCTCTCTCTGTACTCTTCTTACAGTACTGCACAATATTATTAGTACACAAACCATATCCTAAATTAAATATACTAATGTTGTGTTCTTCCCCTAATTTCCAACAGGCCTCTTGTCTCCCTCGTTTTTCCCTTGTAAGTACTCCCCCAGCTCGCACATTTTCGATAGCTGGCTTTGCTCTAATATCTAGTAGTATTACAAATTAAAATTAATTACGTACTACTACAGGTACTGCTCTGTAAAGGCCATCGAAACCAAGACCCCTGTGGACGACCAGCAATGGCTTACCTACTGGGTGCTCTACTCTCTCATCACCCTCTTCGAGCTAACTTTCGCCAAAATTCTTGAATGGTAACTACTATCTTTGTTGACGAAATTCCATCAAAAGCCTTTTCAACAACCATAATGTTTTTTTCAACAAAGCAGTGCAAATTGCAAATTAAATCCAAATATTGCGCGCTCTTTCGATTTTTCCCTACATTCTTATTATTTTCTAGTATAGCGTTATCTGAACGATACTTGAAATAGTTGGCGTTCGTTTTTTTTTTTTTTTTTGTGTTGGTCTTTTTTTGACAAATCCTTTTAATTAGTGGAAATGCTCCATACCAAAGAGGAATCCTTGCTTCGCCTTAAGTGCACTCTGCTGTTACTACTCAAACTAGGGTTTTTTTTTTCCTCTTCTTTTGCTTGATTATATATAGCATTATTTATTTACGTGGCTACGTTAGGTTTCCGATCTGGTCGTATGCAAAGCTGATCGGTGTCTGCTGGTTGGTCCTGCCACATTTCAACGGAGCTGCTTACGTGTACGAGCATTTCGTTCGGCCATTCTACCGGAACCCGCAGGTGAAGATGTGGTATGTCCCCCGGAGGAAGGATGTGTTCTCGAAGCCCGACGATGTCCTTACGGCTGCTGAGAAGTATATTGAGGAAAATGGACCAGAAGCCTTTGAAAGGATGATTGCAAAGGTAATAATGATCAATATTACTCATTCATTTGATTTTCATGTGATGAAATGCTCAATAAACTGCATATTTTCTACATATTATTAGATGTTTGTATTATAGTATATAGTCGTATTAGTATATCACAATAATAAAATAAAATCCTTTGTAATCTTTAAACACTAAAATATCGATCTAAAATCTTATTAACACAATTTATTCATTGTTAAAGTTTGTTTAAGTGATGATTTATTTTTTGAATCATATAAAAAATTTTCAAGTCATACTGACAAGACAAAATGTGTCACAATTTTTTTCTAATTAATGTTAATTAACCATGCACATTGCATTTTCTATAAATGAATGAAGTTCTATGTAACATTTCGGTGTGTGAGAACAATACCTCTAAAATGAAGTAAGTATTAAATACTTGTACTACTTAAAATTATTTCAACTTCAAACTATATTTTTTTCATTAATTTTAAACTCTAAACTCTAATTATTTCTCAAACGAGTTTCAACAGCCAAAATAAATATAATTATTAACACTCCAGCTATTGACGAATTTGATTAAGGTTAGATAATGTATGTCAATTGTACCTTTTTTTTTTGGATTCATCTCTAGTTTGAACTCATTATTGATTATTATGACATTTATTTACTTTTTTTTTAAAAACAAAAAGGGGGAAAATTAAATCTTCATACTTCGTGCAGATATCATCATTAATTTTTTTCGATTACTGAGATACCATTATTTGTAGGTAATACTCCTATAATTTACTTCCTCTGTTCTTAATTAATTGTCTCTTTCAGCTCAATTTCAATAACCAAGGTTTGCATTAATTATCTCATAAATTTACATTTTTACCCTTCAACTAAAGTCATTCTTAATAAATGCTAACAAGGAGTAGCATTTATGTAAAGTGAAGGACAATATAGTAAAAGTATAGCTTAACTACCTAAAAATGATAACTATTTTGGAACACTTTTTAATCTCTAAAAAGATAACTAAAAAGGAACGTATGAAGTACATAGCTAGAAAGGAAAAAAAAAGACAATTTTGTTTGATTGCTTGGTTTCCACTTCCAGTGATCATATATATCTTTGCACATTGAAACAGTAGATAATAAATTAAATTAAAAAAAAAATTGTGTTAAATTAATGGTGGCATTAAGTATCGCCTATCGATCTAGCAAGAAAATGGGTTTGGTTCCAGTGCAGATTCAGCAACATACTGAATTCTGATTTCATAAGGGTTGTGTGCTAGTTTTATTTTGTGGGTATTATTACCTTAATTAGGGAGATTTAATGACTAATTACATTAAAGATTTAATATATGTTGTACTTAATGTTTTCGCAAATTGTGGGGTGTATTTGTTTATTTGAGGAAACATGCCGTTTGAGGATCCTCCTAGACTACCAGCCTTGTTTCCAAAATCACCCCTTCCATTATAGTTATTTCGGATGTAGCCCCTACCACCTCCATAGTTTCCACGCCCATACACTGATTCCTTCATTTATGAAAATCTTCTCATATTAGTTCCTGTAGCACACAAAAGAAGAAAAATAAAAATAAAAATAAAAATAAAGAATTCATATATTGTGGGGATAATCCAATGCAAAAAAAAAATTATTTGAATTCAATAAGATTAAACAAAAGATATTGTCAAACACATCACTTGCCTCTAGAATTTGTAGACCTTTTTCATTCAATGAACGCTTGGCGTCCACCAGTTAGCATTGGAGAAGACTGTAACAATGAGAAAAATGAGGCAGCGTTGCTACCAACAGAAAAAATCACTCAAGGAAAATTTCTTGATAAGGAGGATATATAATTATACTGGGTTCTTTCTACAAAAATGTTAGCCATATGATATAAACATCAATTATAAGGTTAATTCTCAAACAAAGATTATTACTATCCCTTCGAATGAAGATATCATGTCAGTTACACATCTGTGATAGTTGCAGCATACTGGGGTGCTACTTTAGTTACATATCTGTGATGAGTGTAGCATTATTGTGTGCTATATCCAAAATCAAAATGTGCTATGTTAATAGTTACTGTGTGCTGGTATATATGAGATCTTTACTCTCATCTTATTTCTTTTCTTTTGCTCAACAATGTACATTGCTATCCTGTAACAACTTGCTGCTTGTTGCTCATGATGTATTTATAATTCATATATGAACATTTTACAATTAATTACTAAATCTTTGCAATTCAACCATTCTTTTAATTGTATCATTCTATTTCGAATTTATTAAACATCTGTTCAGATTTTATTAAACATCTGCAAAAAAAAATGCTACACATGTGGTTCAACATATTATAAGCATTAAATTTAAGCACTATGGCAGCACACGACAGGACTGCAATAAGCACAACAAGTTTATTTAAGCACACTCATATCATGTGCCCGAACATATATGTGGTTCAACAGATTATAAGCATTAACACAACACAATACGAACTTCAATTAAGCACAACAACTATTATATTTAAGCACAATCACGATATGAGGACACCACAGATATGTCGCTTTACACATATCTAGCACACGGCGGGACTCCAATAAGCACAACAACAAGTGTATTTAAGCACACCCATAACATGTGTCCTCACAGATATGTCGCTCAACAGATTATAAGCATCAACACAGCACAATTCGGTCTTCAATTAAGCACAAAAATCAATATATTTAAGCACAAGCACGACACGAGAACATTACAGATATGTCGCAAAACTATTATATTTAACCACAAGTGCATATTTTAAAAAAAATCAATAAAAATAGAGTAAAGTATGTAACACTAAATTTCTGGTGATGATAGACAACCTAATACTTTCATTCAGCAAATTGGAAAATGCATCCACACAAACAATGGACACAGCACATACTTTGAACAAAACTTACACTTATAGGCCAAATAACAGTGATACATGTTTTATTCATGCTAAATAATAATATTAATCTATTTTTTCACCCGTGAAGAAGGTCGGCCTACAACGTCCATCACCGAGACTGTCAATGAACACACCATCGGATGCGTCATCTCCCTAATTCCAGCCGATACAGAAGGCGCGTTTTGTGGATCAACATCATCGTCATTATGGGTATCGTCGCATTCATCGTTTCCTCCATGTTGGCTGCCCAGCACGTGGTCAACATTAATCTCTACAACGAGCATCTGTAATTTTATGATTGCCGGCGCGTCTGTAATCTTCTTCAGTATAGGGTTTTATTTTTTCGTCTTCAGCGTCATATGCCTCTTAGCGTTATTACACAATGATTAATAGGAAATTATCTATTCTCCACAATTTCTGCAATAAATGGTTTAAGGTGGCGATTTTATTTCCTTATACATATTCCATCCATAATTGGATTTAGGATTGCATTGAATATTGATTTCTTTAATTTGCCCACTAAGCACCTCACCTGTTTATTTCCAGAACATTCAGCAAGGGGCTGAATCTATACATTCAGCCCTATAACCATACCCCAAGAAAATGGAGGAGCTAATATATACTAACGTGATGCATGCATATAATTAAAATCTGGGAATAAATTGTAAACTTCGATCGAAATTATTTATGTTCCACCCTTATAATATAAAAAGACATATTAATTCTCATATAATGGAATGTTTACTAATTTTATTGTTTCTTTTATCTTGATATATATATTTTAATTTTGGGATATTATATACTATATGTGTAGGCTGACAGAGAAGCAAGAACAAGGAGAAGCAGCTACACAATATTCCATGATCATGACTATGAATACTACTGATGAAGTTTATTTTGGTACTGTAGTGGATCATAGCATATCTCAACTTTAATTCGGTATATGTGGATCCGGATTTAGTTTTTATGAGTTTTTCCTACTATGACTTTGTGTTCATTATTATTGTATAATAATATACTCCCTCCGTCCCAATATAAGTGACCTCTTTCTTTTGGGCACGGGAATTTAGGTAGTGGGATTTAGTAGTTAATGTGGTATGAGTAAATTTGACTAATTCATCCATCTAATTTATAATGGTTACATTTGACTTTTAACCATATTTATTATTTAACTTTGACTTAATGTTATCGTAATAATGTAGAAAGACAAAAATAATCAAGTGTGATCTTGTTGGAATCGTCTAATCGTATAGTTTTAGATTTTATATAATTTTTATTTATACCCATTTTGAGATATTAATGTTTAAACATATATAGGGACTTTGTGCAGAAAGTACAATTGTCATTATTGTGTGGTTTTTAATCATGTTTATGTTAATCTAATTTACTTAAAAGGGAAAGTGGCCACTTTTAATGGGACACCCCAAAAAGGAATAGTGACCACTTTTAATGGGACGGAGGGAGTATTTAATTTTGAGTGAATTTTTATTTTTCGTATATATATATGATTATGATGCTTAAAGATAACAAAAAATAACATGGAAGGAGTAATAATTTATTTATTGACTCCAATATGCCTTCATTTAAATTTACAGTCAAACTCAAAACAGGTTTATTGGTGGATTGTGTTAAAGATTTTTTTTTTTTTTTAAATATTGAAACTCATGTGTCGGCAAAGGTGTGTGAGCCTAAGTCACATAAATTATAAAGGGAATAAAGGGGAAGGATAGAGAGCCAAGTGAAAACTGAACTCCCAAAATAAAGGCTTTTGTGATAGGTAGAATATACTAATAAATATCCTTTTTTTTTTTTTTCTGTTCCACAAATAATTCACAATTATTTTATTAGTAGTATTTACTCCCTCCGTATCTGAAGGTTTTTGACATTCCTAATGTAAACGCAAATCAATGCACATTTTTAACCACTATTAACTCAAGTTTTTTTGGCGAAGACTATTAACTCAAGTTTGATATAAGTAAAAATTCTAAAAGTTTAATATTAAAAAATTACACAACGAGACGAATGGTGAATCTAACAATATCTCACTTGGCTATGTTTTAACTTATATAACAATAATAAAACTTTAAGTAAAAGTCTGCGTATGAATATTGCCAACTATTCCAGGGGATTATGTGGGTATTCCATAATATAATACATTCAGCCCCATAATTAACAAAATTAAAATAAATTATAATTTAGTTATATAAAAAATTTAGATTAGAAAATATCCAAAAATGAAAAATGTTGAAACATAAAATTGACGGATACATATATAAGCCGGCTAACACAAAATACATAAAATGCATAACCAAAAAAAAAAAAAATGTATATATCACGAATGTAGATGTATTCATTACATGGAAATGATCTGTTTTACATCAAATACTATATGCAAAAGGGATGAGGGACTTAGCCCAAGTGGTTAAGTGCCTTGACTTCCAACGGTTGGAGGTTCGATTCCCACCGGCCCCCTATCCCTCCCCTTTATTCCCCTTTGTAATTGTGTGGCATGGGCTCCCACTACCCCTTTCCCAGCCTTCAATGGCTCATCCAAAAAAAAAAAAAATACTATATGCAAAACACTTAAAACATTATCGTCACATTCAACATAAAGTGCATTTACCTAAACTTGGTTTTAACAAATTATAGTAGTATTTATCAATTTGAAATAAAATAATCTCAGCAGCTCGCTTTTGTGGTTTAAATTATCTAAACGTTAACAAGTTGGTTTAATTAGTTAAAACCTACATATTCTTTATTTGACCAACAAATCACTCCATCGTGGACAGCACTTCACTTATTTAAGCTTCTATTTTATTTTCCAAAGCTTTTTTAGACTTGTCTCCCGTTTAATTTATTTTTGGGAAAAACACGAGCAATATTGTTATTTTTGTATTTTGTAATAATTTTTTCGGATGCAAAATGTTTTCTTAATTAACACACAAACTTTGTCTTTTTTTTTTTTTTTTTTTTTTTAACACGGAACTCAAAGTGGCCAGAATCGACTTGAGTGAGCTTGTTCATATTAACCATGTTCCGGTTGGGGCAGTTTATATGTGGTTGGAATGGTTGTTCAAGACTAAAGGTAATGTAGTCCTTGCTATGTTGTGGATTATTTGGTGTGAAAGAAATAGTAGGGTTTTTACAGGGAAGAGCATGAGTAGTAGGCAGCTGTTGGGGAAGGTTGCATGGTTGATGAATGCAATTTGTAGGGTTGCTGAGCAAAGTCGGCCCCAAAGACCCCTGGTTTATGTTACCTGGAAGGAGGACGAGGCAACAAGGCAACAGGGCATATATTGCATACTGATGGGTGTGTTATGGTGGCGGAGGTTGGTGCTGGTTTTGCAGCCGTGCTTCGACGGCATGATGGAGTGTTCTTGGGGACGTGTGGAGGGCGAATGGGTGCAGGTGACATTGAGATGGTCGAGCTCAGGGCATTACTGGAAGGATTGAGATATGCTCAAGAGCAGGGCATACAGATTGATCATATTTACTTGGATTCGCTAGATGTTGTTCGTCTTCTGAAGGAGGAGCGCCACCGGACGCATGTGTTATGGCCGACGATAGTGGAGGTTCGTCGACGTATGGATGAATTGGGGGCTCGATTGAAGCATATTTTTCGAGAAGGTAACCAAGTTGCAGACATTTTTGCTAAGAAAGCGGCGAGAGATGAGGCGTTCTTCACCACATGGGCGTTTCCACAAGATGACATTGTGCAAGCGCTTGATCGGGATGCTACTGGGATGACTTTTTGTCGCATGTGACTTTCCTCTTGTCCTTTGTTTTTATTTTCTTTATTTGCCCGCCTCTTCAGGCTTGTTTACCCAAAAAAAAAAAAAGTGACCCTTACAAAGAGAAATACTAAGAGATATAGAACAGACTAATGGGAAAGATGAAAGATTTATCATCGGACAACCGGATGCCCAAAACTTGGCCTTTTTGTTTTTGAAGAGTACATACTATTAGACATTAGTATATCAAATGTTAAATGTTCATGAGTTTAAATGCACAACTTTTCTTACCAAATTAACATGAAAATAAACCCGAATATATTTAATATATGTCAATTGAAATTAATAAGTTGTGAATAGAATGGGAGAGAGTAATTACTTACTTCAAATGTAATTAATTATTTAAAAATATTTGTGAACGTACGGGATCATATTCTTTAAGTTTTGAGCAAGGCGGCTCCAATGAAATGGGAACAATTATTATTATTATTATTATTATTATTATTATTATTATTATTATTATTATTATTATTATTATTCACACAACCAAAATATCAATATAAAAGGCGATGAAGAAGTTAATTTCTAGAAACACAAAAAAAAAGTCTACCAAAAAAAATTCTCTCCCTACGAGGAAAAAAAAGTCAAAGCTAAAACATAAGTTTAATAGTATGTTATTTTGGCTTATACTGAATATTGACACTTGACCCAATGCAAGACTAAGTGTAATATGTTATTGTTCTATATTTTTAAAGTTACAAATTGCATGTTTTTTAAAGGCGAAATGGCCATGTATGAGAGCATGAATTTTTCTTTGGTAAATATTGACACTTGAGTATAGTTAAAAATGTGTGCAAGTCTACAGCCACATAAATTACAAAGAAATAAAAGAGAGTGTCAAGGGAGCCGAATAGATAATCAAACCCAAGCATATGGTTCAAAGTCAGAAACTTGATAATACATGAGAGCATGGAATTTGATTAAGTAAAATCTAATGCATATTATTATATTACACACCCAAATGATTTTAATGCCCATATATGTAAAGGAATTCAAATGCCTTTCGATCTCATACTATTTTATCCTTTCTTTTAATCATTCTTGTCCCATGCTTTATTCTTTTTCTCTCTACTTTACTTTAATTTTTATTCTTTATTTTCCCTTTCCAGCTCTGTTTTCTTTAATGTTTTCAAAGTGTGTTTCAATTTTTAAATAAATAAATTATTAGTATATTAAATTATTGGTGGTTTTGTATTATTCAAGTACATGTACTTGCAATCTTGTAACTTTATTACCTCCACAATTCATTATATTCTCATCACAATGTTCAATTCCGAGGAGTGACATGAGCTCCCACCACCCCTTTTTGAGGTATTCAATAACTCCTAAAAAATTCCGAGGTGAACGGTGAACTTGTAATCGTTTAGTTTATTAATTTTAACTACTAAATAATAAAAATAAAATTCGATTAGAACTTTCAAATAGGATATTTATACAGACTACAATAATTACTATTACTTAAATTCATCTCATAATTTTAATAAAATGTTAGTAACATTTTCTTTGTCCGTATTTTGAATACATTTTTTGCTTCACGGCCCGGGAGGGCTAGGGAAAAAGGAACAAAAAGTCGAAAGCAAAGGAACTAGGCGTTTTCTGAATACTTAATACTAATAGCAGTAATTATTATTATTCTTACCATCTATCTGTAACCAATTTTTTTTTTTACAAATTTTATAAATATTATTAAAATTTAAGTTGTTCAAATACAAAAAATTATTAAAATAATTTAAATTTATACACATATATACAGACATGGTCCTGGGTGTACCATTAGACTTGGTACTTCATATTGAGTATGTTTGGAAGCCAATAAATTCTGTGATCCTATTGTCTCATTAGCTTGCTCCAAATATTCTCATTGTTTACTTTGGATACAAAAAATATACTAACAAGAATTAGTAAAAATTAAATATATAAATATAAATTGATTAATCTAAAATTGAACAATGTGGCTACAGTTGGGACTATAGAGTCCAGGGATCCAGCTAGCTGCCGCTGGGACATAATGGAACAACAAAGTGTATCCTAAGCCCCCCAATTGGACTAAGTTGATTAGATGAACTATTTTTTATACTATAATTTTTTGACTTTTACTTTAAATAAAAATACTGTATTCTTTTTTTTTTATAAAATTATTTTTTAAAATACTAAATTTATAAACATATAAGTGGAAAAATTATTTCCATACAATATATAATTTTTTTTGTTTTGATAAACATTAAATTATACTATTAAAACTATAGAAGTATATAGTATTTTTTATTTTAAGCAAAAATTAAAAGCAAAAAATAAACTCCTCCAAACTAATAGTACTATCATTAAAGCAATTGCTTTTTTGGCTTTTGCTCTTTTGGCTGAAATGAACCTAAAGAAAATGACAAAAATATGGTGAGAAAGAAACAAATGCCCATCCCAATCATCAAATCAATCCAAATCCTACTTACAACACAAGAACATTCAGTTTGATGATGGATGACATGGCATTTTCCCGGGAATGAAGGATTCTTGATGGGAAAAAGAAATTTCAGAGAGAGAGAGAGAGAGAACCAAGAAACTAGAGAAGAAAGGTATGCACGTCTGAGACTCATAATCTCTTCACAAAAAACCCCTTTTGATTTCTTCCACTCCCAAGGGATTTCTGTTTGTGGGAAAAATTTAAAGAATTTTTTCCATTTCCCCTTCCTTTTCTGGCCCAAGATTAGATTTTAAACTCAGGGGCAAAAGAACATTGAAGGAAACAAGACACGGGGGGGCTCAATTAATGTTGTTGATGTGGTCAAGAATCTGTTTTGGATTCTAAACAAAAGTAGGTATTTGTAATCATTCTTTTAGGCTGGCCATTTTCCTCTGAAGAATTTATTATCTTTTTTTAGGGCTGCAATTTTTGAAATCAAGGAATTGGGGATTTAGAGTTGGGGATTGATCTTAATAGCAAAGGTTTGCAGTAGCCTTTTCAAATCTCAGGTGTTCTTGGGAAATGGGGTGAGTGAAGAAATTGCATTCTTGATTCTTTTGAGCGCACAAAGTGTGTTTTATGGAGCAGAATAGGGAGGCAAATACATTAGTTTGGAGAAACTTCAAATGGGTTTTGGTTTGATTCACCAGGTTGTATTGCAATGTGAATGGCTGATATGCAGACGCTTAGTCTCCTGGAAAGAGACACTGAGCAGGTAAACTCTTTTATTGAATGTAGTATTTAGACGATCCCAGAAGTTTTTTTTGTCGTGTTTGCTTTGACAATTTCTTGACACCATTGAATGAAATTGTGTTCTTATGAAGTTTCTGTGTTTAGGCCATTACAGCCCTCAAGAGAGGGGCACATTTGTTGAAGTATGGGAGGAGAGGGAAGCCCAAGTTTTGCCCCTTTCGGCTTTCTTCGGTTAGTTTCTTTCTGAGTTCAAGCTGAGATTCATACGTTGCCAAGAGTTCAATTGATATGTGATACTTAGATATAATGAATCAGGGAGTAAAGCTGCGATCAATGAGACTGTAATTTGAAATATGCGTTTCTAAAAGTACTACTAAAGATAGAGGCTTTAAATTCATTTAGTCAATTAAGATCATGCTACTTTGTTGTCGAATAATCTTTCCAACGTCAATAAGATTAATTCCTAGAGGGAATTATCATAGAGAATGTAAGTAATGTTTGATTTGTTGGTGTTTTAAAACACTATGTAAACTTGATGAGTGATGATGTTCTATCTGTGTTGTGTGTACCTATTTCCACAATGAATGGAGCCTTGCTTTGATACGCTTCTAAAGACTTTTCCTAAATGGCCATTGTCAACTAACTTCCAGGATGAGTCTAGCCTGATATGGTATGATGGAAGAGAAGAGAATCAGCTTGAACTATGTCGTGTGTCAATGATAATTCCTGGACAGAGGACTGTAAGTATTGTTGTTGAGATTTTTCATTCAAAGAAATGTTTATTGGAGTATCATACTATCATTTTCTGCTCTCATAAACATTTTCTGACTGTAATTCTGAGCAATTCAAGGAAAGAAAAATTTAATTGTCAAGCATGATTTGGTTGTGTATTTCTTTTGTGTATATGTCTATCTTATTTTACATTTTTGCTCGTTGCTGGGAAATATCATCCCAAACTCTCAATCAAATGAATGTTAAATGGGTTCGAATAAATGGTTTAGTTTCTCTATGTTGAATGCGACTGGTAGAAAATAACATTTGGAGAATATTTTAAAAAACATGTTTCATGCAAGGGAATTAATTCTTCATTGATGAGCTTGTTATCCTAACTGGAAATCTTTTTATCAAGATAGGTGATGTGTTCTTGCGAGTATTTCATTATAATTCTTATTCAGAGATTTTATTAGTCTCATTTCAAGCATTTGATCTGCATATTACCTTTTTCTCTCATCCAGGCTATATTTAAGAGATATCCTCGACCTGAGAAGGAATACCAATCATTTTCTCTGATATATGACGACAGATCTTTGGACTTGGTGTGTTTTTTATTTTGTTGGTATGATTATCAAGTTTGGTTTTGTTTTCACTTTCTAAAATGTGTACAGATATGTAAAGATAAGGAGGAGGCTGAGGCTTGGTTTAGCGGTTTAAAAGCTTTAATTGCGCGTAGTAACAGCAGAAAACCAAGAAATGATTCAACAGGCGAAGGCTTATCCACAAGCATGGCCACCGGTAGGCAGATTACCTCATCAATGTCATTTGTAAGTTCTGCTATCTTATTTCCTCTCATGTCACTGAATTAGTGTCTTCGCCTCTTTTTTCCTCATGCAAGGCCACTTTGTTTTCGATGCTTTATTCAGTTTTCCCCTGATCGTGAAGGATCTGAGAACAGATTCCAGAGCAAATTGGGAAAAGTGTTTGCTGAGGTCGTTTCGCTTACTGCAGCTACTAAGAATTTTCAGTCATCCGAGTCTGTTACATCTCCACAAACATCTGGGGGAGTT
Organism: Hygrophila difformis; assembly: GCA_030278955.1. Classification (NCBI taxonomy): domain Eukaryota; kingdom Viridiplantae; phylum Streptophyta; class Magnoliopsida; order Lamiales; family Acanthaceae; genus Hygrophila; species Hygrophila difformis. Next base: position 13,212,151 of record JAOANR010000003.1, read on the forward strand.
GAAAGCTCAAATGTTCAAGCCTCTGGAGCTGAGGCATTCAGGGTGAGCCTTTCTAGCGCTGTGAGTTCATCGAGCCAAAGTTCGTGCATTGAGGATATTGATAACTTAGGCGATGTATTTATATGGGGAGAAGGCACAGGTGATGGAGTGATGGGAGGGGGTCCAGTTAGGGCCGATAGGTCCCCTAATCCAAAGATCAACAGTGCCTTATTGCCAAAGCTTCTGGAATCAACCATGGTACTTGATGTACAGACTATTTCATGTGGTCACAGACATGCTGCTTTGATCTCTAAACAAGGGGAGATATTCAGCTGGGGTGAAGAGGCCGGAGGGAGGCTAGGGCATGGGGTCTTAGCCGATACTTCACAACCCAAGCTCATTGAAGCTCTTAGTGGGAAGGGCATAGAAATGGTAGCATGTGGCACGTACCACACTTGTGCAATCACAGCCTCTGGTGAACTCTACACCTGGGGTGATGGCGCTCTTAACTATGGTTTGCTCGGGCATGGAAGCGAGGCGAGCCACTGGATCCCCAGTAAGGTCAGCGGACCCCTTGAAGGCGTGCAAGTGTCGTTCATTTCCTGTGGGCCTTGGCATACAGCATTCTTGACTCCAACTGGCCGGTTGTTCACATTTGGGGATGGAACTTTTGGTGTTCTCGGACATGGAGACTATAGCAGCAGTATGGTTGCGCGAGAAGTTGAAGTTTTGAAAGGATTAAAGACGGTGAGGGTCGCCTGTGGCACATGGCACACAGCAGCAGTGGTCGACACAACGTGCAGATCTTCCGATTTGGTAGATTCAAAGCAAACTCTATCTGGGAAAGTGTACACATGGGGTGATGGGGATAAAGGGCGGCTTGGACATGGTGATGACGAATGCAGGCTAGTTCCTGAGCCCGTTGCCTCTTTGATCGACATAGAGTTTTCTCGAGTGGCCTGTGGGGAAAACTTCACTGTCGCCTTAACCACTTCTGGACGAGTATACAGTATGGGAAGCACTACTATCCGTGGACACGACGAAAAGCTTCCATTTTGTGTGGAAGGTAACATCACTGACATTTTTGTGGAAGAGATATCCTGTGGTTCGCAACATGTCGCGGTTTTGACTTCAAAGGGTGAAGTTTACACATGGGGTAAGGGTGTTCATGGCCAACTTGGCCATGGAGACACCGATGACCGGACCATTCCCACCCTTGTGAAGTTCTTGAAAGATAAGCAAGTTAAGAGCATTGCTTGTGGGTCAAATTTTACAGCTGCAATATGTCTTCATAAAGGGATATCTTGCACCGAGAACTCCATGTGCTCCGGGTGCCACAACCCTTTTACATTCATCCGAAAACGCCACAACTGTTACAACTGTGGCCTTGTGTTCTGCAAATCGTGCACCTCTAGGCGGTCCATTAAAGCTTCCTTAGCCCCCAGCAGGAGTAAGCCATATCGTGTCTGTGATGACTGTTTCGCCAAGCTACAGAAATTCGCAGATTCTGCTTCAGTGTCCCAGATGCCTACAGTTAAAAGCGAAGGACTACTTTCTAAGTCTGTCGAATTTCCAGACAGGGAGAGTGGGGGTTTCCGGTTACCAGGACCTGTCTCCAGGCTATCGTCAGCTGAGTCGTTTAAGTCTACTGACAGAAGCTCCACATTCAGTTTGAAGGTTGATCTGAACGACAGTCGCATCTTTCCTCTTCATGATGGGAGCACTTCTTCCAAATCTCCTAGTAGTCCACCTGGTTCTCTCCCAAATTTTCGTCCGTTTTTCCTTCCGGACTCTAGAAGTGCTTCTCAGTCACCGTCTCCAGTGCCAGGGAGGAGCCCTCTGAGGTCTACAATGCCGTCACCATCTACCTCACAATCGTTTTTCTCATCGGATAATCTTCGTCCATTTTTTCTTCCAGATTCTAAAAGCCATTCTCAGTCACCTTTGCCAGCACCAGGGAAGGGCCATCGAAGGTCTATAACACCGTCACCATCTTCATCTGCCTCATTTTTCTCATCAGAACCAACCATTGATGAATTAAAGATCAATAATTACAACATAAGCCTTGAAGTCAAAACTTTGAAGGCACAGGTACCTTTACAAAATTCACTCTTCAATTTTGCTTTGTTCTTTAATGGATTTCTTTTCTGCAGACTATGGTGCAAACATCATATTATCTTCTCTTTGATTAGTACATTGGATTGAACTAAAATCTTGGTCATTTATCTCTTATACATGTCAAGAAACTATTCGCTTAATGATTTAACTTCTTGGTTTGGTTGGTCATTACTTTTCGTTGTTCCATGATCGTAGCATCAAATTGTCACACCTTTGTTGTGTAGTGCTCTTTGAAACATTTTTCCTGGTTGAGATAGAATCATAGAAACTTAAGCTTCTACATGTTTTCTGAACCTGGCTCTATGCATTTTTAGGTAGAAAAACTTGCTAGCAAATCCCGAGTTCTTGAGACCGAGCTGGGAAGAAAATCGAAGCAACTGAAGGAGGCACAGGCACAAGCAGCAGAGGAAATTGAAAAGAACAAAGCTGCAAAGGGAGTGATCAAGTCTCTCAGTGCACAGGTCGGTTTTCACTTTTCACGCTTATTATATCATCCATCGCGTACTTCCATTCGATGCACAGAAAACAGAATAGCAAAAGGATCTAATCTGTTGAACAAAATCAAGTATTGAGTCCAAAACTCCAAATGTTTAAATCTTTTGAAATGCATAAAAATCTTAAATTGATGACATTTCTAACGAACCGTGCCCTAATCTGCTGCAGCTGAAGGAGATGGCTGAAAGAGGGACTGATGTGGACATACATGAGATAGCTACAAACAACAGTTGCGCATCCAATGGGTACGACGCAACAAGCTCACCCTCACCCAACAGTGCGTCGAGTGGCAGTTCAACGCCTTCGTCATCATCTAATGGAACAAGGGATCAGTCACAGAAACCAGAGAGAATCATACAAGATGAGGCTGGTGTGTATGTAACAGTAGCCTCATTGGCCAACAGTGTAAATGAACTTAGGCGTATTCGATTCAGGTACAATATCTTCTTACATTACATCAATTACTTCGCGATCATACAAAAAATTCGCTGAAAACTTCTAAACATTGTACTGCAGTAGGAAACTTTTCACAGAAGCAGAGGCGGAGAAGTGGTGGACTGAAAACGGAGCACAGTTATGTGAGCGACACAACATCAGGGTGCACGGTAGTCATGATTCGTGATGGAAGCTTATTACCGAGGATTGTCCCCCTTTGTAGTTCGGAACTGTACAGTCTTTCTCGGTGTTTCTAAATACAGGGAGGGCAGCTGTAATCTCTTCTACAATTCATTTTTTGGTTTTTTGTTCATAGTGAGGATTTGGTAGCAGAGCTCTAAAACATGGGAACTGGGGATGTTTGATGTTTGAGATAATTCATTGAAGTGCAGTGCATTTTCTTATGATGCTGCTGCTTTTGTATGAAATTAAATTAACTTAAAAAATCTAAATGATAATATGCAATCAATCTCTGCGCAGTGGAGGAACAAGGACGGACAAAACCGAAATAAGGCCCCGTTTTCTAGGACTTAATACTTATTTTTATTAAAATCAGATCAGACCAGATCAGATAAGAAATATTAAGATTAGACCAGAATAAATAAGATCAGTCCAGACCTCATTCCGACCAGATCAGATCAGATCAAATCATTATAATAATATAACTAAGATAAGATCAGAGCAATTCAGATCAGATCAGGCCAGATCTTATAAAATTGAGATTAGGACAGCTTATTTAAGGTTTAGAGAATAGGGCCAAGTCACCAGAGGTGACAAAATTGAATGCCCTCAAAGGAATAGTTAGATCCAAAGTAGGCTTATTGAAGTATATTGAATGGCATGTTGAAATGTAATTGGGTGGACCTAAATTAGTCTAAGGGTTATTGCAAATGTGACATATGTGATGATGAAAACAAAATAGAGTACTATTAATTAGGCACAAAATTAACACGGATCCGATTGTCTTGGATGGATAGCCTCCAATAGTTTATTCCAAAAAGTTCAATTATTTTTTCCATGACTGGTAAGTGTTAGTTACCATCATTTTGGGTACCCTTTTCTAATTTTGCTTAATCTTGCACTTGTGTAATATTTTTTCAAAAAAAAAAAAAATATGTTATCCAATTGAGAAGATACTTGGAAGTTGGAACAATGTATTTAATTGAAATGGAGGCCAGTCAACGTTGCATACAATGAAATTTAGATGCCACGATGGAGATAATGTTTGAAAATGATAGAAATCTAATTGTAGAAATCTAAGTTCAATTTGGAAAAATAAAAGAGTACTCTAAAAAGTTTGCAGGAGAAGAGGGAGGCTATTAATGGAAATTATTCAAAATGAAATATTGAGTGAGTATATAACACATGTTCAAATTGTGGAGGGGCATTTCCATATTGCCATGAACGGCACGCCCCTTTCCTAATCATATCCTATTTTCCTTGTGTTATCTCATTTGACAAAATTAGTCTTATATTTGGATTTATTTCTTTTTAAAATTATGGGAATGGGACTTGACCCAAGTGGTCATGTTCCCTGCCATCCAACCATAGGTTAGGGGTTCAATTCCCGCCCGGACCCTATCCCTCCCATTTTTCTACCTTTGTAATTTGTGTGGCTTGAGCTCCCACATACCTTGCCCACACATATGTGTCAATGTTTAAAAAAATAAATAAATAAATTCTTCGATCTCGTGTACCAGTTGACCTGAGTGGTATGAGACTGGTAGTTGAAGCAAATGTCTCAGGTTCGAACCTTTGTGTATGCAAAATTGATAAGCAAAAAAAAATCTTCTACCTCATATGTTTTCCATTATTCTCTTCAAAAATTCGTAATATTAGCTTTCATATTTGTCTTGAAACATTTGTGTGGATAAGATTATATTTAAAATTTAAATTAATTAACGCCGTTCACAATTAAGTTGCTTGTAAACGGCTCGAGTCAACGCTCAACTCGAGCTGCTCGCTTGAGCGAACAAGCCAACCTCAAGCAAGCAGTTTTAAGCTTGTTTGCTTGACAAGTTGCTCTAGCTACTTTATTTTTTTTATTGGTAAAACAGCCTAAAAAGGCGAGCGAAGAAAAGAAAAAGAAAAGGAAAAACAAGATACAAAAATAACTCAAACGAACAAATGGAACACCCGGCGAATCTCTGTCCAAGGAGACCCGGATATCATCCGATGGAAAGGCCCAAGTAGTGTAGAAATCCTCTGAATAAGCAGCCTTTCTAGCAAGACGTCAGCAACCTAATTACCTATATATATATAATTATATTATATATTTATATTTTAGTTATAGTATTAAATATTAAAAATAGATTAGTTATTATTGTGAATTATGGATATTTCATTATGAATTTTTGAGTGAAGAATGGAAAAATAAATAGGATGTTAAAAATAATTCGAGCGAGTTTCGAGCCAACTCGTGAGTCTTCTTGAGCATTTGATCATGTGCTGATCGCGAGCTTAAATGATCTATTCGAGCTCGGACTCGAGCATATATGTATATAATTTTTCATGTCAATCTGCTCATTAAGCTTTAAACTCATCAGCTCGGCTCTATTAGTTTATAGCCCTCTAGTCCCACTCCCATTCCCATCATTCAAAGGTACCTACTATAACACTCCGTAAAATTTAAAATTTTAATTAATAAAGATTCAAAATTTCTTATATGAAAAAGTTTCATAAATTTAATTTTTATTGATCATTAAATTTTGGAAAATGGGAAATGATATTTTTCGAAGCAATAATTATTTAATCGGTCTTAATTAAGTTATGGACTACCTTTAATAGTATAAATTTTGGAGCCAGTGTGTGATAAGTCCTTTGATTTATTGGATTATTTATGTCTCGGATATTGAGATGGATTAGAGTACAAAAAAAATTAAGTCCGTAAATTAAAATTGAAAACACTTAGCCAAATAAATTATCTAATGAATTATTTATATCTCAAGACCATTAATTTATTTATAAATGTCGGATAAAATATTACAACACTAGCAACACTAGTTTTCTCAATGGGAATTCCGGATAGAATTTTGGGTCTGATTATTAAAGTCTCCCAAATCCCAAGTGCCCATGTGCTGGCCCTTTCCTTTGTCGACGCCCAAATCGTGAATTGACAAATTTGTGTTAAATTGAAGGCACATGGGCGGCTATTATTATGAAAGTGAAAGAGGAAACGAAACAAGAAAATAAATAGGGTGAGGCGGCCATGAGACTTATTTGTGCTATGAGAATTATTGCACTATTTCCTTCCTCTTTATAAAGAGGACTTACATGTGAGAATGAATGAGATGGAGAGGAGGGGCCGACATGGGATGATGTGTATAATTTAATATGTACTAACCAATAAATGTCATTTGATTTCAAAAGAGATTTGTGGAAACATGCAAATTAATTGAGGGGTCCGGAAAAAAAATGCTTTAAAGCAAGTGTGATTGAGATAGATGTAGCGCCGTGGGGACAAATGTGTTGCTTGAGTGTGCCTTGCTGCAGTCTGTGTTGCTGTAATGGTATCCTCCATTTTGCTTCAAGGGTCATGCCATGTTGGTAATTTGCTGTAATCAGTTATAGTGTCAAATTTGGTTGTAGAATGTGGATAAAATAGTATGTTGTCTGATAAGTTGTTTTCTGCTGAACTGGGAGGCTATGGGCTGTGGTATTGTAAGGTCTCAGGCCGTGTTTGCTTGCTGTATTGCAAGCTTTGAATAATAATAATGTGTCTTGCCTCAAAAAAAAAAAGCAAGTGTGATTGAGCTGAAATGAAGGAATGCACAACGTTTTCTTGTTTAGGTGGGCGGCAGACAAATAAAACCTAGATCAAAATCAGTATGAGATAGTCTTATACAGATTATTAAAAAAAAAGAAAGAAAGAAAGAATAGGTGAGTGAGTAGTAGTAATAAATTTGGGGTGTAGAATGTTACACGTATACAATACACACATTTAGACTACAAATGATAGAATGGTTGGGACAAGCTTCTTGAATTTGAGTCTCTCCAGCTCAAAGTTGTATTTAGTGGGAAGACCCCCATATAATAGGGATGGCAAAAAAGCCCATAACCAATGGGGAAAACCGAAAACCGAATTTTCGGTACGGTTTTGGGGGAGGATTATCGGGGATGGGCCGGGGATTGGGGATTTTTTCGGGGATTCTTTTGGGGACGGGGATGGGGATGGGGGAAGTAGTCCCCGCCCCGGCCCATCCCCGATATATTTAATATATAATTTATTATATATTTTATATATTATAGTTAATATTTTATACATTATATTTTATTAATTTGCTATCCAATCCAAAATAATTACAAAATGGTTGAGAACTTGACATATATCCTCTGTAATTCGCATAGCATGGACTCTCACCACCAATTTATTTGGCCTTTTGGTTTCGCAAAATAAAAATAATTACTAAAACTCATTTATTTAATGGGTTTATTATATATTAGAAACAAATATGAAATTTTGATGTGGATTATGGTTTATTGTTAAACAATACATTTGTGTGTTTGAATATTATAATTTATGAAATTGAAAATTGGCTTGAATAATATGGATTTGGTCCTCCCAATTACCGAAAAAATTGAAAATTAGCTTGTAAGTAAATCCCCGATAAGATACCCGATGGGGATCGGGGAAATTATGATACCCGTTGGGGATCCCCGATATGATCCCCGACGGGGAACGGGCCGGTTTTGGGGACTAAAAATGCTAACGGTTTTGGGGATGGGGATGCTCAGTGGCGTACCTAGAGGGCTTGAGGGTGGTCACTTGCACACCCTAAAAAAAAAAAAAAAAAATTCATATATTTTTATTTATGTATTTATATGTATATATCTAATATATTTATACTTATATTTATTATATAATATACATGTGTTTATATATATATTCATATTTATATTTTTATGTATATTCATATTATTTATTACATATATCCATATTTTTTAATTAATTTAATTTGATCCGTTAGTTTAAAAACATCTTCTATATCTATCCATTCTTCTTCCTTAGATTATTTTCCCAATTTTATTTCTTCAATTAGAAGCCTAAACTCTGAATCTGCAAACCCATTTCAATCATTTCTTCAATATTGAACTTTGTATCTTCCATTGAATATAAAATTTGCTTTCTCCGTTCCATTGTTTTTCATAAGTTTGTGCTTACTATTAATTAAAAACTTTGACTTTTCATCTATATTTGATTTCCAATATTAATTAGAGAATTTCTAAGAAATTTAAAGTGTTTAAATTCTATTATTTGTTGATGTTTGGAATTTCTGCGAGATAATTAATATTGTCAAATCTGAATTGGAGAGTCTTTTATGCGATGAGGATTGTGAAACTCAAATTACGGAATCATATGGGTTATTATATGTTAAAAATATTTTTAAGTTTGCACACCCTGATACTCATTCCTAGAATCGCCACTGGGGATGCTACTCCCCGCCCCAAAACCTGCCCATTGCCATTCCTACCATATAATACCCAAAAAAAAAAAACAACAACAACAAAGTTGTTCCATCACTTTTAGTTAGTTGAAATATCTATCAGAGAGGGAACAAGAAAATAATGATCATGTGGGAGTTATTGTTACGAAGGGGGGGAGATGAGAGAAGTGGTGTGTATATAGGTGTACAGATCAAACAAAAGAAACAAGGGAATTGCATATTCAATTAATTCAATTCATAAATTGTCTGTAAATTAGTTGCCGACATTTGAGTTTATTGATAATAATCAATACAAGAAGACAAACAAAATAAATAATTGAATAATGTAGGAAGCCTGGTATTAAATGGAAGGGAGTAACGAACAAAAAAAATAATAAAAAAAAATTAAATAATGAAGGTAGGTATGCAAGAGACAAGACAATAATGGAGATATTGATTGAACGAATTTGATCCATATGGTATTAGGAATGGGAGCACCAGTGATAGCAACTAGTGTGCCTATTTAAACTCTTCCCACCCTCACAACTCTCACGCCATTCTTCCTCTTCATAAGTGAAATTTCTTTCCGGTTCTTTTCATTTCCCTTCATTTTCTTATCTGCCCAATTTTCTTTTAGGATTCAATAAATTAAATAATTAGTTAGGATGTGATAAGTTCCGTATAGATCAATTTAAATTTGGAATTGATCTGCCATTGTCAAGTTCAAAAAGTTATAGTTGATTTATTATAGCTTTGTTTATATCCTTCTACCTCGTTGGCTTGCATAAGTATTTCCCGATCTTCTTCTAAATCGGTAAGTTGACTCTCCCCAATTCAAGTTTTGGCATGCTTGGTTGAAGAATTTAAGAGTTAGAAGTCCAGAATAAGAAACTATGTAATCTGTCAGTTTGAATTTAAATACTGCACGAGTTTAGGAATCAACGTTTTTGAATCTGCTACAGATCTTATCTCGAAACATGTTTTTCACAAACTTTATTCCTCATATCTTCAAGGTTATGTGGTTAAAATTTCATTAATTTTGGACACTGTTTGGCCATCCAAATCAGATCTGGTGTTTAGTCTCAAATCTGCGAACAATCTTTCAGTTTTACTCTTCCGTAAAGATCCATCTTTTTCAACCCTTTTGCTTCATTATCTTTCAAAGATCTCTTCATAAAACTTATTCCATATAGAGTTGACTATGTCTCTGCCAAATTTAATAATTTTTAGAACTCGTATGACAAAGTTATCGGATCTGGTTTATCGAATGGTTGAAATCACTTTTTGCTGAAATCCGTGTTAAGATACGGTTTTCTGAAAATCCGCATTTTTGAAGGACTTAAGTGTCTCAAAACTAAATGGTTTCTTCATGAAAAATATTTATCTATATGTGATCTACCTTCTGTAAAAATTTCAGAATTTTTAAATGAGTTTTGATATTTTTAATACTCGTTGAAATATAAGCTGTTGTTGTTAAAATTCTGACATCAAGGTAGTTTTATAAAGATCATGATTTTTGACCTGTTTCCGTACCTTATTTTGAAAAGTGCAAAACATGAAACTTGTTCACCTATGTGTTGAGTATCTACATTTCAAATTTCAGAGCAAACGCCTTTCGTATGAATTTTTAAAGCTGTTTGGCGTAAACTGCGACATAAGAAATGGTGATGTTGCACCTATTAAGAAATTCTTGGATTTTGAGAGCCGTGAAAAAATATTTTCAGATTTATGATAAGTTCATATGGGGGTTTTTAGTTAAAATTATATTTGGCATTGTTACATGCCCTTGTTATGAAATTACTCCCTTGAGATTGTCGAAAAATCTTTTAAAGAGAATATTATTTGGATAATTGTGAGTTAGGAAGGGAGATGATGGAGTAGAGTTGCAATTGGAGGCTTCTTGTAGAATACAGTTAAACAAGAAAATTTATCTGCTCGTCGCCTGCATTGTGTTGTTAATCCCAAGCCTACGGTAACAGTAAGTAGATTTTTACTCCTTGGAAACGTGCCCAAATTATTTTGAGCTTAAGCATAATTTATAATTCCACTTTAGTATTTTAAATTTATGCTTATTGCTCTCTACTGCTTTTGGAATATTGGTATGCTATTTTTACTGTGCCTAATAATTCTTGCAACTAATCTCAAAATCCTACGGATATTTGAGCGCGCATTGTTACGGGGGTGGGACTGTGTGTGGGTCGCTGCTGCCCAACTCCCGCGTTTGTTGTGCATATTTTAGCCACACGGGGACCACTGGGATTATTCAGCCCGATGCCATTACCTTATCTCACAGTGGGTTTGAGGAAATTTCTTACCTCCCCCACACCCTTGAGTGTATGTGCGAATTGGGCCCTACGGCGGGGAACCTGCACATCACGGTGGCTGAGATAATTATTTCTCGGTAACGTATATTGTTATATTATCTGTTCCCGGGATATAGAATAATATTTCGTATATGTATAAATTATCCTCGTTTAAGCATGCCTTATTCCATAAATGTCATTTTAAATTATTTCTGTAACTCGACCTCCTCCGGGAGTAAGGGTTTACTTACTCAGCGATTGTTTTTCGCTGACTACATTTTTCACCATTTCCTTTCAGGATTTGAGACCGGCAGGTTCGACAGAGCATCATTTGCACGGGCACGGTTTGGGATGTAAAATTTAAAATTGTATAATTTTGAATCACCTTTGGGAAACATGTCTTTTACTTGGCATAGATATATTTTTAGCATGGAAAAATTATTTGGGATTTTTGCCCACCTTTACAAAGTATTGTTAACAGATCTTGTGCAATACTATTGGCCCATAAAAATTTACTTATCAAGCATGGACAATTTAATTGGGTTTTATTCCACTTTTACAAATATTGTGCCTACCGATTTAAACAAAGCGCTTCACATATACAAAAAATTATTTTTGAAAAGCGAGGTAACAACCTCTTTTTAAACTAAAATTTCCATGGATTTATTCCATTATTGTCGTTGAGCTCATTTGAGGAATGCATTCCTCCGTTTGGTTACGCTATACCAAACATCTTTAAGCTTATTTTATACTTGTTATAGTATTATAAGCTTCTGTGCAAATTATATGCTAGCTTGTCCGGAAAGTGGTTAGCATATACATTAAACTCTGATTTTATGCAAGTATGTCTGCTAGCCTTAGCGTATTTCGGACAGCCCGGAATGCGTGGCGGTAACATCGGCCCATTCTTCCCGCACTTTGCTTCCGCTGTATCTGTAGGGAAAAATTGGGGTGTTACACCTACAAGCCAACAAAGGAAATTAGTCGCTATGTACGATGGTGGATGTCCAGATTCTCCATTTCTCCCCTTAACCCCCCAAAGAAAAATTAAGTCTTAAATTTGTTTTAATAATATGGAATTTTACTAACTTAAATACTATATATGTCCTATATTCGAAACTCATGGATGCATAAAATTATTTTGAAAGAGATCTTCTCGTTTAATACCTCTACGGTCCGTTTGGTTGGAGGGATCTTGGATTGCCAGTGAGAAAGTGATTGCTGGGAATGTGAGATTGCTGGGAATGTCAGATTGCTGAGAATCTTATTTTTTGGTATTTTAAGATTACTGTGTTTGGTTGGATTGAGAATCTTAGATGTCTACATCACATGAATAGACTATAATGCCCTTAATTCAAAATTATTATTTAATAGTTCTCATGAAGCTTATTTCTCATTAATTCGATATTTAGTCATTTATAATAAAATCCCTCTACATTCTCTGTAAATTCTCATTTCGTAAATTATCATATATTGCATTACATTTGAAAGGTAATTATACATTGGAATGAGTTAAATCTACTTGTTTGTTGCAATTTTATAGAATGTGCAAACTGCATAAAGTGAAATGCATCGAAAGTGTTCAAAAACTCTATGATCACAAAAAAAGAATAAAAATAAATTAAACAATCAATGAATTTTTATTATACCAAATTAAAATTCAAACAAAAAAGCCCATGCCAAACGAATTCCGAGCAGATACTTTCATAGAAGACAATTTCGAAAGTGTTCAATGAATTTGAGGCTGGACGTGTTTTCTAGGTTTAAAAAATAATAAATTGGTAAAGTTTTAAAATGGGTTGATGTATGGTTTTAAAATTTAAAAGGGTATGAAAGACAATTTAATATAAAATGAAATGGAAGATGCCTGGTAATCTAAGATTATCTGGCTTACAGAAGGGAATCACATTCCCATCCATCTTAGCCAACATTCCCACTTAGTTGGGAATCTAAGATTCCTTCCTCAAAGATTACCCAAACCAAACGTGTGAATGTATCATTCCCTGCACAAGATTCCCAGGGCATCCAAGATACCCAACCAAACGCCCCGATAGAGTCTAAACCTCTATGGTTCTGTCTATATTCTTGTTTGCTTTTCTCATGATTAAATTAGTGAGATATATAATCTCAGAAGTTAATTAATCTCATCCAAAGAATTAAATACACTTGATTGATTATTATTTTGTTGTTGTACGTATCTTTCAACAAATAATTGTCTTTTATCTTTATTTAAGGATTCATAATTAGAGTTGACAAAAATGTCAGCTGTTCGAATTGACGTCGCATTATCGTTTTTTTTTTTTTTTTTTTGGTTTAATCAATGTAGCAATAACCTATTTTCCTATTTTTCATCTAATTAATAAGCAATTAATACGTCAATGAGAACGTGTTCATTATTCTACTAATTCTTTGATCCATGTTTGTCCCGTGAAACTTGGTTCAGAATCTTTAATGTGGCCAAAATGTCACTATTACAAAATGGAAGGAAAACCAACTAAAAATTAGTTGTCTCAAAAACAATAAAGAAAAGGAAAACTAAATGAATTGGGAACCCAAATGATTTTAATATTTTATGCACAACTTGAGAAGGTCTAAATATTTTCTATTGTGTTCCCCGTCCTATAACCTCCACTTTTTCAAGAAATAAAAATTTAAATTCAGCTATTGCATTGTTACCTTAAAAATGAGATATTTGAAAGTATACTATATATAATATATGAGATAATATTTAAAATAGACCATACAATGATTCTTAAAATGTGTAACAAAGCTAAGCATTCCTTTTGTGTACTAAAATTTTTAGGCACGGTCCGCACGGAGTCAAATGATTGTCTACCAAAACTTTTGGCACGAGCTCAAATGAATTTGTTAAGGTAAATTCTTAAAGTGTGTAAGAGTAAAATTTTTTATATAAATATATATTCTAAAACTATATGATTATGCGAATATATCAAAATCCACATTCTCTATATATTTTTTTTTGGTTATATCTATATAATAAATCATTAATACTTTTTGGCATGTTCAGACTGTATTGCCCTTATTAAACATATTTCATCCTTTTTTAATTTAAGGGTTAAACATTAATTATGCCTTAGGTTTCCACGTAGGCGCTGATTAATCATTCAAAAATGTACAGTCATTCACACATCACCGCTGAATCATCCTCCTTACCACATCATCAACCTTTTAAATCTTTTATTTAGATACTAAATCTATTTATTAGTATATGAAAATCTTGAGAAATCTTTTCATATATTTTACAAAGATATAAATTGGAAACAAATTATAATATATTTGATGTTTATGAAAAATTTAGCAAAATCAATATATTATAAATCATTTAATTGAATATGTTATATTTTCAAATATATAATATATTAATTCTTATCTTAATAAAATAATTCTTGGAAAAACCGGGTATCCCCAAGCCACACGGACAATTAAGGGCGCCTCTTCTAAATCAGTTTTTTGTATACACAAAGCTCTAACCAAGATCTTGCTTAAGCAACTAGAACTCCAATCCACTCAATCCAACTATTATTGGTCATTAGAAAATAATTTTAATAAACCAAATAATATAATGAAAAAAAATAATTCTTCAAAAATTAATTAAAGAGGGAAGTAAAATGTAAGAATGAAGAGATATGATATGTGATCAACTAATCAAGTTGTATTGGAATCCAATACCATGATGGTACTGAGGTTCATTGGATAAATGTAATCCTAGAGGCTGTAAATATTGATTGAATTATAATTCTGCTAACCCTTTCTGTAGGATAGTAATTATTCCAAAATTCATAGGCATTTCTGTTTTCTCATAAATTTAATGCTGCAATTCAAAGCCCAGTTCCATTATATAGATATATTCAAATTAGAATCCAAATATGCATTGCAGTATTGGAATAGTTTTATTCGATTCATATTTATAAAGAAGTAAGATAACGGGAAAATCCAATTTTTAATGTTGGACATAAAAGATACCGTCATACTACCCACTTACTGAATCTTTTACTACTTCTGGAACTCTACCAATTCACTGCTGCTTTATTAGTTTTTATTATACATTAACTAATAATCACCACAAGTTATAATATTAGGATTAAAATTTGATGCTAAGAAAAAGAACTCACGCTTTTTTTTTTTCTTTTTTTTTTATCTCTTTTGACGACAATTAAAAAGAATAAATATAAGTCTCTACATTGTTGATCAAATCATGTTCTATCTTCATTGTTCTGCTACTTTTGTGGAATTCTGTATATCTCAAACATTAATTTTTTAGACTTCTGGTGTTTTGTCGGTGTATGTTCTAATTTTTTTGTTGTTCTGCTACTTTTTCTTGGTTATTATAATTTATTACTTCCTCCGTATTCAAATAACTCTAACATTTCATGTTTTCACGCAATCCAATACACATTTTTAAAGAGTAATATTTCAAATTTTATAAAATAAAAAATTATAAAAATTTAATATTATAAAACTATGCGATTAGACGAATCTAACAAGATCTCACTTGACTATGTTTTATCTTATGTAACTGTATTAAAAAGTCGAATCAAAGTTACTCAATCATTAGTGTTTACTATGCCAATGTTAATATTTTTCAAATACGGAGGGAGTATTAACTAGATATAATTTTCTTATTTCGATTTTGATCATCTTGCAGAAGACATTATACTCCAGTTTCTATTGTTGGCCTTACTCCTAAAAACTACAGGTTCAGTTTCGAATGCTTGTTGTACTCAGGTGTGATTAACTTTAATCTATTTATATCAATTTGGTGTTGTGGTAATTAATATTTATTAATAATTGGATATAACTTTTATTTTCCCTTTTTTCTCCATTCTCGATTTTTATCATCTTGAATAACACTTTTTGATTGACTATGGATGATCTTACTTGGATTTTGATTATACTTTTTGATTTATGGTTGTCAAGAGAGAATTTTATTTATAGTTGATCTGTTCTCCATCTCTATTAGCTGTCAATTTACTATTATTTTTTTTGTTTGTATTTGCATCTAAAGTGAAGGTGATTTAAACCTAGAAATTGATATGATGATCTATGTTGTGTATCACATCTCTGTGTTATAAATTGAATTGAATAAGAAAGCCAGAAATCTCGAGTAAAGGAAAAATTGTGTTGATTTATCCATATTCCCGATTAAATAAACACTTGCATTTTATTAATGAATAAACATCACCTTATTATAGTAAAGATCTATTTTGAATGTTAGATGTGTATTGTTTTATAATCAATACCATTGTTGTTATATACAAAATGAAGGATTTTTCTGAAGGTAACCGGAATCTAATTCTAAATTTAGGGCTTAATGGTTTTATGAAGAAATTAGTGGTGCTCTATCATGTTCCATACCATGTAAGAGGGCACTGAAGCTAAGTGACATATTTGTTGCCTTTAAACTGCAAGAAGAGATGCAAACAAAGGGGTTCCCACCTGATATGATTATGTACAATATCTTTGTTGAAGGTATTTCTAAATTGAGCAATTTAGGGGAAGCTTATGATCCGCTGCAGAAAATGATTTGGGATGGAATTGTGCCTGATCATGTTTCCTATACAAGCATTATCCATGATTGCTGGAAATTTGGGTACCTTATGAAAGCCAGATAGGTGTTTCGATAAATGGTGAGAAAAGGATATTCTCTGACATTTGTGGCATACAATATATTAATTCATGCACATGCTGCTGAAGAATCACTAGAACAAGTATTTATATATTTCTCAAAAAAGCTAGAGAAAGGTATTTCCCCGAATGTGATCACATATAATGCTATATTGAATGACCTGTGGAAAATTGGAAAAGTAGATGAGGGTTATAAGAAGTTTTCTGAAATGTAAATGAAAGGAATTAGTTAGCCATGACTTGAAATGAAAGAATTTGTCTTGAAGCAATTATAACACTTCAAGTACACATATACCATTTTAATGAATGTGTACTGTCATGTCATAAGGAGGTTTTCAAGTTGTACAAGGAATTGTTCGATCGAGGAATTGAACATGATTCCTTCACATATAGTACATTGTTCAAGCATTTGAGAAAAGACTATCCACCATTGGCAGTTGAAGTGCTTGAATTTATAATTCTAGAAGATGGAAAGTCCAGCTGAATTAGATAGTTGACATGCTATTAGCTTGATAAATAATAGTAAATGTTTTCTATTTTAACAATGAAATTCTAAACTCCATTGTTAAACTCTAAACTCTATTGCTCCTCTACTTTTAACTTTCGAACTCTAAAGTTTAAACCATTGCTCAAAACTATCACAATTTAAAACTATCATTCATTATGAATTCTAAATTCTAAACTCTAAATTTCTACGTATTTATTTTATTCATCCAATTTTTTTTAAAAAAATATTAGTTTTATTCATAATAAGAAAGACGCCCGTGCGCAACGCGCAAGTCAAAAAAGCTAGTATTTATAATAAATTAATTCGAAGCTAAATAATTAACAATATATCAAAGAGTGAAATTAAATTAAAGAAGAGAGAGAGAGAGAGATGATCCGAGTATTATTTTGTTCTTCTTCCACTCCCTTATTTCTATTTTTTTTTCAAAAAAAAAAAGAGGATCATAATTGTCGGCAGGGCAGTAATATGAGAGCCCAGGTGATTTGCGCCTTTAAGCTAGGGACATCGTGAGTTGGCTAGGGAAAAATAATTACTACAAGGCAGAATCATATGCCTTTTTTTTTTTGGTAAACTGTGACGCACAAGCGTCGGCAAAGGGGAAAAACTAAAAAAAGCTACAGATCTGGGGAAAGAGAGAAGAGAACACTAAATTGAAAATTCACACAGAGAATCAACAAGTCCACGACTAGAGGCGCTGGAACCAAACTCCCGCATAATCAGCAGCAAGAAAGCCCTTAACCTCATCCGGAGGATATGCCCACGAAGTGAAGAACTCCTCCGAGCGAGCACCACGTTTGGCAAGCGTATCTTCAACGGAATTTCCCTCCCGGAGTATGTGATGCCATTCATACTCCGGATGCTCCTCGAGCAACTCCACAATGTGGCGGATCAAGGGAAAAAGAACATGATCGCGAGTCACCCCTTGCCTCATGAGCCGAATGCCTTCCAAGGAATCCGAAAGCAGTGGGCCCGAACAACACCAAGCGAATGTAGCCGCCTCATGCCATTCCAAATCCCATGCAACTCAGCAACAATGTTGGAAGCAAACCCCACATACCCCGAGCACCCCTCCACCCATTGGCCGTCCCCAGTGCGAATCACACAACCAAAGCCAGCCATCCCCGGATTTCCCAGGGAGCTCCCATCCACATGCAAAAGAATGCCAGGTAGAGCCGCCGGGTTCCAATGGACCAAACGGTCATCACCTGTCACACCCTTCTCCGGAAAAACCCTGTCAAAAATACGACCAAGATTGGCGGAGCACCGAACTGTTGCATTGATATTAACAGGAATTCCCTTCATGCACCAAGCATTCCTACTCTTCCAAATATTCCACAAGGCGCCCCAATGGATGTTCTTCCACTTGAAAGTGATCCGATGCAGTAGCCTTGCTACCCCTGCATCCTGCCAATCCCATTGAGTATCAAATGTCACCCCAAGATGTCTCCATACCGTCGCCGACCAAGTGCATGTAAAGAATAGATGTAGAACATCCTCCACTCCACTGCCACAAATCGAGCATGAGTCTGAGGTAGATAAACCCCGTCGATGCCGAAGCTTGTTCGTTGGGAGAGATTCATGCACCATTAACCACAACAACACCTTCACCTTTTCCAGACAGCGGACTCGCCATACCCATGAACGCAACGGATCACGGAGACAACCTCGCTGGGTAATGATCCATTCGTAGCCAGAGGACACCGAATAAGAGCCAGAAGCCGTTCCCAACCAACACCATGCATCAACAGTATCCAAATGGAGAGGAAGCGGCCCATGCTCTCTTATTTCACTCTTCAACGCCTCAGGAATAATCGTATACAGATTCTCCCATGCCCAGCGGCTATTCACAAATAAATCCTTAATACGCAGATCCACATCATTGTAGTGTACATATGGAATACGAGGCGCAATCGCACCTCCCCGTAGCCAAGAGGAATACCACAGGTTGCTCCTTCCATCTCCAATTCTAATTCGGCACCCTCCCAGAATGAATGGCGCGGCTTTGCAGATGGCACGATAAATTGGCGAAGATCCAGGCCGCTGAGTGAACTGACCGATCCCACAATGGTATTTGTGAAGCAAAAGTTGACACCAAGGTTTAGGAGAGGATCGCAGACAGTCGACAACTAACTTCCCTAGCATCGCTGTATTCATATCTCTGCATTTGCGAATGCCTATACCACCCATTTTCCTCGGCAAGGCTGTTTTCTCCCAGGCTACTAAATTAAGACCATGTCCATTATAATCCTTCCAAATAAAATCACGAATGCTACGATCAATTTTTTCACAAGTGGTGGCTGGCAACCAAACCGTGTGCATGATGTATGTAGGAATCGAAGAGAGGACAGCCCGTGCAAGTGTGATTCTCCCTGCTTTGTTAAGAAGTTTTCGTTTCCATACGCCAAGCTTAGCCTTAATATTAT
The DNA here is from genome assembly GCA_030278955.1 of Hygrophila difformis. Lineage (NCBI taxonomy): Eukaryota > Viridiplantae > Streptophyta > Magnoliopsida > Lamiales > Acanthaceae > Hygrophila > Hygrophila difformis. The sequence goes on from JAOANR010000003.1 coordinate 13,231,481, forward strand.
CAGCCAGGAACTCAAATTGGCTGCTGCTCACACTCCCATGAAACAATGGGAAACCAAGATATTTCCCCAAATCATCACAGAAATTGATATTAAGAATTGAGGCCACAGCTTGTTTAGTGGATGGCGAGACCATCATAGAAGCAAAAGCCCTCGATTTACTGTTGTTCATGCTCAATCCTGCCTGACGTGCAAAAGCAGAGAGAACCTCGTCCATACACCGAGCACTATCCAATGTTGCTTGAGAGAACAACAAGAGATCATCCGCAAACATCAGATGAGAGAGAGGGGAGGTGTGGCTACCCAAGTTAATCGGCAGCCATGATCCATTCCCTACCTTGGCTAAGATAGCTTGCGAAAGTTTCTCCATAACAATAATAAAGAGGTATGGAGAGAGAGGGTCACCCTGCCGAATACTTTGGCGGAGGACATATGCCTTTTGGGTATGGGTACATTATTAATTTATACGAATACGACTAATAATTAATGTATATATTGCTTGCACACATTAATTCGAATACATAGAAATGCTAGAATAGAATCAATGAAGATTTGTCAAACAAAACCAAATTCTATTTATTCTTGCTGTTTGAGAGGATTTTTTTTTTCTTGGTGTTTGAGAATTAAAAATTAAAAATGCAAGCATAATATGAGAGTTTTTTTTTTCAAAATAATTGTCGGTATTTAGAAAGAGCCAAAGTCAAAATATTGTATTTTTAACCACTTCAGACAATCATTGTTGATACATGCCTATAATGGGCAGTGGATTCGCTAGCGTATAATGGATTCGGAGAAAGAACTTTGAGACAATCTGCTCTTCCAATCTACTATCTGCTAGCGAATCCGCTCGCTACCAAACATCTCCAATATGGTAATTGAGTATACAATATTTGCACGCTTATAAATATGGTGTATGGTATGGTGCAGACGAAACTTCGCAACCATTGATTATTTTCATCATCCAACGATTGAGATCATTTGTAGGGTTAATTTTGTAATTCTACTTTTTAAGTATTTTAATATGTTCGCAATATAGGATATATAATTCAACGACATGGCATACACAACTCAGCGACGGAGCCAATTCAATTCAGCGATGTGGCCTATGCAATTCAATGACATTATTGTATAGCAACATAGGATATACAATTCAGCGACATGGTATACACAACTCAGCGAAGGATTCAATCCAATTCAGCGACGCGGTATATGCAATTCAGCGACATTATTGTATTCATTCAGCAACCCAATTTTGAATTTTATACATTTCCGTGACATAGTTCTATGCATTTTAAATGCATCTCAGCGACGGAGCCTACATAATTCAACAACATGGCATATGTAATTCGGCGATAAGGCATATACAATTTAGCGACATGCAATGTGTATTTCAGCGACAAGGCTTATACAATTCAACAACATGCAATGTGTATTTCAGCGACTTGATATAGTATAATTTCAACGACATATTAATTATACACATCTCAGTGACATGTTATGCATATGTCAGCAACAAAATATAGTATATTCAGCGATTTTGGTAAATAAAGAAACCATTACACATTTTTTTTTGACAATTTTACCCTTTTTTAGTTTATAGTCATTAGATTTAATTCAATGGATGAGATTGTTGTCTTGACCGTATTTCCAATTTTTATCCGCACCATAACCGTTCCTATAAATATTCTCCAATATTGAAATTCTGTAAAATGATTGCACAACAATGTTTAAAAAATATATATAATTAGCGAATTTGATAACTAAACTCGCACTTCGCTATCTATATAATAAATCCTGAATACTTTTAGACATGTGCAGACTGTAGTGCCCTTATTAAATATATTTCATCTTTTTTTTTTTAATTTTAAGGATTATATTGTAATTATGCATTGGGTTTCCACGTAAACGCTGATTAATCATCCAGAAATGTACAGTCATCCAAATTAATTACACGTCAGCGCTGAATCATCCTACTTGTCAAGTCAATCAATCTTGTAAATCTTATATTTAGGTAATAAATCTATTTATTAGTATAAAAAAATCTTGAAAAAATTCTTTTCATATATTTGAAAAGGATATAAATTAGAAATAAATTATAATATATTTCATATTATGATAGATTTAGTTAAGCCAATATATATTCTTTAATTTTTGCTCGACATATATTATTTAATTGAATATATTATATTAATTATATAAAAATTTGAGCCTGAAATATTAACCTTTATCAGTATAATAAATTTAAAAATTAATTAATAATAACAACCATAATTCAGTTAAGTTATGAAACTATATATAGTTAATAAGAAATTAAAATCCCTTATAAAAAATATAATCATGTTTTAATTTTAATTTTTGGTAGCAGGTTTAATTTTTAAATATAATTTTTAACATAAAAATAGTTTTAATAAACTACATAATATAAATAAAAATAATTATTAAATTTGTTTTAAATTATAGGTATAAATATAATTATAATTTTGATATTGACAATTAATATATTCCCCATACTCAAGGGTTGACAGTTAAATTGGGTGAATTGCATTTACATATGACTAATTTTTAATTTAATTTGGCTTTTAAAATTTTGGTAACAATTGTTCTAAATAATTTCTTCCATCTTTCATATGAACATAATAATAGTACTATTATGAACATATATGTATATATATTGTCTTCATTTCTGTTATGTCTCAAATACAAATACTTATGAACATAATACTCCCTCCGTCCCACCTAAAATGTCTTCTTTCACTTTTGCACACAATCCAATGCACTTCTTTAATAGTTCATATTTCAAAATATATATCAGTAAAAATTATATAAAATATATATTCTAAAACTATACGATTAGACGAATCTAATAAGACTAAACTCGACTATTTTTTCCAAATCTATACTTATAATAATATTGAGTCAAATTTGAACAATGAACAGTGTCAAAAAGTCAAACATAACGTTTCTACCGGGACGGAGGGAGTAGTGATTTTGTATTCTCTAAGTTGCATAATGTTAGTGTAATTTTTACATTATCTACATCAGTTTCACCAAATTATTTTTACAGTGTTCAATTGATCAGTTAAATAAGAATGAATCTTTATTCTTTTTTCAGTTATTATTCTATTAATTCTTCCATCAATGATGAATGATAACCTGTTCTCCCCTGACTTTAATTTGAATAGTAGTACTGAATATGTTTTCTCAAACTTAAAATATTGGGTTAGATAGTCAGTTCTGCCACTAAATTGTTAAATACTTAATAGTCTTCACAACCTTGAATTTTAAGTTTATGGCTTTTCTTTTCTTTTTTCTTTTTCTTTTTCACCTCAGAAAAACCACAATGAATTTATGTTGTCATTATATCTCTTGATAACATAGTCTTCATGAGATTCAAGGATTCTTGAATGAGCCTTAAGCAATTTGGTTTTCGGTCCAATTTTATTTTGATTTGTTAGATTCTGGAATTCCCTATGCCAATTGCAATGAATTTGATATCTTTCTACATTTAGTTTTCTTAATGTGTTGATTATTTATAGGAAATTAAGCAGTATTCAATGTGTTCGAAAAAATGCCTCCATTTCAGTTATATATATATATATTTTAAGTTTTGTTCTTTCTTTTTCAATTTTTATCTCGATCATTTTGAGAAATCAACTAAATTTTATCTCAGTATCTCAATTTTGACCTTATTCCCATGTTGATTAGCTTATACTTTCTCTGTTTTCTTTTAAATGCACTCCTGCGTTTCACGCAGTCCAAGACACATTTTTAAATATTAATAACTTAAATTGTATATAAATAAAAAATTATAAAAATTAATATTATAAAACTACGTGATTAGACAAATCTAACATCTCATTTGACTATATTTTCTCTTATATAACTATGTTAAACTTTTGATTAAAATGACTTAATGAATAGTTGATACTATGCAAATGAATCACTTAAAAGAGAACGGAGGAAGTAATTTACAAGACGATATTGTGAATTATAGTCCATGTTTTAATATGCCTACCATCATTCCCCATTGTTTGGTGAACCCCACCCACTATAAGTGTTTGTGTATATGTGTTCTCTCTTATACATATCATATATCGAAGAAAATCCATTGTTCACTGGTTTGTGGAATATATCATGTTCCAATCTTAATGTCACCCAAGAAATGCAATTAAAAAGTAGACAAATGAGGATCCTACCAGACCATTTAGATTTCATACTGTAAAATAAATAATTAATAGTTGAACTATAAATTGTAGATACTGTCTTATGGAAATCAATGTTGGTAATAGACAACATGTGCAATATATCTATATTGTTCACTTTAACCTAATTATATTTTTACTCACAAATTGTACCTATAGAGAAAAGATCTCACTTAAAAACTAAGGACTACACATTATGCACTAGGGAGGGATGAGCAAATACATCCACAACAAGAAGCAACATGCCTATATGTTTTCAATCTTAATAAACGATAGAATGTCTCTGTTGGGAACCAGTTTTGAGCAAATGTGTTCACAACCGATGTCTGAACTACTTTGTTGGACCAACCTCGTCAACAGCAGACAAACTAAGCAAAGGAAGAAGAGCTGGCGAACATACTCAGAAATATTCTACAACGGCTAGCTGATCTTCTGCCCGGATCTTGCACACGAAGTATGGAAACTACAATCTCTTAATTCGGGCAACTCTATCCTAAGGATCCGCGCATTTATGTAAAGAAGATCTTCTACCTTAGAATAGAGACAAGGTGATTCTCTTCAAATAGGGCGGCCAAGGAATGGATCCGCACGCTGAATGAATTGACTTACACATTTGAGTAATTGAGAGTATTTTGTGAAGAGAGAATCATATTCCTTCTGTGTTCGCGAGTTATCATTTCGAAGGAAGAAATCCGATCAACACTTCCTTGGGTGGATTGATCGATTGAGCGCTACTGGGTGCTTGATTGAAGTAGACGGATTCAATCAAGGCTTTCAAGGAGTCGTCAAACTCAAGAGCTTAACTGAAAAGATCAAGGAGAATCGCCAACAGGTTTCGACCAAGGGCAAACTTGAAGGAGGAGCCTTCAAGGGATTGAAGCAAGGTCGAGGAGATCTTCACCAAGACAGGGGGAGTGTCTTGGTTTGACAATTCAGTCCGCTTGGTGATTGGAGTTGGGCGAAACAATTCACTATTGTCTAGATCGAGGATCAAACCGAAACAATTAGTGAATCTCCTGGATTGGTATCCCCCAGATGTAGGCTTGTGCCGAACTGGGTCAACAAACCTTGAGTTCTTTATTTTCACAGTTTATTTACTTTCCGCTGCTTAATTTCTTAAACTGTTTAACGTGTCCACGAAAGGTGCTTGAACTAGTTTTCAGGACTACTTAATTGGTTATCCACGCAAACGGACCTAACAATTGGTATCAGAGCGCACACGCTTTGGAAAGCGAGATCCAGACAAAAGGCATGGAAAACCAAGGCGGATCTGTAACCAGACCACCATTGCTCGATGGATCAAACTATGCATATTGGAAAGATCAAATGGAGGCTTTCCTCATTGCTCTGGACGAAAGGGCTTGGGATGCAGTAGAAAACCAATACCATCCACCAGTAACAGAAGAAGATGGTGTAAAAACCATCAAACCAAGGAGTGAATGGACTGCTGCTGAGAAGCTTGCCGCTTCAAAGAACTCCAAAGCCCTGAATGCAATTCACAATGCTCTCACAAAAGATCAATACAGACTTATCGCTGGATGTAAGATTGCATACGATGTCTGGACTACTTTAGCCAATACCTACGAGGGTATGGCTCCAGTAAAGAAATCTAGAATCATTACTCTCAATGCACAATTTCATAAGATCTCTATGGATGATAATGAGTCTGTCGGCCAATATATTGGTCGCATTCGTGATCTAACCAACCAAGCTCTTCAGCTTGGCAAAGTGTATTCTCAACAGGACATTGTAGGAAAAATCATTGGGACGCTTCCGGAAAGGTTCAATGCAAAGGTCGCAGCACTTGAACTATACAAAGACTTTGATAAATTGCAGGTTGATGAACTAATGGGAATCCTACAATCATGGGAAATGGATCACTGTCCCAGGACCAAAAGTAAACCAGTGGCATTCAAATCCATGACCAAGGATGAGGAAGACTTCTCCATGGAAAATCATGATGACTTTAGTGACGAAGAAGAATTGGCCATGTTGTCCAAAAGACTAAATCAGATCATCAAGAACCGTAGATCTAGATTCAACTCCTCCATGAAGAAGGATGCCGGGACATCAAACTCAAAATCCACTCAGAAAGGCTCGAAGTCTCTCGACAAAAATAAACTAAAATCTTCAAAGATTAAGGATGACAAGGAGATCATTCGCTTTGAATGTGGGGGAAGAGACCATATGAAAAAGGAATGTGCCAATCTCAGACCAAAGGAGTCCAGCAAATCCTATCAAGTAACATTCAGTGACTCTGAAGATGAGAAGGAGTCTAACGAACATGGTGTAAACTATGGAGTAGCCTTCGTCGGCACATGGGATTCGGACAGTGATGATGAACCCGAGACAGGTATGGGTACTAACTCAGTCAATATGGTTTCCTCTAACATGGTTCACTCTTTTGCTAGGAATCAAGATGAAAGCGTCAGTAAACTTAATGATCTCTACGAAGAAACTTTCGAGAAGCTGGAAATATCCATTGCTGAATCAGTAGAATTACATGTTGAGAATGAAAACCTAAAGGAACAAATCCAGAGCCTCACAAGCAGAAATCAGGAACTTGAAAAGGCGTCCACAGAACTGTCTGAACTAGTGAACGAACTACGTGAGAAAAATGCTGAGCTTCAGAAAGAAAACAAGGAATTGGAGGTTGAAAAAGTTGACTATAAACTATGGTACTACAGTATGCTTGGAAAGAAAGACGCTCTTCACACAGAACTCACCGAAGCTCAAGACAAACTAGCCAAAGCAGAAAGTACTCTGGCGGCTCTAAACAAAGGAAAAGCCAAGTTAGATGATGTAATTGCCATGGGAAGGCCGAACAACAACAAACAAGGCTTGGGATATCAAGCCTCAACTTCAAAAGGAGAAAAGAAAAGCAAGTTTGTGTCCGGAGGAATGCTAAGTGAACCCCGAACTATCAAGAAATCATTCCATCCTGCAGGTAGAAACAAATGGACAAGAAGACCACCACCTCCAATCCCACTCAGATGCGATTATTGCAAGCTTGAAGGCCACAAAACCAAGAACTGTGGGATCTTGGTAAGAGATCTACAAACAGGGAAACCTATCACCTGGCCAAATGACAAAATCAAGATGAAGCTAATCTCCATCAAGTGCGAATGGGTTCCTAAAATTCAGAACAAATGTCAAGTTGCCTTTCTTTCACAAAAGAAGAATGTTGCGGACAAAGTATGGTACTTCGACAGTGGATGTTCCAAACACATGACAGGTGAAAGGAGTCTGCTCAAACACTACAAAGAGATTGATGGAGGATTCGTTGTATTTGGAGATGGAAAAAGGGGTGCGCTAGTTGGACAAGGAACCATTGAGAACAATGGCTCGAAGGAACTGTCTCCTGTTTTCCTTGTCGATGGGCTCCAAGCTAATTTGATAAGCATCAGTCAGTTGTGTGATGAGGACCTTGTGGTGCAGTTTACCAAGAAAGATTGTCAAGTGCTCAATCAAGATCAAGAATGCATTATGAGAGGTTTGCGCTCTAAAAATAATTGATATCATCTTGTTCAAACTTGCAATTTTGGTGCAGCTGCAGGTAAGGATCACATCACACTGTGGCATGAAAAGCTTGGACATCTTAACTTTAAAGATCTTATCAAACTCAGCAGAACCGGGGCAGTCAAAGGTCTTCCTCAATTCAACAAATCAAATGCAGTTCTCTGCAACGAATGTGCCAAGAATAAACAGCACAGGAGCTCACACAAACTGTCGGAACTCCCTGGATCCACCAAGTGTCTTGACCTACTGCACATGGATCTTATTGGTCCAATGGAAGTTGAAAGTTTGGGAGGTAAAAAATATATCTTTGTATGTATTGATGATTACTCCAGGTACACTTGGATAGATTTTCTCAGGGAAAAAGGCGACACATTCAAAGCCTTCGAGAAGCTGTGCAATCGACTCATGACCGAAAAGGACACCAAGGTGAAACGTATTCGAAGTGATCATGGACGAGAGTTCGAAAATCAATTCTTTGAGGAATATTGTGCAACACATGGAATTAAGCATGAATATTCGGCGCCAAAAACACCTCAACAAAATGGAGTAGTCGAAAGAAGAAATCGAACCCTACAAGAAATGTCTAGGGTGATGCTCAACTCAAAGAAAGTGGCTGAATTTCTTTGGGCCGAAGCCGTGAACACAGCATGCTACACCATAAACCGAGTCTACTTAAGGCCAAACTCTCTTATGACTCCATATGAGATTTGGAACGGTAAAAAGACCTCAATTACTTATTTTCATATTTTTGGTAGCAAATGTTTTGTTCTAAATGACAGGGAACATGTTGGGAAGTTTCAAGAGAAAAGCAATGAAGGAATATTTGTGGGATACTCTACCACAAGTCGTGCATATAGAGTATATCTTCCTAAGACAAGGAAAGTACTGGAGTCCACAAATGTGACCATAGAAGATGTGACCAGCAAAGAGGATGTTCCACCTCATGATGATGAAACTCCTAGTGGTCAGGATGATCAAAACAGTACAGCTCCACCCACGTCTGATGACCAGTCCACCAAAAGAGTCCAAACGCCAAGCATGGACACCTTGTCACGAGAAGCAGAATCTCAAAAGGACCTAAATGGACGCATTCACAAGCATCATGACCCTGAAGACATTATTGGTGATGTAAATGAAAGGAGAAAGACTCGAGGGAAAAAGATCAACTTTAAAGAGCTTGCGGGCTTGCACTGCTATACTTCAAAGATCGAACCTTCAAGAGTTGAAGAAGCACTTCAAGATGAACATTGGATAAATGCTATGCAGGATGAACTACTCCAGTTTGAAAGAAATGAAGTCTGGACCCTAGTTGAAAGACCTCAAGACAAGAACATAATCGGAACCAAGTGGATCTTTCGCAACAAAAGTGATGAA